>NJDC01058143.1:82187-106718 GCA_002245475.1 Calephelis virginiensis | reverse complement strand
TTTTATTTTTAGAAAATAGCCTATGTTTGAACTCAGATCTATAGCTATACGCATATAAAATTAAAATAAAATAGTCCGAGAAAGACCAGCAGATAGTCAGACAGACTATTACATTTATAATATCAGTATGAATATTAGCATGAATTACTTAGTTTTTATACCGTTGTGAATAAGCGTGTTCTTATATTGAAAATGGAGGTCATATTGCAATTGAAGCCATGAGCAGCGGCTTGTAATATTAATAAAAATACAAATTACAGTAAACCATTCCAGACGAAAGTAATAAATCTTCGTTTCTAGAAACACTTTTAAAGTGGCTATTAAGTGGCCAGAGTAAATCAACCCTTATGTTAAACATAGCTTTCCTTAATCGCTTCCGTTACGACCTTACAGAGTTATTCAATAGCTATCTTGAACCTGTTTATGGACTTGTTCCACCATAATAGGACTACGTAATAGTCATAGGTAACTGCTAAGGATATTGTACATTTAAGGTTATCTACTCAAAACTATGTGCGCTGTAAGTATACATACTAGTATTATAAATGTTAAAGTCTCTTCGTCTGTTTATTAGTCTTTACGGCTAAACCACTGAATCGATTTTTACAAAATTTTATATGAATATATAGCTATAGATTAGGGGATGAAAATCGTAGTCTTTCTACGCTAACAAATTCACAAGCAAAACGCTAGTCCTATCCTATCCTAATCCTTACCCTAATCCTAATCTTGTTAATATTGTAAATGCGAGGGTTTGTATGTTTGTTTATTTGTTACTCCTTAACCGATATTCATGAAATTTAGCACACATATATAGAGGGTGACTTGTATTAGCACGTAGGATAGTTTTTAACCCGAAAAAATTTTCCTGTGGTACCATTAACCACACGGACAACAGCTAGTTTTAAATAAGTTATAGTTTTTTGTTAAGTACTTAAAAAGGATTTCTTATAAAATCCGTAATTTTTTTTGCATCATAAGATAGCTTTTTAAATCTTTTTTTATTTTTATAAGATAGCAAACAATCACACGGCTTTGCTAATACTGATAGACAAGCTTGGTCTATAGACACCATAGATATCACTGGTATGTCGTCCTGTAACAGGTAGGTAAAGCCTATTGTTGAAGTCTATCAGCTGGACCGGAACACTTCCTGATGGTAAGGAATATACAATACATGCAGACCAAAAGTATCGTTGACCCAAATTAGTAGGGTTGCGTTGCTAATACGAGACAGGGTGTTGGTCCCGGCCCGAAGGAGCCCGGCCTTTGCAGAATAGACCATCTGCCTTTCTTGCCAGGCAGGTTGGCAACGCACCATTAACACCTTTGGTATCTCTAGGCGGTGTGAATTTCTTACCATCAGGAAATCCGTCTGCTTGTTTGCCTTCCTATAACATAAAAAGACAGGGATATTTAGCATTTTGTACGAGGTAATCTAGCTTAACTACCGTGCAAACAGGAACATAATAGTGGCGAACACACATTATTAACGTATTATAAGGTAACAAGCAAAAAGGCTTGTCATTGAAAGTCACTATCACCAAGTCTTGGGCACCATAACAAAAAAATGGAACTCGCTTCCTTCGCTGCTTTGCCATTGATGGCATAGATTGTTTTTAGCCGACTTCAATTAAAGAAGATGTTCTTCATTCGACTCCTATATTTTTTTGTGCATATTAAACGATTTTTCCGTCATTTGTGAACCGATTTTAAAATTCATTTAATGTTTAAAACGCACTTCCAATGTAGTCCTCTTGTCATCAAGTCTAGGTCTGGTAATGGAATCCTAGTGAAATAAAAATACTAATTGTTTGTGTATTTAGACGACTTACTCTGACCACCTTGTTGGCCGAGAGGCTAGCGTACACGCCTCACCACATCGACCAACCACAAGGCTCTGGTTCGATTTCCGACGGGGACACTCATTTGTGCGGTAAACATTTAGATGTCTGCATTTCCGGGTCTGGATGTTTATTAAATATATTCTAGTATGTATTTAAGTATTTCTATGTATTTGTATCGTTGACTGCCACCCATAACATAAGCATATAATTTGCTTACTTTAGGGTTAGATTTGTGTGACTTGTCCAGGAGAATTTATTAATTTATTATTACCTTGAATACCTTATTGTAGAATAGACCATCTGCCTTCCTTGCCAGGCAGCTCGTAAAAGACGAGCATAGGCTTACCATCACTAACACCGTGATATCCGACTAGGTGGTAGAGTTTGGCAGCGACTCGCCCGGATCGGTACCACCGCCTTACCTATTCCTGCCGCCATAACGTCATGACGTGTTCCGGTTCGGAGGATAAGGTAGCCGGTAAACTTACTTTTGCTTGAGGCCTAACATCCCGGCCTCAGGTTGGCGACGCACCATTACCACCTTTGGTGTCTATAGGCGGCGTGAATTTCTTACCATCAGGAAATCCGTCTGCTTGTTTGCTTTCCTATAACATAAAAAAACGCTTTCTGTGAACGATCAATAGTTATAATAATGTAATCAATAGATTTGACCTTTCCCCAGACGCGTTAGATGCGGGCCCACTGTGCAGTTGTATCCGTGTTTCCCGTTATTTCACCAATGACTCTGCTAGCGCTAAATACTAAATATATCGCTTCAGGTATTTGAACTCACCAATTTCTTATGTTATGAACAATATGTTTAGTATTTTACGCTGCTTACAAATTTACCGAAGTTTTCTGTCACCTGTTGCGTATAATTAGTATTAGCACTCACATTTATTTATCTCTCATGCTTTTTCTGACATACCCAATTCTCGCTTCATACAATAACGTTGGGATAAGCGCAGAATTATGCAAACGAGTCTAGCATTTTACCTCAAAATCTCGCTTTGAAATAGCTTACCCATCGCTCCATTCATACTGTTCCCTGCACACACTCTCCTTTCTAAACTCAAAGCGTACCTTCCATCCCTGCTAAAAGCACAACCAAAATCTTGCTAACGACAGAGTCATAATTGTATTTTTATGATATTGGAATGCAAACAGATGGATTTCTTGGTGGTAAGAAATTCACGCCGCCTAGAGACACCAACGGTGGTAATGGTGCGTTGCCAATCTGAGGCCGAGATGTTAGACCTCTAGCAAAAGTAAGCACTGACGTTATGACGGCAGGAATATGTAAGGCGGTGATACCAATCAGAGCGAGTTGCTGCGAAACTCTACCACCTAGTAGGATGTCACGGTGTTAGTGACGGTAAGCCTATGCTCGCCTGTTACGAGCTGCCTGGCAGGAAGGCAGATGGTCTATTTTACAAAGGAGCCCAGACCAACACGTATTGTATGATAAAATCTCTTATAACTGATTTCTCATGATTATTCGAAGCAGTTGCAACCACATTTCCGTCTTAAGATTTGTCAACCTTCAAGTTGAGGCCAACAAAAAACGTTAAACAATTTAAAAGCCGTTCTATGTTCGCGGTTATACAAATTCAGTCTAAATATAATATTGCCCAAGGTTATAACTTTAATTGTTATATTATTTGCGACGACTTTGCCTTTTGATATTAACACTAACTTCCCGCCCGCAGCTTGACTACCAAAACGAAATGAAAATAATTTATTAGCGGAAGCTGAATGTTCTTATAAAAATATGAAAACATTCTGATGTGCAAATATTTGATTATAAACAGTAAGTATCTTCACGCCCATATCCCTGAAGAGGTAGGCAGAGGCTCAGCCAGGGAACTCACTACTAGCCGAAGACACCAAGTCACACAATGTGATACATGGCAAGACTATGGCCAGCCGGGCGCATCACGGGCAACATTGTTTTTAGAAATTGATATCATAAATTTTCCCCGTGTTGGTCCGGGCTCCTTCGCAGAGCAGACCATCGGCCTTCCTGCCAGGTAGCTCGTGAAAGGCGAGCATAGGCTTATCGTCACTAACACCATGACATCTGACTAGGTGGTAGAGTTTCGCAGCGACTCACCCGCATTGGTACCACCGCCTTACCTATTCCTGCCACCATAACATCATGACATGTTCTGGTTTGGAGGGTAAGGTAGCCGGTAAACTTACTTTTGCTCGAGGCCTAACATCCCGGCCTCAGGTTTGCAACGCACCATTACCACCTTTGGTGTCTCTAGGCGGCGTGAATTTCTTATCATCAGGAACTCCGTTCACCTTCCAATATCATAAAAAAATAACTCATTTTCTTTTCATTTGTTGCCCAACATAGGGATCGTACCCCGCACCACATGAAGTCAAGTCCAACGCAGGACCGCTACGCCACAGAGGCAATATTTTTATGTTTAGTTAATTTAATCTTAAGATATATCTATTTAAATGTATATAACAACTTAATAAGTATAATTAATTAAAGACAATGTAAAGTTATGATTATGTTTAACCCTGTTTAACGTAAATAACCAACGCCACAGTTTTCAAACGTCGCCAGTTAAGAAAAAAACGACTTAAACTCCTCGGCAACAAGGATATACCTTCAACCATCAACATATTCAAACCTAGCCAGTCAGAAGAGGAAACAATAATACAAATCCCTCGCCAACCAAGCTTTCTGTAAAAAAAAAAAGTATCTTCACGCCCATATCCCCGAAGAGGTAGGCAGAGGTACAACCAAGGCACCCACGACTAGCCGAAGACACTAAGTCCCAGAATGTGATAGGTGGCAAGCCTATCGCCAACCGGGCACATTTCCAATCCCGACCAACATTTTTTTTAATTAGAAAATTGGGAAAATCCAATTTTTTGTTGGCCGACCCGGGATTCGAACCCGGGACCTCATGCAGTCAAGTCCAACACCCGGACCGCTAGATCACAGAGGCGACAAAGTAGTTTTTTAGTATCTAGACTTTAGTATAATTAGTTTTGATTAAAAGCAGGTGCAATACCTTTTTGATATTCAAATTGAAGCTTATTTTCACATTCAAATTATTTTTTTAATCTTTACTAAATTCTAAATTGTAATAATTTCATCCCCTATTTTCCCTTAATATATTACTTTTTTCAGGAGGGAAAAAAATGCCCTTCAAATTTATTACTCTTATAGTTTTACTCATTCGTAGTAAATGTACGTATTCGTATTGGTGTTTTGTAATTATAATAGACCGTTACTTTTTCATTAATTTCTATTATTGCAAATAGAGAAATTCCATTAGAAACTAATTCCGCACTTTTTCTGTAATCTGCTATTGTATTATTATTTGTTAATAATACTTTCGTAAAAAATTCATGTTCAAGAGTATTTCATATTTCAGTGATTATTCTATTGTTATTATTGACTCCTTATGGATTTATGAATTATAAGTTTTTAAGTAGGTATGATATAATATCCTATATGATAATAATATAATATGATATGATATAAGATGGGGTGAGTTTACTTGGAATAAATATTTTCTCCTTTCTAAAATAACTCGTTAAAGGATAGAATAAAGGAAATGATAAGCATCTTTACTATATTTCTTGAAATATTTTCTATGTGAAGAAATTTTACTCATCTCTTTTACAATTGAAAAATGTCTCTATACTTTTTTGTATTGAATGCATAAGTTTGAGAAGCCTTGGCCATTGTCTTGAGTTATACATTCATATCTAATTTGGTATATTCAAAGTGAATGTACATATTATTATTTCAGGTCCAAAACGGGACCGTCGCAGTCGGGTGAATATGAGATAGGTTTATCAATAACTTTGCCTAACAGTATTTTATTGCCTAACAGTACCTAACATTTTACAGTATTTATGAAAGATAGGGGAAAATCGAGTAGGATGGTGTATAGTAAAAAATATGTGTGTGTGTGTGTGTGTGTGTGTGTGTGTGTGCGGGTTATTAAGTATTCCCTAAGGACCCCACTTGTCCCAGCTTCCCTCGGGAACATAACCACTAACGGTAGAGTGCAGCAACTTGCCCGGGTTGACTTATGTAATATGACATCGTCATGTTCCAGGACAGTGGTACGTCTACAACATCTATGGTACCTATAGACGACGTTTATCTTTTATCATCAGGAGAGCCGTATAGCCGGCAGAAGTAAAAACTTGAATATTAACGTTGTGTATTTTTTATTTTTTGGAATGGTTAGGGAGTAATTTTGCACGAATTGCTTTAATTATCATTTATGTGGTATAATACACTTTACTGTACAATTATTTAAAGGGCCGACCCGCAGTAGTTTATGCGATTGTTTTACACTCACTCGTACTGGTATTATCCATTGCGAATCATGTACTACTTCGGAAATATGTAAGCAATGCAAAAACAGACACGAATCTACGATTTATTTTAGAGCTCGCACAAGCGACCTGCGCCGTCTTATTCGCGCATGGGCATTGCGCCTTCTAACGTTCTGACGATCTGACGCGAGTATAGAAGTTTTTACCCATTCCAAAAAAAGTGCGCAACGCCGCTGCTAAAGAAGTTTTCACTTCAAAAATGTAAACATACAAATCTTCCTTTTTGAATCACCAATAAAATTTATCTATCTATAAAAGCCTATAAAAATCCGTTGCGGAGTTGAAAAGACCGAAACGTACGGACGACGCAATAGCCCTTTATACTGTGTAGTCATATAAACATTATAATTATAATAAAGTACGGGTTAATTGTCAATTTGTCGTACGAGCCCTTTGCTGTAGCAATATATTACACAATTGACCGACGACGTGAATGACCTCCTCTGTCTCCCACACTTGTGTGTCTGCGGTTGCTTCTACGGATTCCGGATTTATAATCGTGTCTAGAGCAGCAATTCCCAAAGTGGGTCCGTATTCATCAGGGTTCCGTTAAATCATCATTGCAACTCATTAAGAACTACTGTTAAGTGGACAGCATAGTTGCTTCAACTTCAATTTGATTATCGCGGGACCCCCTCTAAAACTTGACCTACCCAAGAAATAAATCATTAAAAAAATAGTGATGGCCGAGTAATTGCGTAACAAACATACCAACGTATTAATTACTTCCTTTTATTTGCAGTTGGTTAAAATAGCGAAGGTTTGTAATATAACGTGAAAGAGCAGACGGATTTCCTGATGGTAAGAAATTCACGCCGCAAAGAGACAACAAAAGTTGGTAATGGTGCGTTGCCAACTTGAGGCCGAGATGATAGGCCTTGAGCAAAAGTAACGCTAGATACCTTATCTTATGGCGACAGGAAAAGGTAAGGCGGTGGCACCAATCAGTACAATCAAACCAATAGTCAGTTGTCACGGTGTTATTGCCGGTATAGCCTTTGCTCGCCTTTTATGAGCTGCCTGGCAGGAAGACAGATGGTCTATTCGGCAAAGGAGCCCGGACCAACACGGGGGAAGTGTATTTTGTTTGTTTTGGCTTTGTCTAACATTTGTAAATATTGATTGAAGCCAAGGCGGGTCCAGAACCAATTTCACTCAATATAAACTCGAAATTCAATAATAATGAAAAAAATACGATTCATACAGTTCATTCAGGATGGCGCCAAAACTTCAAGGGTAGGTTTCTTATTGCAAAATAATGGGATTTGCTTGCTAAAGCACTGTTGCCGCAAGAACATTGTCAGTTTGCTGAGTAAGTCTACAATTTGGATATTTTGCAAAATTTGTTTATACTCGTATTAGTATACCTCTACCTATAACCTCAACGTCATTATCAGGTGACTTGTATATAATTATGTTTAGCAGCTTCCTACCAAAATAGTACTTTCAATCATTAAAAATCCATGTCGGTGCAATACCTACATTTAAATACAAAATCATTAGCACTTTTGAAATGTTTTTGCGATGTGCGATTAACCACATGTAGGTCAAAAGAACCGTTAGCGCGATTCAGGCTCTAATACTCATATGCTTTTATAATTATTGCGCTTCAAATACCATACACTGCCGTTATAGTTTATAGTTTTTATATTCCTTAAAGAAATAATTTTAAGGAGTGTAACTATCCTTTTTCCCCATTTTGTTTTGGATCCTCTGTGTAGAATAGACCACCTGCTGTCCTGCCTGGCAGCTCGAAATAGGGGAGCAAAGGCGAAATGGGTCATTACCAATAATATCACTGGTAGTAAAGTGCTATGTAACAACTTGCCCGGACAAGGATCCACATCATCATCAGCTGGAGGACATCCACTGCTGGACAAAGACCTCCCTCAAAGAGCGCCACAAGTCACGGTCACCAGCCGCTTGTATCCAGCGACTCCCCGCGACTTTGACCAGATCATCAGTCCACCGAGTGGGAGGTTTTCCAACATCGTCCTTCAGTGCGAGGCCGCCACTCGAGAACCTTTGGCCGGCGGTTGACGGTTCTGTAAGCAACGTGGCCTGCCCATTGCCACTTCAGCTAGCTGACTCTCTGGACTATGGCGTTTACTCTCGTTCTCTTCTTCAAGAAACACCGAATAACTCTCTCCGTAGCACTCTGAGCGACTCTGAGCTTATTAGGGATCCATCGCTTTACCTACTTTTTCCTGCCGCCATAATAATAAATTCATGTTCCGGTCCGCATAGTAGAGTAGCCGGTAGACTTGTTGTAGCCGGTTGACAAGTTTCCTAACATCCCGGGTACAGGACAGCGACGCACCTATATCTATGGTGTTTATAGGTTGCGGTTGTCTCTCTTTATAAGGGGGACTTGTTTGCTGTCTTTTGACAAAAAAAACGTACCAAAAACAACATTGTCTAACGCCCTAGTTTTAACAACTCTCTGTATGGGCACATCCATTGGTGTTATAAGATTGATAAATTACACCTATTCGTATTTTTATTACTTAATGACTTGTAGATTATGGGTGATGTGGTCTAACTTGAACAAGTTGGATAATTGTTTTATTAAATCATGAGTTTGTGTAAAAATATAATATAGTCAAAATATTTGCTCGCCACAATGTGGTAGAATCAGTCGTTACGTTTATGTATTTGTTAACAAATTCCTAACATTAATATTATGTCAGAAAATATATTTTATGTAATTTCATGCACTGGCAATTGAACGCGACTTCGCCTTTTTAATGACTTCGATGAAATAAAAAAGTTACATATCCGACTCCTCTTTTTCATTTGTAAACCGACATCAAAATTTTCCAAGTCAGGATCTGATGATGAAATCCGATGAAAATCGACTTAGATACAAATTATCGTGTAGGTACTTAGATGACGTATTCTTTGAAAATGTTTTTTTTACAGTTTTACTACGTTTAAATTGTTGTACGAACAAGTAACTTCAGTTTGAATCGAACGACGGAACCGAAATGTGTTGAAGATTTTGCCGGTTCATGGATTTAAAACCTACTTCGAAATTATACACCCTAAGCCTGATATTGTTATTTTATAACATACTAGCTGTCCCGGCGAACTTCGTTCCACCCGTTCAGTTTGTATGAGAAAAATGAAAATTTTGTTGTTCCTAGTTTTCTCGCAGTGTTTCCCTTTTTATTATATTTTAAACCTTCCCTGGACTTGAATAAATAATTAAAAACCAAAATTAGCCAAATCTATTCAGCCGTTTTCGATTTTTAACGAGACTAACGAACAGCAATTGATTTATTTATATATATAAAGATTATATTGCCATTTTTTTATAAAAACAAAGTCAAGACTTGACTGCCTCTTAAAAAGTATCTTCACGCCCATATCCCCGAAGAGGTAGGCAGAGGTACAACCAGGGCACCCACGACTAGCCGAAGATACTAAGTCCCACAATGTGATAGGTGGCAAGCCCATTGCCAACCCGGCACATATCCTATCCCGAGCAACATTTTTTATTAGAAAATTGGAAAAACCCAAATTCGTTTTGTTGCCCGACCCGGGATTTGAACCCGGGACCTCATGCAGTCAAGTCCAACAACTGAACCGCTAGACCACAGACTGCCTCTTATTCCAATAAAAATCTCTTAGAGCTAGTACACCAGGCGGTAGATGCGCAAAAATGCCTAAAGGGAGTTAAATATAAGTTATAATTTAAAATTTAAAGATGTCTTTGGCCCAATGCTTAAATGCAGCTGTTTGGTGTGAAGGGACGAACAGATAAACCTACCTATCTATTTTCACATCTAAAATCTTTTGATATTTATGCAAGTAAAAATTGAGAACCACTGTCTTAAGTTGTCAAAGTTCGGTAAACCAATAGAACTATTACAAAGAGTCATTTAAGTTTAATTATTTTTTAGAAAGTACGCTAAATTAAAATCCAACCCAGACACATTAAAAATGTAGTGTATTTTAGGGAAAGTATGTAAACGGTTAGACGTAGCCATTTTGAGTATCGAATGTAAAACGAAAGCTGTGTAAATATGTTTTGAAATCCGAACCCGGCACTTAGCGTGAGTAAACGACAAGGGCTCTTCGTTTCACCCTTGATCTTTTAAAACTACTTCACTACGGTGGATTGGTGGAAAAAACCGTTCGACTACGGCAGCGGGAAACTACTTGAATTGCAGAATGGTTTGAATACGATTTACTTTTGACAAAATTAATATTAATGTTTTGAGTAGTTCAAATCGGGATAACACGTGATAAATCTTAACAGACGTAATTTTTCTATACGTGTTTGTCACCTAACTCCTAAATAGTCAGTCTAGCTGGCCGATTGGGTTAAATAGTTTAAAAAAAAACAAACTAACATTACATAAAATTCCATTATCTATGGTTAATATGGTTATCTATTAATAATCTATATTAGTAATCGATCCCGAGACTTCAAGAAGTCAAGTTCGACGCCGGACCGCTAGACCGTAGGGGCATTAAAATATATTTCACTAATATCCATATCACAAGCATATTATTTACTTTTAAGTTAGATCAGTATTTAAAATGTATATACTTTACTTATTTATTTAAACTTTATTGTACAAATATTCGTTTTCCAGAACGACAATCAAAACTAAGGAATAATAACATTTAAATAAAAATCAAACTCTTTCAAATAAACTAAACTGCATTTTTTTCATTGACCACTAAGTACATTTTTTTATTTACTTAAATAAATTACGTTCTTGGACTAATGTAATCTATACCTAAGTAGTTTTATTTTATTTAGATTTATTATACACATGTAAAAATTGTAAGTACAAAAGGCGAACTTAATGCTAATGCATTCTCTCCCAGTCAACCTTTAGGCTAACAGAGGTCAAATATGTAGGTACCAAATAAACAAAAACAGAGAATTAAAACAAACAAATTTTAATGAAATTACCTCATCCTATTAATATTATAAATGCGAAAGTTTGTAAGTATGGATGTATGGATGTTTGTTACTCTTTCACGCTCGAATGGCTGAACGGATTTATCTGAAATTTGGAAGACAGATAGATTGTGACCTGGATTAACATATAGGCTATTTTAAATCCCGATCGCACACCGGGTTTCTGTGAAAACGCGGGCGAAGCCGCAGGTAGCAGCTAGTACTGGCATATTTACACAACACCGTACATACAAACAAAATAATTTAGTAATATTTAACTATATAGTATACTATATAGTTATATATATTTCGCCTCGTATAAACCGCCTCGTTGGTCGAGTGGCTAGCGTACACGCCTAACTACATCGACCAACCGCGAGGCTCGGGTTCGATTCCCGACGGGGGCAGGCGTTTGTGTGATGAACATTTAAATGTCTGCATTTCCGGGCCTGGGTGTTCTTTAAATTTATTCTGGTATCTATTTAAGTATTTCTATGTATTAGAATCATTGACTAACACCAGTATTTCTATGTATTAGAATCATTAACTAACACCCATAACACAAGCATATATGCAATTTACTTAGAAACACTTGTACTTTCCACAATATATTTTATTATTTTTTATTTTTTAGCCAACCGGTTTCGCTATACAAGCATCATCATTGCTATATAACAATATGTTGTTATATAGCCCTGATGATGCTTGTATAGCGAAACCGGTTGGCTAAACCATAAAAATAAAAAATAATAAAATATATTGTGGAAAGTACAAGTGTTTCTAAGTAAATTGCATCAAGAATGGAATTCCACCAAGCACCGACGATAAGAAGTATAGAATCTATCACAAGCAATTATTTCAAAGGGAAGTATGTCTATGATCACAAGCATATAATTTGCTTACTTTGGAGTTAGATTCAATTTGTGTAACTTGTCCAAGGGTATTTATATTTATTTATTATTTATACAAATTATGAATAGATAATTATAGATAAATGCATATTATAAATAAAATAAACAGCAAACAAGACAAAATTTCTAAACATAAAGCTAATCTAATAAATTTATTTGTGGCACGAAAAGCTATTGTTACACAACTGCCGTACAAAAAAAACGTTAAGCACAGTATGAAAATATTTTTCTAGAAACTAAAATATTTTTCTCTTTTCCATACTGCATAGGTATTGATTGAACAGATATTGAAATGTTTTTAACACTATAAAGGTATAGTAAACTACCGCAGTTTCCAAACTTAGCAAGTTTATAATAAATGGCGAAACAGGCTAATTGAAAGCCTAAATTTGTGACGTGTATAGTAAAAGATATGGAGCATAAACACACCACAATACTCAAAAGTAAGCCAAAAGTCAAAACAATCATAGCTGTGTGCTTGTGTAGCAAATAACGGTATAAAACGTGACTTCTTCATACTTTATCTCATGGAAAGTAACTGATACCAAGCGGTAAGTTATTTGGAGGAGGGGGAGTTACTATTTCTTAGTTTATTTTATTACTTAAGCGCATAAATGCTGTGACCAGGGTAACCATGCATTGAGAAGAAACTAGGACGTCCTGTAGCGTTACTCTTGAATCTCGATATAATACGAATTGGAAATTGGAATCGTATATGTCATTTCAGGTACTTTCGAACGTAGTACTAGCGGATTATTAACATCAGTTACATATAAATTCAAGAAATCCGTGAAAATAAATTACTGTTTACTATTATCTAAATGTTAATAATTCGCCAGTATTATGTTCAAATGTACCTAAAATGATATACTCGATTCCAATTCCAATACTGCATGAATGAAGCTTCAAGATAAACCCTACTATTTCTCGGTCCTGGTCCAAAACATCCAGTTAAAAATAAGAATAAGGCTGGCAAGTCTCATTTCATTCAACTAACGACATTCATAATTTAAAAAAAATTAAAAGTTGCACTCCGGGAGTGCCGGCAGAAGTGAAAACATGAATAATAACTTTATGCTTTGATATTTGGAATAGTAAGGGAATAATTTTCCACGAATTGCTTTAATTATCAGTATGAAAGTACTAGCATTTATGTGGTAGAATACAATATTCATTTATTGCGCTATCGTACACAAACATGACAACACGAAAATTCGCGATCAGGTCACGTGTCCTAACTCGAGTTTCGAAGTTTTTACCCATTCAAAATAAAGTGCGCAACGCCGCTAAAGAAATTTTGAATTCAAAAATACTGAATTTATTTTATTGTATTAAAACTGTACTTACAAATTGAACCTTACAAATCAACCTTGAGCAATATTAATGTCATTATTTATTAAACTAATATGTAACCTTAAACTTTCTTGTCCAGCACCTAGATTCATATGATGTTCCATGTGATTCCACAGACCTACCTCGTACATATACATCTCGTTCAATACCTTTATTATATCAGTTAGCTAAGGCGGTATTTCCAAACGGATGCGACAAGGCAACCTTCAAGAAAAGAGCGTACTAATTTCTGAAAGGTCATCAACATATCTAAAGTACTCCTGATGCGAATGTCTAAATGGCGATGTGTATTGTGTACTTAAGATCAGGTGTTTTACTTTTATCTACTCTTTTATAATAAAAAAAACTGGGAAATAACTAACAATTAACGTTTTCTTAGTGTTCTGTTTACTGTATGTGTTACTTTAACATATTTTACGAATGTATTATAAAAAGTTGAACAAAAAAGAAACAAGGCATTTACTTTAACCTCGGCTTTGGTAATAAGAGACGGCAAAAAAGACCTAATAAATCCCATAGACCTTACACAAAATAAGTTGCTATAGCCATTCATAAATGGGTGAGAAAGAGACGGTTAAGGGATTTAAAACCTTGGTTTGAGAGAGATAAAAGATTGCATTCCGGAGGCAATAAACGCAATGCGCTCGCGCAGTTTGGTGCTGCTAGTTAAACATTTTATTTTCCCATATTTGATAATATTAATGCCACCTTTATGACCATATTTCTTTATCTTTAAACTTGCTTATATATATTTATTATGCTATTTAATTTACATGTCGAAAACATCATCTGTGATTACGTGGACATCGTTGATTATGTAAAACGATTCAAGCCTATATATTTTCCGTATCTAATTTTTTTATGTAAAATACAATAAACTTACACTTTAGCGCGGCTTTGCTCGTGGATAACGTATTTTACTTCTAATTCAGACTAACTTTACAGTTTAAGAGTGTCTTTGAGGAAATATAACTGGTACTGTTACTAAATACCGAATGTTTTAATTCGATACTTTAATATTGTTTATTTCCTTTAACAAACTACCTTTTTAAATTTAGATTAGAATAAAGATAAACTCATTCGCAACATTCATTGAGTCATCATGTATTATTATCGTAAATAGACCAATAATTATCTAATTACGATTTATGTGTCAAAAAATTAGATCTTTCTTTCAAATTGAAATGACGTTGACAGGTCGAGAATAACAAAGGGCAATATTTTCGTCTTTTATCCAAACTAGTAAAGTTAAAATCAATAAATAAATTAGAATTCAGAAAAAACAATTAGAAAGATTTGACAGTTAGCCGAAGTTCAAACTAAAAGTCTTGTTAATTTAACATTTTTCCATATTCATCCATCGTAGGGTATTTTATTAAAGGCATGAGATGATATCAATACGATTTTCATCTTGGAAAAGAGCTTTGTCTATTTTAAGCATGCACAGCATCTTTGAGGTAGTTAGAAATAAAAGTATCTTCACGCATTAGGCAGAGGCACAACCAGTGCACCCACGACTAGCCGAAGACACTCAAGTTCCATAATGTGATAGATGGCAAGTCTATCGCCAACCGGGCACATATCCAATCCCGGACAACGCTATTTTTATTTAAAAAAATACACATTTTCTATTTTTGTTGCCTGAGAATCGAATCTGGGAACTTTAAAAGTCAAGTCCGACGCCGGATAGAGGCGATTGAGACAATTATTTAAAGATATATTATTAAAGTACCTATTTAATATATTTGCAAAAACATTTTGTATAACAAAAAAAAATTCAAATGTTTGTATAAAATAGGGATGTTTATAGTTTTTAAGAAACGTCTACATGTATTACCGATGCTTGTGTGCTTTAGGCTTTATTACAAAATTCCTGGGAATGTTATTAAATTAAATAAAATGAAATTTGACGCTTAAGTTTTCTTTTGAAAAAGGTTTATTTTAAGATGGAAGGATATTTCAAAAACAACAATGTATGGACAAATTCTAAGTAAATACTTACTTTCCAAAAAATATATGTTAGTTATATGCTAATTTTAAAATAAAATCTGTTCTATTATATTATTCTGATTAAATCATTGATGTTGTTATTGTTGACTAAAGCCAAGCTATGGCTAAAATCTTAAGCAAAATTTTAAATACTTTTTCACAAGAAGATATAAGAGCAAACCAACACACGGCTCGTACTCAAAGTATGATACATATTATGTGGCCTATAGATATCATATATTATTATAGAAGGTTCGTTGTTCTATGGCTGAAATGTTAGGTCCACTCAGCGACAATGCCTACCAACGTCATCATGACGACAGGAGGAAAGAAAGTAGACTAGGCTAGTTGCAGTATATCAAAGTGATATACTGTCAGTCGAATTCTAATGTATTGCTTGGTGGGCTACATAAATGGCTAACAGAGCCTCAACTAAGGGAACATTATTATACCTAAATCGAATCGTTTGCTGTAGTAAAATATGCTTAATAGGAATGTCTGAGAAGTGACGCAGTTATTTAATATATATATGCGTGTGTATATTTTTAACTATAACTACTACTTTAAATATTTGTCATATACAACAGAGGTAACAAACGATCTTAAAAGTATATTATATTTTATATCTTTTTCAAGTGTGAATATTTTTAAAATTAGAAGAAATAATTTTATTAATTTGAAACGATATTCTTATTATATATATTATCAAATTTAAAAAAGTAATTAAATATGTAATTCTTTCAAACAAGTTCAGGTAGTCTTTAAAATAATTATTTAACCTTTATGATCTTACAGTAGTTATTATGCAATTGTGTCTACATTAAAAACAGTATGTTTACACATCTATATTAAGGTAAACCTTGATCAGTTTTGGAAATAGCAAATAAAAAATTCATATGATGATTCGAAAATAGGAATATGGAGCTTTTATCTAACCATTGCGGAAATTATGATTTCCGCAATGGCAGTTTTAAACAATAGCGCAACATATTAAGAATTTTATGTAAGTGGAATAACAAGCTTGAGGCTGGCATCACCGTCACTCAATCCTCCCTCTCACTGAGTGCGCTCAGTCAGTCGTCACTCACGCCGCAACTTCGTAACGTGTGGAACGTACAAACGCGTTCGCGATTAAATACATCGCTGATACATCAATAATCACAGAAAACGGTGAAAAAATTACGCTGGTGACATCACTATAATCGCGAACTGTGTTTTTGTGATATCGTGCTATTTAGTGTTGTGTTGTGTTTGTGTTATAGAAGGCCGAGGATACTTTCACTGGTCTGAAAGTTTAATTATTCGGATAGCTTCTTATTTAAGGACGTGAAAAGAATGCAAGCTTTGAGGTGATTATACATTTTTATTACAATAGCTTGAGGTTAGCAAATCTGCAAACAGGGTTCCTAAGTTTACTGTTACTGATGTCGATGTTGTTATCCAAACCGGTTAGATATTTCTTTGAAACGTTTCTTAAAACAAGACCTAAGTTTCTCTAGCGGATTTAAAAAATCCACTTGAGGTCAGAAATATAAAATGGTGACCATAATGATTTTGTTCAAAATAGGACATTTTTTTCAGTCTCATAAATCAATATTATTTTTCATAAGCAATATTTATTAAAAATGAGGTCGCTATATTATTTTTAGTCAAATGTTAAAAAGATTTAATTTTAAATAAATTCTCACAAGATCTTTCTATTTTTCAGAACGATCTTTTGTTCGTAAAAGGAGATCTAGGTATATTGTTATGAATAGGAAAGTGTGTGAAAATGTTTCAAATGTTTGTTTTGTTGAGATTAACAAAAAAGGAAGTCCGGGAAGCCTACTTTGGTTGAAGTAGGTAGGTATTAAACTAGTGCATAAACCTATTGTAAAGCACAGTAGGTATTTTGTAAGCCTATATAGGTAGGTTTATATTAAACGATGTTCAAATTTTTAAATTATCTAAGTTATAATTGTTCGTTTTGAAGTGCGTTTGTTTTTATAAAAAAAAAAATTCTTTTTATTACTCCATAAATTATAATTGGGGCAGTAATTAGTGATAAGTTTAATTTTTCAAATTATTTGAAATATTTTATACATACCTTTTTGAAAAAAAAAGTAGGATCAAATCCTAACCAATACATCTTGGTACTAGGTATGCTAAACTCGGTGGACAAGGTACAAAGTCCTTGGTACCAAGACCTTAATGTTACCTTAAAGTTGTTATTAAGGTTCGTTGTCTGTTCACCTGTAATCCGTTTATTATTATATTGTTAACTAGTTCAACATACACAACCTACTTCTTAATTTGTTGGTCATAAAATGTTATAAGCTGCTTATATTAAACTTGTATATATCATCAAAATGCGGCTATAAAACAGAATTTAAAAGTAAGTAAATGTAACAAGGTCTTACGCAAGTTAAATCATAAATGAAACAATTATGTTTAACAATTTTAATGTTTAGGTAGGTAGGAAGTATATTGGTTTTAGGTTTTGCTATTTTTGAATTAGGTATCACTTATTAAGTATCGTTAGTGATTAGAAGGAAGGTTAAATGATAAACTCCTCATTGAACGAAAATAAAATTGTAGTAGGTATGGCATGTGTTAAAAAAATAATGTTTGAAAAATGAGAGATATCTCATGAGATATTAGAATCATTAATTATTAAAATCAAATCATTAAAAGCCAATCTGCTAAATACGTCGTCGAAATCAAATATGATACCTATTTGTTGGAATTTCTTTAAAAGTTGTTTAATTAATAGGTTTTAAAATTTATTTAAATATATCCATTTTTTGACTATATTTACTCCTAGCTATTTGGAATTAAATATCTATGGATTGAATGTTTGCAAACATTGGTAGAATATGTTGGTAGGTACCTATTCTTAAATATTTTTGTCACAACTTCATAATACATGGGGCACACTAAAAGTTTTGCACATCTAGCTAATCGGAACTATTTGAATTTCGAATGTTATATTTTTAAAACGTTGCAACCTTCTTAGTAATAAAAAAAAATGTCGGAAAATAATTTGTCAATTATTTTTTTATCAAACATCAAAGTTCTACGTACGAAACGAAAATGGAATTAAGTAGAAAATATTTTAGAGCGATGATTTTTTATGATTTTAAAAGATCTCTTTATCGGTAATACTGTGCTACTCGTCTTCAAAATACTTTTGGGAGAGAAGCACCATGTTTGAGCATCGTGAGGCAATGGTTTGCTGAATTTGAGAGAGGTCGAGTTTCTTTACATGACAAATTTCGTAAAGGGCAGCCTTCAACTGTTGTCAACGAAAATAATGTGGCGGTTAATTGAAGAAAACTCCCGGATTACCTATGAGACAATTCGAGAACCATTGAAAACATGAAAACATGCCTTCAGATCTGTGGTCCTCCTGTTTTAAAAAATGGTTCGATCGCTTGAAAAAATGTTTAAAATGTAAAGGAGATTATTTTAAAAGCAATAAACATAATATTTTGGTCATAACATGTTGTTTTTAAGTTACGCTAAACTTATAGTGTAACCTACGTATACATAATCCGCAAATAAATAAATTTTATTTCATTTAATGAATCTACTAAGTTTGTAGTGCTATTTACTTCAAGTCCCAATCAACAATGTCCCATAGTTTGAAAAATACAGGTACACATTAGTTATTTTTTGTATTTTAACTAGTATGCTACCCATTTTTTTCTTATACGGGGATTTCATGTTTAATAATGAAAAAGTTAAATCCATAATAAAGACTATTTAAAAAAATGAATATTTTAAACAAAAGTAAGTTTCTCTTTTATGACCTATTCTTATTTAAGTTGTTTGCGGTGAGAAAATCCGTCATTTATGAAACAACTACTTTTGCTGTGTGGATGTAAAACTGTGACAATCATGATTATCCCATTTGCCTTGGTATAAAACATAAACTGATATAGGTAGATAATCCAATCTGCAAATTGAATATACTACTTACTAACATCTTTTTTATAGTGAAAGGAAAACAAGCAGATGGATTTTCTGAAAGCTATATTAGCTTCAACTAGGAAGTCTCTCGCAAAAGCATATTTGCCGGCTATCCCTCTAGTTACGACAGTGGCGACCATTAACATTTTGTCTGAAGTACCTAACAGGTAAACATCAAACCAATCTAAGCGGGTTGACATAAAAAAAATACCACTTACTCAATGTCTGTCAACTGTAGATTTCTGTCCTTTCTCGAAAAAAGTCTTTCAGAGATTGTTTCGTATCATCGTGTAGAACTGATAAAAAGGCTTGTAACTTAAGTAAAAAAATAAAGGACGTAAACGAAAACCGTGGTCAGATATTTTTTTATGTGAGAGGTCAGTTAATAAGCACACGTGTCTCCTGTCATGCGGGCAGAATGTCAAGCCAAGGATTCCTGCCCATGCAATTTGCTATGTAGTACTCTGCCACCCATGGTTCTGATGGTAAAGATAGCTGGCAGAGAGGCAGATGGTTTATTCTTCTCAGCAGACCTGGATCAACTTCATTTTAACTATTTTTTTAAATCTTGACATTCTATTTGACACCAGCAACCTCTATAAAAAATCTAAGTAAAGAATATTAATATATGGCACTCGATACACGGAGCTCTCCCTTGCAAGAGACTTGGTGTGAAGTTATTTATATTGTGGTTTATGAACCAACAACAAAATATTTTTATTTTCGAAACTTTGCTTCATTTAAAAAGTGTTTGTAAGTTTGGTAATGCCACAAAAGTTGTAAAATAAATACCTCTGGCCAAACCACAAGTGGAAGTTAAAATTAAAAACAAAAGATGTAAAATAAGCCTTTATTTTGCTAATTCCGCGGAATTAGCAAAATAAAGGCTTATTTTACATCTTTTATAATGGATTTCCGCAAAGTAACGCCTGATTCAATAAAATATTTCAAAAACAAAATGTATTATCTATATTCACTTGACGAATATTATGTGCGGTTCTTCACAAATTATTTTTAAAACTTCTCTTTCTATATTTTTCTTTGACAAAATTCGTATCCATGCTTAACATAGCTCGTTTAAAGAGTTTTCAGCCAGTCAAACAGTTCCAAATCTTTGTGGTCAGTTTTTGAGGGTTGGGCAGCTATCCCATTCTGCCCGTACCTCGTACCATGCAAGTATGTATATAAAAATAAAAATGTAATAATCATCGAGCCGGCATCAAACAGATATCTGTGCTCATATCCGAACCCATCGGCGAACCCGATAATGTTCAGTCACAAAGATGACGTTAGGTGGGTAAGAAACCGAATATTTGAACCAAAATGCGCTATGAAAGAAACTTAAAAGTAGTTTAGTATTTCTTAATGGTAAAAGTAGAAGACCAGGTTACAAAAATTGACGTCACAATGTTCTGATTTTGCCGAGCTTAATTATCTCTGAGAGACAATGCAGTTTCTTATCTTTTGACAGTTCGCTGCCGTTCTCACGTAAACCTGATAAGACCCGGATACGTTAAAAGGCAAGTGCAAGATCAACTGCTGCCGCCCACAGTAGCATATTTTGTAACATGTGTTTGTATTACTAATAATAATAATAAATTATCTTGTTTCACGTATACTTACAAGAGGCACCTGTGACGCGTCTATACAATAATAAATCTAAAAACTAGGTAGGTACTTTCTCTCAAATATTTTATAAAAATATTACTGATTTTAAATTAAAAGAAAGAAAATCAGAGTCAGAGAATCAAATCATTATGTCATGAAAGGAATGAATGAATAAAATATGTTTGACTTATCGTAAAATGTACCTAATCTTTAATCAGGCAAACTACCCAACTAACACCCAACTACGTCAAAAGTATGCTGTTTTTATTTGTAAATAATATATTGCCGTTACATTAAATACTGCTTGCTCTGATAAGAAGAATTTGGATTTTAGAAATATGGTATAAATTGTCTCAATTTGCGTTTTTCATTATCAAATAGGCTCAATATTATGGCAATAATTACTAAACGATAATAATAAATTATGCTGGTGGTTTCAAAATGTTACACCCCGATATTATTTAAAGCAATAACATCAATCTCAAATTTTCCGGATTTATATAATCGTAGTTTCGTTCTCAATAAAAGTATAAGGATCCATTTTCATTAGATAAAAAAGGTAGCGGTGGATTTCCTAGCAAATCCATTGACAAAAAGAATACAGTAATAACAACACTGGACTGGACACATATTGATATTAACCATAGCAAGCAAACTATATGTTTATGTTGTGGGTGCTAGTCAACGATACTAATACACAGAAATTCCTAATTAGATACAGGAATAAATATAATTAAGCACCTAGACAAAGATAACTATGTAGAGATTGATGTTTCACACACAAATGCCTGCCCCTGTCGGTAATCAAACCCAAGCCTCGCGGTTGGTTGGTGGAGTTCAAGCATTATTTACGCCATCCCTTCATAAGCGGTAGTTAGCATTTTTGACAGGTTAATTTTTAGCTGCCAGCAAAAAAGAGGGGAGTTATGAGTTTGACTTATATGTGCGCGTCTGTGACATCATAGCTTTTGAACGGACGGACTGATTTTAATGCTATTTTGGTTTGGAAGCTAAAGCGATCGAGATGATTCCTAGCGACATTACAAGAAGGTTTAGTCAGGATTCATTTTTGTTGTCATAAATTATATTTATCTCACGTGTTTCAAATTATATTTGAATTAAATATCACTCATTAAATAACTATCGTAACCTAAAAATAAAATACCGTAACATTTTTGGGAGTTTTTTTATTATTTTACTGAATAATAATAGTAGTAACTTAGTTGCATGACTAGCTATAGATATCTTTAGTGTGTGAATAATTTTGCCACAATACCAGTACCTACCTACCTACTACCTGACGCTAGTACAATCCCTGGCTTATTTAGTTTGTGCTATGTGCTACAAAATGCATGCAAACTTTGTTAACTAAGTTAAAGTGCATATACAAAAGTAAAACAAGTAAACAAAGTTAAAATAACAAAATTCTTTAAATGACCGTTGTATAATCGCTCCCACCAAGGCCCATATAGTCACGTAGCGGAACAACTAGAAAACGATTAAAATGTGGGTTATGTGTTTAAATAGTATTTAAATGTCCGTATTATAACATTTCAAGCAAATTCTGATTTGGAAGTATAAATTATGTGGGTTATGAAAGTCTCAGTGGTCTAGCGGTCCGGCGTCGGACTTGACTTATTGAGGTCCCGGGTTTGATCCCGGGTCAAGCAACAAAAAAATTAGAAATTGTACATTTTCAATTCTGTAATGAATATAACGTTTCCCGGGATAGGATAAGTGCCCGTATGGCGATAGGTTTGCCACCTATCACTTAGTGTCTTCGGCTAGTCGTGGGTGCCCTGGTTGTATATCTGCTTAGTGCTTCTGGGATATGGATGTCAATATACTTTTTTTAGCCTAACCAAATCTAAGAACAGATTTTGCTAGATTGACGAAAATTTTTAATAGCAATATAAACATTCAACAATGAAATAACTTCATATTTGACGTCCAATCCCAGATTTAGTCGTGAAAGTCGGGTTTGTGAAGATCTATACATCAACATTTATTTTAACAGACTATTCAGGCCAATGACGTTATTTGGAACAAGCAAAAATGTTAAAATAATACTAGAACGATATCTCGTTTATCTGTTTGCTTTCACACATTGTTATAGATAAATTTATCTGATATAATCATACGAAACTCGGAAAGTTTTGACATCGACGTTACGTCAACAATGAAATTTCATATAGGTATACTAGCCGATCCGGCAAACTTTATATCACTAGCCATAAACAACTACTAACAGCAGCTTTGAAAAAAATAAATAAAAAATCGGATAAATTGGATTATAAAGATGGATTTCAAGCAATCTAGATAGCTGCGTATCCGCTGGCCTATCCTAATCCTAATTGCTATATTTATCCTGTCCACAGATATGTTATTGGCAAGCGATAACGTGAAAATGGATCAAAATGTCAATCTTGGACAGCAAGTTTTGGATTAGGATTGATTATTAATATTGGCCGCTAGACATGATAGATTTCACGGTATAAGTTCCATTGGGCAAGTTCAAAAGGATTAAGACCAATTGGTTTCGCTAAACACGACCCAACCTAAACCTAGCAATAAGATAAAAGTAGCAAAGTGACCAAAAAACCGATACTTTGTTGCTATAAAAATACTCCCAATAAAAATCAATACCGTTCAAATACACACGGCCTACATGGAGAGTCTTTTGAACATACAAAGAGATGACTGACTGGCTTACCTACCAACGCACATTGAAAACCACTGAACGAATAATGATGAAATTTGGCATACACATAGTTACAGTTACGTAAGCATCCACGGAAGGATTTTTCAAAACTGCAACTCTAAAGGGATAAAACAGGTTATAAAAGTTATGACTTGAGTAAATTGAATATTTTATGACGAAACGCTCCAAAACTGTTATCATATTCCTATCTCTCAATTCATATGTCCACCACATATGAGTTGAGAGATAGGAAAATGATAACAGTATCGTGAAATGGAGTCTTCGTTATAAAATGGGTCCAATTTTGCATCATATCCTAGAGTTTCTTAGCTTTATTATTATCCCTGTTTCTCCTGTGTTGGTCTGAGCTTCTTTGCAGAAAAGACCATCTACTTTTCTGCTAGAAAGCTCGTAAAAGGTGAGCATACGCTTAAATTCACTATCACCATGACATTTAACTAAGTAGAAGAGTTTCGCAGCGACCTACCCGGAGTGATACCACCGTTTCCTTCCACCATAACGTCAATGCTTGTTCCGGTTCAGAGGAAAAGGTAACCGGTCAACTTACTTTTAGTCCAGGCCAGACTTCCTGGCCTCAGGTTGGCAACGCACCATTATCACCTTTGGTGTCTCAAGGTGAATTTATCAATATCAGGCAATATGTCCGCTTGTTTGACTTCCAACGTCATAAACCAAACTAGTTAGAGGCGCTATGTATTTATACACATATATAAATAAAAATGAATCCCCATTTCGCGTGGTGATTGATCTAAGAGAACCTCCTCTATTTTTCCATCGCTCATATCATCATGTGGTAAGGCCCCATACTTAGTCAGCCAGAAGAGCCAATCAGCGCACGCCCCCGTTCCATGA
>NJDC01058143.1:66221-81172 GCA_002245475.1 Calephelis virginiensis | reverse complement strand
CTACATTTTAAAATTTAGATGGAACTCTATACATTTTTTTTAATACCGGCCAGTGTAATTACCAACTACAAAGGCCAGCTATTAAAACAGTTTAAGAAAATAATATTACACTGACTGGCTTACCAACCAACGCACAATGGAAACCACTGAACGAATTACGATGAAATACACATAGTTACAGTTACGTAAGCATCCACGGAAGGATTTTTCAAAACTGCAACTCTAAAGGGATAAAACAGGTTGTAAAAGTTATGACTTGAGTAAATTGAGTATTTTATGACGAAAATTATGATGAAAATTGCAAGGAAAATAGGAAAAGCAATGCTTTAATCTCTAAAAACTGTTAGGAGCGGTTAGTGTCATGCAATACGAAGTTCGTCGAGTCGGCTAGTAGCTTAAAAAAACCTTGTTTTTCTCTGTCATGGGTGACATTTTAGTTACTGTCTCATTTGTAAACGCCCAGTAGTTTAAAATGACACAATCAACAAATGACTCATAAAATCATGTCGCCGAGACGTTACTTCATAATTAAAACCATAGCTGTCCGTACATTGAACAGGTATAATTATTTGTTTGCTTATTACGTATTTTATCACAAATATCCTACCTATTTCCTCTTTGAACTACTTTTGCTATCCCTAAAATAAACGATTTAATACATATAATTTCATGGTAATAAATTGCAAATATTAAAAAAACAGTTTTTTTTTGTGAAAAGGCAGCTAACTAGCACACGACTACCGTAAACAGAATAGATAACTCTGGCCTATAGGAACCATAGATGTTAATGGTGCGTCGCTATCCTGAGCCCGGGATGTTAAGTCTGTTGTGAAAGACCGAGTATCCCAACCTCCAACCCGGAACATGATAGAGTCATTACGACTGCAGGAATAGTAAGGGTGGATTCCTTGTCAGTAAATTGGTGCATATCACTCGCGCCTCCTACGAGCTGCCTGGCAGAGAGAGGCAATTGGTATTTTCTACTAAGCGGATCCGGGCCAACACGTTTAATATTTTTCAGGGAAAATCTATTCTTATAAAATTAAAAAAAGAGGAAACGTTTGATTTTTTGTTTGTTTGGAATGAACAGGCTCTGAAACTACCGGACCAATTTTCAAAAATTCTTTCACCTTTAGAATGCTACATTACCTGAGTGACATAGGCTTTCTTTCATCAAAATCGGTGCAGTAGAAGCCAAGTTAAATAAATAATATTACTCAAAAAGCGCTGAACCAATTATCATAAAATGTATACGGAACCACCTTACGAGTATCCTATCCTATCCATTAAAAAATAATTCCTAAATCGAACTACTCTGTTGATCTAAGAGAACCTCCTCTATTTTTCCATCGCTCATATCATCATGTGGTAAGGCCCCATACTTAGTCAGCCAGAAGAGCCAATCAGCGCACGCCCCCGTTCCATGATTACCATGACATATTGCGCTCTAAAGTAAATGTCGTAAGCGCCAAATCACTATTTTTGACACAATAAAAGTAATCTGAAAAAAAATATAAAAACTGAAACAGTTATCTTTTAGGTATAATACTTATCTATGTTTATGTTAAATCTGGTGTCGATATTTTCATAATCGAAGTATACAGTTGGGTTTTGCTTTCAAAAAAGGGTAAACTTTTTGATTTATTTCTATCGAGCAAAGTGAAATGAATCGTGTTTTGGAAACACTAGTCTTATAAAGCATATTAATGTTAATCTTGTGTATTTTAGTCGCCAAGATCTATAATTGCTTTGTATGAAAAAAACAGTATATTGCTGATGTATTTTAGCATACATGGCCCCTTAACGGGAAAAGCGATAAAAAGATGATTGATTTAATGAGATAAAATATTAATGATTCTGCGGCTTCTTGTTCTAGAATAATACATTTAATCAATGACCTTCTTTACTTCTCAGCAAGCGAACTTTAGCCTGAAGGCAATTACATTAAGCTATTAACTATAAAGTTATAAAAACTCGGCTCTACTCCGACTAGGTCGCTGGTAAAGTAGCAATATATCTACCGCTACCCACCTACTTTCGTTTTATTATTTTTATTATAATAATGTGCAAAGAACATTAAAACTAACAGAAACTTAACGTAATAAACGAATTAGGTAAACATAAAATTACACTGACAGCGTCAAACTTATTACAAAATATTACGATCTCTTACAGTAATTTTCCCATTTATAAACACTAATTAATATACTGTGTTATAATGTGACCATTTTTGTGTATATTCTAGGACAGCCTTTCCCAAAGTGGGCCATAACGCCCCCTTGTGGGCGCTGGAAGCCTAGAGGGGGGCGGTATAAATCTTGAAAAAAATGTTTTTTTTTAAACTAGGCGCAACAAATATGTTATTGACAAGAAAAAAACGCGGAGGGGGGTGCTAAAAAACAACTGATTTTCAAAGTGGGCGTTACATGAAATAAGTTTGGGAACCTCTTATAGGATTTTACTTTTTTAATGTCAAAGAAAAACTCACTTTATTTAAAAATGACATTTAAATTTAAGTGTTTTCAGGAAATTAAAAATATTTTTATAAATTTTGAAAATAAGGACGTATTCCTTATTTTCAAAATATATCAAGAACCCATACATTATACGATTTAGAAATAAAACTAAACAAAAAACTTTAGGAATTTATTATAATGCGCTAAAAAAAGACATACCCTTTCATTACATAATACTTAATTTCAAATGTTCAACAGCCCCCGAAAAAACACCTATGTGTAAAGTAACACAGTTGATCACGTCAGTTTTCAAACAAGAAATCTGCATCCGAATCGTCTTTCCGTTCAAAAGTTATCATGTCACAGCCAGACATATACACAGACATATCAAACTTATAACGCCTCTTTTTTCCATCGGGACTAAAAATAATTTGTCATGGCTTAGAATGCTACGTAAATGCATTTTTATTATCTCGTACATTATGAAGTTGCAATACGTAGATGTTATTCCGGTAAATCGATTACGTACCCATAATGAAAGAATTACAAACCGTCAAATTACGTTAGATAACGACGTTATACGTATCGATGTTCAGTCACATTCGAGTAAACTCGTAATACAAACGTTTCCAACTGTAATCGATTACATTTACCAACGTCCAATAGTAAAACAAGATATATTACAGTTGAAATATATTTTTACTTTGTCTAATATTGAAAATAAAAACTTACCACCAAACTAAATCAGTTATATTTACTTTGTCTAATATAAAAAAACAACCTTACCACCAAACTAAATCAGTTATAATTTCAAAATCAGTATATACTTCAAATGATTAAATTACTAACGTAGTATATACTTCAAATGATTAAATCACTAACGTAGTATATACTTCAAATGATTAAATTACTAACGTAATAAACGTAACGTCAACTGAATACTGTTAACACGTTTACAATAATTTTATTTAGTTGATAAATTAGAATTTCAAAATAATTAATTATAAATCTAAACATCTGTTAAAAATAATATCTTTGATTGAAAATTACCCAATTGTTTTCATAAGTTTATTAAGACGATATTAAAATACAAACTTTTAATTTTTTTTGTTTGCTATTTGTTTTTTTCACGTTAGTTTAAAATGGTATTTCTAATAGGAGTTTCACTGGGTTAAAATGATTATAGAGCAACGTACATTGGTTACTTTTTTCTCCTTAGAAATTCCGAGGGAATACTCGTGCCTTGACTCTCACGTTAACGATATTTATGTATTAAAAAATACGAAAAATCCTGTAAGTCACGAGACGTTTGGCCATGCTAAAAAACCTGCGTTTTATTGCATAGTTGATGATTTTTATTCATCACACACCAAAATACAAACAATACAAAATACCGTGTTGGTCCGGGCTCCTTTGCAGAATAGACCATCTGCCTTTCTTGCCAGGCAGCTCGTAAAAGGCGAGCATAGGCTTATCATCATTAACACCGTGACATATGACTAGGTGGTAGAGTTTCGCAGCGACTCGCCCGGATTGGTACCACTGCCTTACCTATTCCTGCCGCCATAACGTCATGACGTGTTCCGGTTCGGAGGGTAAGGTAGCCGGTAAACTTTCTTTTGTTCGAAGCGTAACATCCTGACCTCAGGTTGGCAACGCACCATTGCCATCTTTGGTGTCTCTAGGCGGCGTGAATTTCTTACCATCAGGAAATCCGTCTGCTTATTTGCATTCCTATAACATAAAAAAAATACTTTTATATAGGTTTGAATCGTGTGCATCTTTTTTTGAACAGGTATTTGTAATAAATTGTATTCAAATCGAATCAGTTGTTTTAAAGCAAAGTTACAAACTGTGACAGTGATTCATATGACGTAAGTTAATCGAAATCGATGTAATAGCATTTTGTTTATAAAAAATGACCCATAAACGTGAATCATAGCCAAAGGCTTTTTTGCAGTAAATTTTGAAGGCTACATTGCATAAACGTGCACGTTTACGTTACGTTTTTATTACGTTAATGTAAATATAATTTGTTCTTTGTTGTTTTATGTTTGTGTTAAAGAGAACAATCGCTTTCGGTATCTATTATCTACGCTAATAATAAATATCTTAATATGAAATACCGTTGAGCGAATGACAGATGCAAGATTGAGAAAGCAGATATACAATGCAAATGTGAATGGATCCAGGTGCTTAGGGAGACCTAAGTTGACATTCCACTATCAATTCGCTCGGGTTATATTCGGGAGTGATCAAGGGCGTCGCCAAGGAGGGGCAAGGGCAGCTGGTCCTAGCTGCCCTCGCCTAGAAATTCTAAAAAAAAAAGATAAAGCAAACAGTCTTATGTCTTTAACTTGACTTGGTCGATTATTCTAGTACTTTTTCTACTAGTTTGCTAATATTTAGAGAGAAATGCAAGGCAAGTCAAAAAGTTGAGGGCACGATGCTCCCGATTGAACCTAAAATGTATATTTTTCTCAATCTCCATATCAACGTGCCCCCACCTAGGCTATCGGCTAGCGACGCTCTTGGGAGTGGTATCAAGTCTCCAAAACCAAAATGTGAATGAAACCAGGAACTGCTAGGATCGTGACATTTGACACACGATACTGTCTGCCTTCCCCCTACGGGGTTTGGCGTGAAAACACGTGTGGGTGTGGGTGTATGTGTGTGCGCGCTATGCTCAAGATTAGGTAGTCTAGTTTAAAGAAGTTTGAAGGCCGTTATAAATATAACCGATCGGTTAGAGTCAAAAGCCATAAGCTGGTAGCAGAACCGATTCAAATGTAAGGACATGGTTATGCGATATATCGTTTTCAAAAAACTCTTTCGCCACAATTGGCTGATTTTTAGGTTTCGCCTAGATCTTTTCAATTTTTCCGAAAACAAAAAAAAACTTAAAAATATCCCGACGAAATTGTTCGAAACAGCAGATAAAATTCTAAAATATGTTAAATAACAAACAATAGTTAATACAGCATTCGTGGAAGTCAGGAAACTACTGAGTCATTCATCATCAACGCCTTCCCCACATGTTACAGTTCCCATCGACGCATAAAAACAACAAATACACTTTATTTATGGATACAAGTGGCTGGGTTCACACATTTGCATCTCCTATGACGTAGTGAGAGAAGATGAATAAACTATGGTGACCCAGTTAGAATTAGATGGGAACATTACTCAAAAGCACATAATTTCTTTTTATTAGACGACCTTTAAGAATGTGACAGCCTTATCACCAGTATTGCCAAGTACTCGGTTTTCTACCGAACCATTTGGTATTTTAGCAGTGTGATCGGTGTTCGGTAGGACAATTATTATACTGAAGAACGGGCTGTTCAGAATTACTTCCGATTTTTTTCGTTATGTCAACTGTCAGATTTTGCGCATTCGGCAAAGGCAAATAACTAACAATTATACATTCGCACATTCACGTATTTACGCTTATAATAACGCGTTTGCATTCAATTATGTACTACACGATGTAATTTGAATCTGACATATTCCAAATATATGGAACAGTTAAAGTAAATAGTACATAGCTGGAACTCTACTTACTTTTATGCAATGGTATTTTGTGTTGTAAATTAAAGTTTAATGTTTAAAAGTTTTTTTATAGGTTTTCGGTATATTTTGAAAACCATCTGGCAACACTGTTTAATATCCGCTGAGAGAAACTAGGAATTTAGATAGCTGGATTACTTATTTGAAATTTACTATCGATTTGACAAGTACCTTAAGCCTTTTAAATAACCTATTATACAGGTTATTCATTATAAACGTTTATGGACATTAATCTTAAGAAATCAGACTTGTATAAAAAAAAATTGGATCTATAATTCAAAAGCAAGGTCCACAAAAGAACACATTTCTTGTAATTTTAAAATCTATAATTTAGTCTTAGTGAAACTTCAAAACACCAACTTCGATTTCAAAAAATAAAAAAAAGTATTTTCCTTGATTTCCCTGGGGTTCCATCACTAAATCAAAAAAAAGGATTGTTGAAATAACGGAGAAATCGATTAAAATACATTAGTCGAAAGTACACTCTCCTCCTTTTTAAAAGTTGTTTAAAAATAAATATAGGAGTCGAACATATAAACTCCTCCTTTCTTAAATTTCTTAAAAGGGTCATCAACTTTGTGTAAATCGAAACTTTCCTTTTAGTTTAATTGCGTTCAATTAACTTTAGATAGTAAAGCAAAATCAATTAAATAATTTAATGTTATGTGTAATAACAAAAATCAATGAAAACACCATCTGTATTCCAACCCCCTGCAGCCATTGATCACATGTTTGTAGAGAAAACATAATACCGTCGAACTCGATGTAGTGGCAGAGGGTCAGTAACTTCTGCTATTATTAGCGGTCGGTATAAATAAATCGTTCACTCGTGAGCTGAACATTCCTAACATTGATTTACTCGACGTTTGATCGACTTTCTCTCAGGTTAGGAACCAAAAGAGGTAAATGAGGCAAAACTTTAAGTATGTCCTGTTTTAAATAAATAAAATAAACAAATAATTCTGAACAAATTAAACAAATTGTATCTAATCCTAAAGTAAGCAATTTATATGCTTGTGTTAAGGTTGTTAGATAACGATTCTAATACACAGAAATACTTAAATAAATACCATATTAAATTTATTAAACACCCAGACCCGATAATGCATACAACAAAATGTTTATAACATAAATGCCTGACCTCGTTGGAAATCGAACCCGAATCTTAAAGTTCGCGCTAGACCCTCGACCACAGAGAACTGTGATATTTATAATACAGTATAATATAAATTAGGTATATTGCTTTAATACGTATTACTAGATGTTGATTGTTGCCCGCGGTTACCGAGTATTAAAGTTATAAAAAAAGCTCTTTCACGGGAATCCATTTAGATATTAAGATAAAAGTAGCCTATATCAATCTCCAGCTCCGTCTCCATCCTGACATCGCTCAATTACGACGTGAAACAAGGACTTAAATAAATTGAATCAGGCTTAACATTTCGACTAATTTTTAATACATAAAATGTTTCTGCTAGTTTCAAGGATTTAATGTCCTAATTGCCCTCCTATTGTTCCTTTATAAAGAGATCTGAGCGCAACAAACTGTATAAAATCCTCGGAAAATAAGGTCAATAAAAGACCGGAAACAAGCCCTGCTTCCCGCGTCTAGAATTTCAAATACGCGCGTTTTCGACTATCTTTAGACCGAATTTCATCAAAATTGTTTATGCAAGTTAGCCATAAAAGCGTAACAGACAGACTGATAGACATTTATTAATTTAGAAATGTGGATTGCTGATACAATTGCCTCATCGCACAAGCGGATGTGCACGCTATTTACATCACCAGCAATTGTTATGTCAAAAACAAATAATGGATCAGTTTTTGCAGGCTTACCTTGGTATAGTAAGTCATGTGAGTGGCCAAGCATTGCACAGAACGTGTTATTTCCAAAGAAACGTAATCATCCATGAATCATTGACAAAACCAATCCACCTATCAGTTCACTATCGGACTCCGATAGGTACGTGATAATATTGTGGAAAATTGTGCCATTCGTGTATAATATTGTGTAAAATTTAGTTATAAATTTTGTTTTACGTAAAATAAAGGTGCTTTTACGTTATTTTCTTACTTTTCTTACGTGAAATTGTGTTTTACAAATGTATACTTTACGAGATCATTGTCTGTATTTTAATAATTATTCAGACTTTAATGGGTAGGTACTATCGATTTGTGAATTCTAGATTTTTGCGCGTTTTTTTATTTCTCACAACTTTGACCTTTATTACTTGGTTTTCAATTTTCAATGTCCTGTCCTTAAATTACCCTGTCAAACGATAAAAATAATAGACACAACAATGTTCCCATTTATTTAGTCTTTTGTTTTTTTGAAATCGTGTAATTTTATGTTTTTATATTAAGGCTTAGGTAGTAATAATTAGAATGCTTAATTTATAAATTATCATGTAGAAATTGACTTTTACATAAAGTAATATTACGTAAAACGCACAATTTTCTGTAAAATTGTAAGACATCCTCATTCTATATGTTAATTGTGAAAGCGAGTGGTTATGTACTTAGTTTAATATCTTGATGGATAATCTAAATCTATAATTCAAGTGTAAAAAAATAAAATTGGTCAGTTTCTTGGATAAAATGGAGAAACATTAAAATTAGACATCGCAAACAAGGTATGGGAAATATGTTTTCGGTGTCATCATTGAAGGAATATTTTGAACAGGTACGTTGATAAACATATTACCAGTATATACAATATTTATTTCAACTAGACAAGGGATTAAATTATTTTTTGACAAAACTGTGGGGGGAAAATACTAGCCTTCCTAATTAAAATTTGTTGTGTGACAGTTGTTTTCATTGCACAAAATACGACTATAACTATAGCGCTTTTTAAGAACAATTAATGTCAATTTGTCTAGTACATTTAGTAAAATAATTAGCTGAGGTATTAGTGTGTAAATAAAAAATACGTTGGACCACGAAGCTGGATCAATTTTGCGCCTAATCGGTTCAGCCGTTCTTGAGTTATAAATAGCGTAACAAGCACGACTTTCTTTCAAAATTATTTTTAATTTGTATTTTTCTTTTTTGTCACAGGTATATAATATTTTTTTGTAGTTTTCATTAAGTTCGGCTCAAATTTTATATTACAATGAAAATAAATCACAACGCTCTGGTAAATTTTACTTTCTAGTACTAAAGTATAGAAATAAGCAGAATTACAAATGCCTGATAAGCTATCATATATCACAGCTTTTCATATTGATGTTTACAATATAGTCACGATATCACCTTGTTATGTTTTTAGTGACGTGAGAAAGCAAGAAAACAAAGAACACAAAAAATAGATATACCAGAAATTTAGTTACAAATAGAATTTAACAAGCCATGTGACTAAAGTCTGTATAAATAGTCATAATTAGCTTTTAGGTCTATTAAAGCTTAATATACAAGTGTTTGCTCGATATTATTTAAATTTGTACTGAATAATTTATTTTATATGATAAGATAACAAGCGCACGGCTGTCCTATCCTGGAGGTAAGTCGCGGTCCTATGGCGTGGATGTTAAGCCAATTCTGAAAGTCTACACTCTACTTGCTATCCTACTCTCTGTACCGGACACTTACCCACTAGTGGCCTTAATAGTACGTAAAACCCATAAAAACGTCAGAAAACCATAGACATCTTGCACACATGTCGTTTAATCACATGTAGTATTAAAAATCATTTTGACTAAAGTCTGTAAATAGCCATAAATAGGGAGAATCAACATGTAAATCACAGCTGTTCAAATTGATGTTTATATTAAATGCTCGATATCACCTTATTATGTTTGTACGAAAGCACAATGGGTGCAGACAAACATTACAATGCCTCATAAACCATTGTCCACTTTCAATACTACTTACGTGATTTGAATCAATACCTGCTACTTTTCAATGGACTTGTAATAGGGAATTGTTTTCGTCTATTTCAGCCTTTCCCAAAGTGGGCGATAACGCCCCCTTGTGGGCGCTGGAAGCCTAGAGGGGGGCGGTATAAATCTTGAAAAAAATGTTTTTTTTTTAAACTAGGCGCAACAAATATGTCATTGAGGTTATTGACAAGAAAAAAACGAGGGGGGGGGGCGCTACAAAACAACTAATTTTCAAAGTGGGCGTTACATGAAATAAGTTTGGGAACCTCTGGTCTATTTTCTATTATGGCACAGTTTAAACTTTAGACACACCTACGTTGGTGTTTTATTAGGACGGTACATAAGTAGGTAAGCTAATTTTCTAATGATAAAAAGAACATAGCACGTACCTATTAATTAAGATGGTAATGGTGCGTTACTACTAGAAACTGGGATCTTAAGTAAGTTTAGCGATTAACGTATTCTTCAAACGGGAACATCATTAATATCAGGCAATTTTTAACAAGTAGGTTTTACGCCCGTATCCTAGAGATATGCAGTGGCATCCACGACTAGCCAAAGGTACAGAGCACGGTTTATCACGGTCCTATAACGCGATAAGTGACAAACCGATTGCCAACTGGGCCCTTATCCGATATCCGGGCAGCTTTGTATTTTATTAGAAAATTTCAAGTCCAACACACGGACCGCTAGACCACAGAGGCGATCATGATAAATTCGTGATTCGAAACGTTCCCGCTATATCACCTGAAAGCCGCAATGATGTCAACTTAGCTTTAAATGTTACATTATTCAGTTAACCCATGCACATTCTCTTTGAAATACGTAAATGTTATGTCTAGATATAACGTAATCTTTCCTAAAAACCATAACATACAAAGACGTTTTCTAGAATTAGTAAGTGTAGTGTTTTTTTTTCGAAACCTACAGTTTTACACTAACTGGCTTACCATTAAAAATATACGCCTGTTTAATTAAACATTATCTAAAATTGACATCCGATTGAGAATCCAATTTTAGACAGTGGTTGTGATTCTGCTATTCACAAACTAAACTTATTTTAAACACATGCTATCTTTTTCAAATGAAACGAAAACAAAAGAGATAGAACATTTTAGACACGTCAGATTAGTCTGGACTTATCAAATTGCGACGTTTTCAATCAACATTTACCGAGTGATCGATTAAACGTCAAAAATGTCGTGTCGTCTAATCTGACAGCACTAAAAGTGTTTTGTCTTTTTTTATTACTTTCGTTGAAAGAAGATAGCGATAACTTAAAACTAGTTTAGTGAGTGCTCAATATAATTACCACCATTGTTTAGCAAAACTAGTGTTCAAAAAGTGCGTAGAACACATTTTTTATAGATTTTGAAGTAATTTAAAATGTCTGCTAAACGGTTTTAGTTTTAAAATGTTTTATTTTACTTCAATGTTTAATCATTTCGGTTCATAGAATAAAATGTACATACAGTAACAAGTTTTCAGAATGTAAAACATTAAACACCTTAAAAATAAAAACAAATAATTTTGGGACTGTCATATTAGTGTTCGGTTTTAAAATTGATAAACAATTTTTAAAAATATCGAAGCATTATTTTTAAACATATCGATGCAACATTTTCGATTTCCATTGCATTCAAAGGTCTCAATACCTGTTCTTTGCTAATGTGGTCTGTTTTTATTCTCTAAAATTTGTTGAGATTTAAAATTCACTTTTTTTCTAAACCCTCTTATGCCCAAGAAACAAAAAGACACCGAAAATTTTGTAATAGCGATGTAACACACATAGGTAGATATACAGGTACGATATATTATGTTCATGCTTAAAGTATTTGTAAGGAACTAAGTGGTTATTCCACTTATTTATCGCTTTAAAATTTTAAGATAAAAAGATCCGACTGTAATGAATGCACAAAAATTTGGACCAAAAATATCTTTATGTTAATGAGTATTTGAGCAAAAGCAACATTATGTATTATGAGGTATAAATAATATTTCTTTCGCCGGAACTTTTCAGTGTGAGGCCGCGGTTCCGATCCGGTGGTAGTTTATAAAAATGTCGTTGCGCACAAGTACCATTTGTATGGTTCACGTGAATAAAGTTTTTTTTTATTGGTTGAGAAAATTAATGTAGAGTCAATCCTAATTCAATCAACAAAATAATTGAGTGCAAAAAAACCACAAAAACCGATTCCAACCATTTCATTGGATGCTACGTCGCGATTTGATAGTTTTTTTTTTTTTTTGAAAGAAAGCCAATGTATCCGAAATGGTCCCACATCAATTTTATCAACATTATTTTAGTAGTTTTTGAGTTACGCTTAATAATGCACACATTTTTCATATATCTTGACGACATCACTCCACTAGTGGTATTAAATATAACTTAAAAACTAGTAGTTATACTATGATAAAACTAATATGGAACCACCTCGCAATTCTGACCTATTTTTCTAAAAAGGAACCATCAAAATCTTTCGCTATTGGCGGAGTAATCGCGTAGTAAACATACTAAAATAAAAATATACAGTCGAATTAGCCACCTCCACCCATATTATATTCGTTTAAAAATATTCCATCCAATACCAATATTAGAAAAGATGCACATTCCCGGGCTAAATTTAATATTGAGTTAAAATGTCAAATATAAGTTAACCCTAGTTAGAAACTAACTCAGTGTTAAATGTTACCCAGGAACGTGTAAGTAAGTGGCCCTAAGTGGATTATATTCAAGCATCTAAGTAATAGTGCTAATACTCGAATGTTCTGACTTTTAAATTTCGAATGCTGGTCTGTATACTTTAGAGACCATATTTTAAAGAGCAATTAAAAATGCAAGTATGTTAATAGCTTCAAGCCTGAACAACTTTCTTCGCCCTCTCTGGCATTGACTTCGTAATTTACGAAACTAGTTCTCGTCCCGTGGTTTTTCACACGTGTGGAGGATATTGCGACACGTTCACCTTGAATTGAAAATTGCAACATTCATACTTGATAAAAACAAAGGTATCCTTAATGTTTGTTTTATAGACTTAACATCTATGGTCAGTATTTTTTTATGTTATAAGTCAGAAAACAAGCAAGCGACTTTCTTGGTGGGAAAAGGCCTGATGCATCAGGGTTACTACTACCGTATGGTCGGGACTTTCTTTACTCATGTGATTAGGCTATGTATACAAATCTACCCTATCTGTACAGAGTACAACATTAACGAGCGCTGTAGCTATGGCAACAGAAATAGCCAATACGAGCTGCTGCATAGCTCTTAATAGTAGAGAAACTAATTGCCAATGCTTCTAAGTAATAATAAATAAATAAATATTCCTGCACAAATAACACAAATTGAATCTAAAGTAAGCAAATTATATACTTGTGTTATGGGATGTTAGTCAACGATTGTTATACATAGAAATACTTTAATAGAGACTGGAATAAATTTATTAAACACCCGGACCCGGAAATGCAGACATCTAAATGTGTATCACACAAATGCGGTTGGCCAGTATTGTAAGGCGTGTACGCTAGCCACTCGACCAACGAGGCGGTAGAAAGCATGATTATTTCGGATTTGGAATGAATAAATTAATAGTTAATTAAACTTAAACGTCTGCAAGGAAAGGCACCAGCCAGCAGCTAAGCTGACCACTTTCTGGATGAAACTGGGCCAGGAATTACAGAATAGCGGGGCTAATCAGTATCTTTTTTGAGTTGATTACTGGTTAAAGTGTATATCAAATAGCTGTCAAATGACGTGTTTTATAATATTGATATCACATGTGACCAACAAAAATACAATGGAGATAGCAAATATAAAACACGTCATTTGACAACTATTTGATGTATACTTTACCCAGTGATCATCACTAAAAAGATACGGAATAATAATAATAATAAATCATCTTTATTTCACATAAACCTACAACAGGCACTTGTGACGCGTCTATATAATAATAAATCTACCACCGGATCGGAACGCGGCCGCGGGAATAGCCCCTCTGATTACTGTTTCGCAAACATTGGTATGCCATTGCCCAGGAATTTTCGCACTTCCCTTGCAATACACTCATTTTCAAAACCTATATGGTCACATTATTTTGATTACTGTATTAATCATTGATTTAAATATTAAAACATTACATTGTATAAATACACCATGTAGTAGTTGTTTTAGTATAATGGTATTCTTCAATATTTGGTAAGAACTCCTCAACCCACAAATTCCGCAAAAAAATAAATTAATTTCATTTCATAAAGTTTTTAAAAGAAAACTCATTTATGGTTAGTATAAATGTTTTTAAAATATTTTTTCGACATCGACAATTTAGTGCATATTTTGAAAGTGTTTTTACTAAATTAACTAAAAGCTCCTATGTCTTGTAAAACTTCAAGTCGGTTTCTACATTTATTTTCAAAGCAAGGTAGGAACACCTATCTTTTTATTTATAGCCTGAAATGGGAAAACAAATTGGGAAACCCTGACTAAGCGGATAGGCGAAATAGCCTGTATAGTTGTTGTAGTAGTGTTGTACTGTGCCTGTTGTATAGTGTTAGACGGGTAGCAACTAAAAGCTTTTTACGGCTGAAGTCGCGGGTAATTAATGCATATAATAAGACAGAAAAAATCATAAGTCTGTACATTAATTATTTTTACAAAAAACTGATAAGGGTCAATTAAAAAAATTAAACTTTTGTCTGTCTGGTACGTTATAACTACGAAAGTACTCAACGGATTTGAACGCGATTTCACACATAGATTACGTATAATAGGAGCGTTATCAAAAATTTGTTTCGTCAAAATCGGTTTAGGAAAAAAGAAGAAGAAGTACGTGTTAATTTACTTCATTACATTTACTTTATTATATCTAAAAAAATAATGCTTTAAACTGTACAAATTGTTAGTAGCTATTAATGTCAAGCAATAAGTTCGCCGGATCGGCTAGTGGCTAATAAACATTATTAGCATACTTACAACAGGTCCATTTGAGACAGGAAGTAACGGACAAGACATTAATAGGGCGCGTTCACAGTAAATTAAATG
>NJDC01058143.1:8567-55065 GCA_002245475.1 Calephelis virginiensis | reverse complement strand
AGATATGTATGTGTATGTATGTAGAACGCTAAACAAATGTACGAATTTTCAGATGGTAAGAAATAAACGTGGCGTATAGACACCAAAAATAGTAATGGTACCTAGCCAACCTTAATCTGGAGTGCCTCTTGCTTAAGTTTATTAACTACCCTAAAATTTTAACACGTAACACTACCACAGCCAGCACTTGCGGTAAATCAGTAGGAAAAAAGTGATAATGCTAATCCTGCCAAGATGCAGGACACGATCAGCTAATCTGTCTGTACTAATGGAATGACCGAATAATATAATTTATTTTTTAAAAGTTGATGGAGTTGTTACGTCCCTACGCCATACAAATTTAATATGAATTTCGAACACAATAGGAACCTATTGAAAGTTATATCCAAATGGTAGGTACTAAAATTATGTGATTTTGACAAAACGTAGGATCCAGCGTAGGACTGCCATTTAACTGTGTAACTAATTATTATTGAATTTGAAATTGATCAAAGGCTACCTACACACTGGCGCTACAAAACGCCTACGACTGAGAGAACAATCAAATTATTAGTGAAGACGATACATTAGTGTACGGCGCCTACTTCTTGTTAATTATAATCTTGTTCTTCAAGGTTTTTTGTGCCCTGTAAACTTAATGATTAACTCGAATTAATTTGTAGTTTTCGTTAAATAATAAATCGATTTTTAAAAACAAAATAGGTACTTTATTTTTTCATGACGCATAAGTATGACGAATAAAGAAACAAGGTAATAAACTAAATGTCGAATAAAAGAATCCACAAATATCTAAACAAAATTTTATTCTAGTATTTTTTGAGAGACTTTTATTCATTAGTAATGAATGTTAGCTTCGCTGTTACCTTCGGCTTAGCCCGTGTTTTCACAAGAACCCATTATGCGATCGGGATTAAAAGTAGTTTATATGTTAATTTAGGTCACAATCTATCTGGGTTCCAAATTTCAGACAAATCCGTTCAGCCATTTCAGCGTGAAAGAGTAACAAACATCCATACACACATACTCACAAACTTTCGCATTTATAATAATAGCATGATGAGTATGCAAGTCCTATCTTAGCATTAATCACAATATATTAATCAGGGAGTTGGTCGCGCTACTATGTCCATAAGACTCCAATGTCATACTTGTTTTTATTATGTTTCTGCATTACTTTGTCAATTCTATTCCTATATCTATAACATTCTATAAACATGTTTATCACAATTATAGTTTCGAGAAAGTTTTCAAAGCTCACTTATAGTTTTTTTAAAACGAGTATATATGTAGTATTATAGTAATGAATTATCTCATTCATTCTTCTTTTGTATAAAAATCAATTGCTGTTCGTTCGTCTTGCTTCAACTAGATAACAACAGGTCCGATTTGGCTAATTTTGGTTTTGAATGGTTTGTAGAAACCCAGGGAATATTTAATAGATAAGAAAAAAAAAACTATGAAGAAACTAAGAAAAATAACATTTTAACTTTTTCCATATAAACAGAGCGGGGAAACGAAGTTCACCGTGACAGCTGGTATGTTAAATAAAATTACTAAAGCTTAAATGATTTGTTATTTAAAGGTAATAAAAACAGCGGATAACAAAATTGACTTTCTAGTTTCTGCACATATGAAAGTGCCTATAAACCAATACTAGCATGTAAACAAGCTTTATCGACTATTGCTCGACACACCCAGGCACATCTTATTAGCGTTAAATGTTTGAACATGAAACTGATAATTGAACATTGATCTTTAGTTAATACGTAGGCTAAATTGGGTCAAACTAATTTGTTATTCTGCTAGTTGGTGTTTATTAGCATGACGTTTAAAAACGTTTAAAAACTTTCAAACGATAGACTGAAGCATCCTACTTGATGAGGATTATTAGGCCCTTATACTAATGTGAGATTAATCTCTTCGGTATCAAGCGAAAATAATTGCCTTGAAATTATCAAAATGGGTGAAAAAAGGCGAGATTTATAATATATATCTCTTAATTATACATATTTAGAATCTATGACAGAAACTATAAAAGAGGAGTCTTTTAAAATGTTAATAATGATGACGTTATTTTGGAATAATTATGCCTGTCGTCCAAGCGCGTGCAAAAGTCGCTAGGAATGTGGTTTATATAAATTTTAGGTATGCGATACTTTCATGAGACTTAACGTGTATAAAAGAAAAAACAGTATAGGAATGACCTTCACATACCCATACTAATTTTTGTATTTTTTTGAAGTGGGACTGTGTTGTCGAATTATTTTCTCTATTTTTTTATTTTTATTTAGTTTTTAAAGTCGATGTTACATTTTTATGAAAACTTTGACATTTTTTTAAATGTCGATGTTTTATTATTTAGTACATTTTCTTAATATTATTATAATTAGTACATTTCCTAAATATTATATTTGTAGTCTTTATCCAAAAAAGTTATAATTTCTTTAATACTAATACATACAATTGAAATAAGAAAAGAAACTTAAAATTAAAAGAAAAACTGGTTTTATGAAAATATGTATATTTAATTTGTATACAGTTTTTAATTAATTCGTAGTTCAGCGCAACGTCTCCAATAAAAATATTAACAACCTTCAACACTGTCACTAAATGAGTAATATCCAGGATACGAAACATAATTTGTCACAAAAAACTAAAACAACACTTTAGCATTTTAATTTAAACTTGTTTGTCGATACCCTGAAGTGCTATACCGGTTTACGAAAATAACTTATGCTAATATCTAGACTTTAAATTATCCCAAGTTCGTGACTTATACAATGATGTCATGTCTAACCTAAAACGGAATGTTGATATTTCTTGTCCAGCTATATTTTTAAATTTCAACATTTTATCTATAATGTAAGATGTTATAAAACTAATTAATGAATTCGTTTGATTCGAACCGCAGCGGATCGAAAGTTTTTAAAAGTCCAGTGAAGTTGTAAAATCTGCGAGGGTTAGCAACGTTAAAGCTATTAAAAAAAGTGTTACTAATTATTTTATAAGATTTCCTATCTTATATGGATATTGACTTTAACCCTTAGATAGTCAGAGGATAACTTTCCCTTGACCGCAATTAATACATATAAAATAAATATAAATGCGAAAGTTTGTATGAAACAAACATACATTTGTTACTTCTTCACGCAAAAACTGCGCAACCGATTTTCATGAAATTTGGCACACAAATAGAGGGTAACTTAGATTACACACCTTTTTTATTTCGATTTTTTTTCCTATGGGACCATTAACTACGCGGGCAACGCCGCGGGCATCAGCTGGTTGTCTATAAGTTTTATATTAGAACTTAGAAGTAATTGCAATCATTTATAATAAGATTAGAGATATAGAATTATAAATTATATTCTATTTAATATATTTATAATTAGAGATGTTATATCAATGTAATTACTTCCTAATTACTTACACTTGTCATTGATGTAAACTCGTATTATGGTTTATCTAACAATGAAACAAAACAGAGCATAGCTAATCTTAGACAAACACAGACAACAAACAATTGTCACCTAATTAAACATTTGGTTTTATTAAAATAAATATTTTAATCATAATTCTTAAGTAGCACCTACTGCATTTATGAATAGTAGGCTAAATTTAACTTGTTTGACAGATTTATTCATTCTTAAACTTAAGCAATGTGTTTATCTTATTATTTTCATGAAATTTACTTTAAATTAAGAAAACATTAAATATAATTTATTTATTAAATACTTTATAGTAACAAAAATATCAAGAAAATTTTAAGTCTTGATTTCTTACATCCTTAATGTATTAAAACTAAATAAATACATAATATTTAGATATACAACATATAAACTGAACGAATTAGAATAAATTAAGAAATTGAAAAAATTGATAAAATTTTCAAATGGAGAGAAATAAATATGGTCATAATTCTAAACAAATTTCACGAATTGTTAATTTATCCTCCGAGAAATCAGATTATACCTTTTCGTTATTAGTGTACCAATTTTTTTTGTGGGTGTTGGTTAGCAATACTTACCAATTATTGGTAACCAATATATTATACACGTGTACAAAAACTGAAATAGATGACAGATGTCTATACGTATGTCTAGTAAACAAAAGCTTACCATTGTTTAGATTCGAACGTAAGTCTCATGAATGTTCGGTGTAGTCCTATATAAGTTTTATTATTATCTTTGGGTGGAGGATCTTTAAAGTCTTGGTAATATTGTTATAGTTTCATTATCATTTAATATTATTTGTCTGTACAGTTCACCATTGTTTCTCATAGTTTTTACCAAAAAGTATATAAATACTACGTAATAAGAGGCGGGACTTCCATAGATACATAGCAAACCCGAATTTTGTATAAATACATAACATGGTGAAAAGGTATAACCCGTATAATTTGAAAGTAAGTCTAAAAGGCATTCAGATATAAGGCAACTAGTGTCATATGATTTAGGCGAATAAAAACATAGCAAACTTATTTTTTTAATTTTTTTATATGAAAGTTGGGCCAAACTGGTTTTTACTAGCTTTTTCGTTTTTTTTTGTTACTTATTTAGGTAGGTACCCACTTTGTAAAATACTAACCTGCCTTTTGTACCTGTACCTTGTATCTACTTTGTAAAAAAAATATATTTTCTTTCTTTCTTTGATTTTTTATTGGTTATCGTTCACTAAAATTCTTAAAAACAATATTAAATATTTAAGAAATAGGCTACCAGAAACTTTTTCAAACCGATTGCAGAATCTAAGTAGTTTTATAACTTAGCGTAGGCTAACAAAACGTAGTGATTATATTATCTTTGGGCTAACAAAAACAAAACTTTAGATTTAAATATTACCACAGATAACAAAATTTGTAACAAAACAACGAAAAAATGTTGACGGATGAATATGAATAAAATGGCCAATATCATTAATTTCTTAATAATTATTAATTAATTAATTATCTTGTATGTATTATCAGATAATTAGTTATTACACACCCATGCTAATTAGCTAACTATTTATCTCTTTATTTTTTGACTTATCTATGTTATCAAATATGGCGGTTAATCACGTTCGGATATCCGTACCAAACAAAGTACCAAACACGACATGTCGATAACATGACTTTTGTCAAAACTATTTGTCGAAACTTCGTAACCTGACCACAGAATAAGTAAACTAACATTACCGTGGTTTCCAAATTCCAAAATAATTAAGAGCAGTAAAACTGCAAAAACCGACTCCAACTAGGTATTTCATTAATCATTAGATACCACGTCGCGGCTTAAAAATTATTTTTTCGGAAAATAGTAAGTAAATGATTCAAAATGATCCTACATACATGTTATCATCATTTAGAGTATTTTGAGATAAACTTAATACCTATTGCATACATTTTCGTTAATGTTGAAGACATCATCAATGAATGATCAGAACCAAATGATCAGCATTCGGATTATGATAAAATGAATATGGGACCACCTCGGAATCATTCCATCTTTCTAAAAATGAAACATAAGAATCGGTTAAAAAAAACATACAGTCGAATTTAGAACCTTCTCCTTTTTTGGAGTAATTAATAATTGAACAGTTGTTTAAACAATATAATTCCTTGGCCGTATTGGGTATTCTCGATGTGGCCCACTTACGATATTGATACAACGAGTATGTGGGCCCCGATCCGCCATATGTTATTGGAATGGCCGCCTCAATTTCACCGACCGGTCGCATGACGCTGTTCCGAATACCTTGGAGGCTTCTTGAATCTTGTATTTTTGTTTGTCTGTAGTTGGCACAAGATGAGCTTTATTAAGAAACATTTTGAAAAAGAAAAGAAAAAAAAAATAAGACCTATTTGCTCTGACCAATATAAAAGTTTTAATTGGTCTGAGCCTATGTGAAATACTATTAAAAAAAGAGAGAAACGTACAATAATAGGTTTATTTTAGTTTCAAATGTAGTATTTTTTAAATCTACGTCATTTTGACCAGGATAAGTTTTTCTATAAATTTTTCTCTCTCTCTCTCTCTTGATTTCTCTCTCTTGACTAACTTAAGGCTTTTTTTCCTACCTCATTCAAACAACATACAATATATCTGTAACTGTTGAAACAGATTCAAGACTAACACTTTCATAAAAATATTGCAATAGAACGTTAACAATATAAGATATCGGCTTCAATATTACATACGAAGAGTTAACGTTGCACAAATATTATATAATGGAGAAAATTTGTATGTACCAAATCTTTGTTAAATAAAAAGTTGGTCAAGCGTGTCTGATACGCTTGAAGATGGATTCTGTAGTATGATCGTTCTTACTAAAGTTGAGATTGACTGGAACATGTAACACATTAAGAATGAAAGTGAACGATGTAAAAAAATAAACAATTAAATATCTACATGAACTTAAATGCGAAAGTCTCTCTGTCTGTCTATTACTCGTTCACGGCTAAACCGGCGAACTGATTTTGATGAAATTAAAAAAAAATATCTTAACAAAAAGTAGGCTGAGGCACAACCAGGGCACCCACGACTAGCCGAAGAAACTAAGTCCTACAATGTGATAAGTGGTAAACCTATCGCCAACCGGGCACATATCCAATGTGGGGCAACGTTATTTTTAATAGAGAATTGAAAATACTCATTTTCTTTTTTTTTTGGTGGCCGACCCAGAAATCAAATTCGGGACCTCAAGAAGTCAAGTCGAACGTCGGACCACTAGACCACAGAGACTTTTGTCAATAATATTTGTCAAAACTTTGAACCCTGACCACAGAATAAGTTAAAAAAAAGAATCTTCACGCCAATATCCCAGAAAGGTAGGCAGAGCCGGGATTCGAACCCGAGACCTCATGCAATCAAATCCAACTACTGAACTGCTAGACCACAGAAGCGGTATAAAGAATAAGTAATATTACTAATAAGTAAATTAACACTACCATGGTTTCCAAATGCCAAAATAATTAAGGGCAGTAAAATTGCAAAAACCGACATCAACTATTTCATTAATAGTTATAACCACGTCGCGATTTAATTATTTATTTTTCGTAAAATAGCAAATGGTTTACAATTATCATCATTTAGAGTATTTTGACAAAAGAATCAGAATCTGTTGAAAAAAACATACTGTCGAATTGAGAACCTCCTTCTTTTTTGGGAGTTGGTTAGAAATTGGATAGTTGTTTAACAGTCGAGTCAAGTCCGGCGCCGGAACGCTCGACCACACAGACAATAATTAAAAAAAAAATAATGATCAGTTTTAAAACATGTGATCTCATGCTTAACCCTAAAGCGGTTATTATCCACACTTTGTTTTGAAAATTAAAGTTTACGACTTTTTTTTTTAAACAAACCTATTTATTCGTGTTTCGGTTTCCAAACGGTTCGAGTTTATCCTTTTTCAAGTGTCTATTTTCAAATATTTGTGTGGACGAATCGTCAAATTTGAGACGCATAGGGCCTTACGCTGATTTTTGATTGATGTATTTTATCACAAAAAGGTTTCGTTATATGATAAGGGTTTCTTTTTCCGACATTGTAACCCTAAAAGCGACAGGAGCAGACAGTTTCTCTTAATTTTCCTCGCGTATGAATATTCCATTCGTTACGCGACACCCACAGCTATGGCCGATGTTTGCAGAGAAAGTAAAAACATTAACGGTGATACGAACTGCTCAGCTACTGACATCAATAACCGTGTTCAATTATTGCTAACGACATGTTTGTTTGGTGTCGAAAACTCGTCATGGATGCTTTTTATCAGTCACGGCTTTTCGATTTACAGTAGTTTTCTAGTTTCCCGCCAATCATAACGTATTTTTTTCCGCGGTTTTTACAACTTCACCGGTCTTTGTGAGCCGAGCAGAGTGCTCAGCCCGAGACATCATTATTTAGATGTTTTTCGGTGTAACACACGCGGGTGATAACACCGGTTTCGGGTGGGCAGCCGTTATTTAAAAGTAACGTTCCGTCATACCATAAATGTTTTTTTTTTATTTCCGTCGAGCGATTTAATAAAATCAGTATTAATTTCTCAGTAAATAGAATATTCCTCATTCAAATTTTCGTTTTACATGTGTCATATCAAGTGCATGAGTTTTTAATATTCAGGGTCAGGAATCATTTAAGTATATATTTATTTTAACATTATAGTAAACCAAACAAATTACTTTGTACTAAATACAAACTAAATGAGATTGGCCTTCGTGACAAGTCAAGCTTAGGACCAAGAACGGAAGAACGTGGTTTGCAGTTGCCATAAAACAATAATAAAATATGACATACCGGTAGGTAGGTTATATACCGATAAATTTGCACAATACGCCTTACACGTGGTTATAGGACAGCGACGCAGTTATAACATCTATGGTGTTTTTAGGCTAAGGTTTTCTGTTTCCTTCAAGAGAGCAATGTACTTGTTCCCTCTCATACCCCATAAGATATGCACTATATTAAGTATGGTATTTAAACAGTACACACATACAAAATGATGCATAATTGTATTTATATTGTAGAATTATACTTAATAGATATATAGGTAGTTAGAATATACATATTGTAGACATCTACTGCATATACCAAAACATTCCTATAGATATGTTTATAATTAGTATTCCTACCAAATAAACAATAAGTAAAATGTAACTTATTTATTAGTAACTAAAAAACGCAGGAAACAAAATTTTACTATGTAATTTCTACCAGCAATTTCTTTGGACAGAGCCGGATTTAAGCATAAGCCAAATATTACACTTCAAAAAATTAATTAAATCGATAAAGATTTTTTTCGTTGAGCAGCAAAACTTCACATTTAAAAAAAAGACGGGTTGCACTCCGGGAGTGCCGGCAGAAGTGAAAACTTGAATATTAACGTGGTCCATTTTTAATATTTTGAAATGGTCAGGGAATAATTTTGCACAAATTGCTTTAATTATCAGCATGCAAATACTATCATTTATGTACTCGTAGTATAATACTCTTGTGTCTTGTGCTTAATCGGACATTTTTGGGTTCGCACTGTAATCGTACAATCCGTAAAAAATACTAGTACACCTTATTAGTACTATTATTACTCTGTGTTATTACCCTATTAGTACTCTGTGCTAACCATGAAACTTTAGTACGCTACCTACCTACTAGTACGGCCAGATCATAATCATTTACCTCAGCTAGTTAAAATAGTATTACTTATGAGATAAAATATGATGAAATATTTTATTTTTCAAACTTATACATAATTCAATTCAATATAATATATATGTGTATATCGATTTTCCTTCTACTATTATTTCCTTTGTAAAACTTACAACTTTTTTGAAAACAGCTAAACTTCTTCACAATGTTGTACTGTAATTTCTATTAACTGAGAAACTGTGATATACCTAGAAGTCGCAAACAAATTAAAAGATGTTTTACTAAACTAAAATCTATTTTATCTAGCACAAACTGCAACGCAGTAAATAGTTTACACTTTACAGTACAATTATTTAATACTGCAGATCAATGCGAGGGGCCGACCCGCTGTAGTTTATGCGATTGTTTTACACTCACTCGTACTGGTATTATCCATTGCGAATCTCTTACTGTTCGGAAATATGTAAGTAATACAAAAACAGCAATGAATGTATGTTTTATTTTAGATCTCGCGCAAGCGACCTGCAACGTCTTATTTGCGCATGCGCTGTGCGCCGTCTTATGATCTGACGCGAGTTTAGAAGTTTTTACCCATTCAAAAAAAAAGTACGCAACGCCATTAAAGAAGTTTTCACTTAAAAAATTTAGCTTACACATCTACTTTTATTTTGAATAAATGTTATTTTATCCAACTTATTCAGTTGCTTTGTTGTTTAACTTCACCTTGACGCAAAAATTTACAACGATTTGAGGGTCTCCACGGTCCACAACATGCTCTGTTTACGGGCCTCCTACTAAATCCGACGCTGACTTTGGGCGTAACATTTATATAGGTTATTTTTTTTATTGTCGCCTTGATTGTTTGCCTGTCGTATTGAGTGACATTTATCACTCAGTTATGAAATCACTCGGTAATTCAGAAATAGCACACTAGCATAGATTAATTTTACACTTACTTTTTAACTTGCCTTACAGCTTAGACTATCCGTTACTTTATTTTTAATTGACTCTAACAACGTAGGAGGTTCTCAATTCGATGTATGTTTTTTTTTGTATGTTTGTTATGCGATTATCCGGCCAAAAGGCAACCGATTTCGATGGGACTTTTTGACTAATTGGGAATTATTCTCTAACCGAAGCTTTGTATTGCCACTTCAGGATAAATCAATTACGTAGTAGTGATAGACATCTTTTTGATAATAGTATCTACCTAGGTACCAATGTAATAGTAGATAGATAAGTATTTATTAAAACACTGTGACTAACAGCTTTGTGATAGACTTATTCCCCGTGTTGGTCCGGGCTCCTTAGCAGAAAGCAGGCTCCTTTTTCTCCTCCTTCCATGGCAATGCAGCTCGTAAAAGGCGAACATAGGCTTACCGTCACTTACCGTGACATCTGACTAGGTGGTAGTGCTTGCCGTTGACGAATTCCGGTTCGGAGCATAAGGTAGTCGGGGAACTTGCTTTTGCTCGAGGCCTAACATCTCTGTTTCAGGTTTGCAATGCATCATTACCACCTTACGAGTCCCTAGGCGGCGTGAATTTCTTATAATCAGGAAATACGTCTGCTTGTATGCCTTCCAATACCATAAAAAAGACTTCTGCAACGATAGTTGCCCATCGAAAGCTAGTTCATAGTTAGTTACTTACTTACATATCTTCATGCCAAGTCCCTAATGTTGTAGACAAAGAGCATCCAGTGCCAAATGCCGACCCTTGCCGAACTACCTGGCTTCCTTCTCATGTACTACCCTTTTCATACAAACACGCCGGTTTCGGTGACTCTTAAAACCACCCTCAGATAAAACTCGTTCAATTCGATCTTTGATGAAGATACCTAGGACACCCCAGGTACCTATATCCATCCACATTGAACTGTATATCAGTTAATTTGTGTTTTTTTGTTAAAAGATAGAAATCAAGCCCACGGCTAACCCAATGATAGAGACAATTGTATGCCTTAAACACATTTCGTTTTATTAATAAACACGTAATAAAATACTCCAAGGTTTAACCTGGTATCATAGTCCAATGTAATACAGAATATAATATCAACTTTACTCCTAGTTTAGTCCATGTTTATTAATAAAACGGTATCCGTTTTATTTACTTATAGTACGTGGCTAATGGCTATGTTATGACCGGAATTATAGACCAAGGATGCAAGACTGCTATAGGAGTAGGTATTGCGGTGGTACCAATCTGGGAAAGCTCCTGCACAACACTCTACCATCTAGTATACTAAATTGCAATCCTTGGTCACAGAATCACACGTCCCGTATATTAATGTCAAGGAGAAAAGTATAAATAATTTTTACATCACTACATAGTATAAAAAAGTCACTTCCTCTGCCCCTATGTCCCTTTGCATGCTTAAATCTTAAAAACTACGAAACTGATTTTGATGTGGTTTTTTAATAGATAATTAAAGAGGTAGGTTTGTATGTATATTTCATAACCGAGCGAAGCCGTGACGGGCCTCTAGTTTCAGATATACCTGTAAAACTGAAATGGTGTAAAAACTGAATTAAATAATTAATTCATATATTAGTGTGTAATTATTGTGTACTTATTAATTAACCTACTTCATCACTTAATTACCAGTAAACATTACGAAATGTATCAAACATAACGTTATGATAGATGAGTTAAAACGAGAATACCGTAAAACCTAGATCACGTAAGATTGAAAACGAAGTTTCGCACGCAATGCTTCATGTTTCATTGCATATGGAAACATCTAATCGTTATCCAATGACTTCACGATACACACTCGCAAATCATAATTATGACGGTATATTGCGAATCGTTTATTGCGATGGTATATTGTTCATTGTTTATCGTTCTATAGTTGTGTCACTCACTATACTGCTTATCCACTTGCAAATTATAATCACGATAGTATACTGTTCGTTGTTCTGTGTTGTATTCAGTCACTAGATATAGCGAACTTGCAAATTATAATTATGATAGTATACTGCTCATTGTTCTGTAATTTAGTCACTCACAGCGTAGGTACCGAGTTGCAAATTATAATCACGATAGTATACTGTTCATTGTTTTGTAATAAAGTCAGTCACTAGACATAGCGTACCGATTTGCACATTATAATCACGGTAGTATACTGTTTACTATACTGTAATTTAGTCAATCACTAAAGACAGCGTAGGTACCTAGTTGCAAATTATGGTCACGACAGTAAACTGTTCATTGTTCTGTAATTTAGTCGATCACTACACACAGCGTAGGTTCCAACTTGCAAATTATAATGACGACAGTACCTACATTGTTCATTGTTCTGTAGTTGTGTTGCTAAAGTTAAACACTTGCAAATTATAGTAGGTAGATACTTTTTAACTTTTATCATTTTCCGTCATTAATACACAAAAGCACAATTGCGAATTACAGTCTTTACGATATGTTATTGTTGTGTGATTTCTACCTACATTATATTTATTAAACACTCGCGGAATCAGTGAACTTAATTCTCTTGGTACTCAATACTGCATTGCGCACTGGCGTTAAGATATGTTTGTAAGATGAACTGTATGCTCAAATATTTCTCTACATTCCGGATTACAGGTTATTTGGTCGCATACTATCCTGGATGTTATTGTGTCTGTGATTTCTAAACTACCAAACTTATGACTTATAAATTCATTACGGGACAATCCATAAAGTACATACTACAAATAAAAAAACGAAAAAATGAAATATAACTTTGCGTTAATGAATTATAGTCCTATTTACATTTTAAATTTTACCCCTCTCGCAAGGGAACCCCTTTAAGTAATCACGATAAAATCCTAATGTGTTCTGCTGTCCTTTTTTAGTCGCCTGCATTAAACATTCTGTTATAACTTTTACATTTTGACTTTTACCTTTCCCCCACGGGAACGCCTTTAATCTTACTCAAAACCTAAATTACCTACCAGCCAAATTACATTACGATCGGTTCCGTAGATTCGGTGCGAATCAAGGTTAAGATACTTACAAACAGACAATCAAAAATTCTAAAAATGTGCCCTGCTGTCCCTTTTTAGAGGTCATGTTGACACCTACTTTTACAAATATTTTAAATGTACGGAACTCTCTCTTCTACAGTTTACATAAAAGTGTAGACAAAAAAATAAAAATATTTAATGATTAAAAATATTTGTAGATTAAAGTTAACATTTCTGGACTTATTTTAATAAAATTTTCCGTCGGATCGGGTTATATACATGGTAATATGACAAATACGAAAGTCTGTCTGTTAGTTCACAAAAGGTATCGAGTATTGTTTTTGTTATGTTATTCACAAAATTCTTATCAGTATTTTGTTTTTTGTTACAGAATGCCAGTTATGTGATCAACAAACGATATACGAAGAGTAAAATGTCACCGGTCTGCCACAACTTTGTGCAGAATGCGTGGAAGAAAGACTTTTGTTCTAATTGTTTCAAATCACGCGAGGAACATGCCAAGCAAGAGAGAACGACCGAAGGCAGCAAATACTTAGCGACACCTTTTCAAAATCGCAGCACTTTTTTTAAGAAAACTCCATCGAGTATACTTAAAGTATACCCAAAGAAGAAAAGCAATCGTAATGTACGTTTTCCTGAAGAAGTTTGCAGCGTTATTGGATATGGAGGTGATGATTGGTCTGATGGAGAAGAATTTGAAATGTCAGAAGAAAATGACGACATAGATGTGTTTCCCGACACAGAAGAAGAGAGAGAGCTTCACAGAATAACAAAATCTAATACAGATTTTAACACAGTTAAGGCTAATCTTTTAGGGGAAACAACACCCAAGTCGTATACATCATTATTATTGGGTAAAGTCCAAACAGATTCAGATGGCAAGAAGAAAACTTTGTTAGTGTCTGTAACCCCATTCGGGCAAGAAAATAAGAGCCCTAATGTAAAAACACATGTACGCAAACCAGCTGTCATAAATATAGGTGAGCCAGCAATTGAAGATAAGTCCAATGCGTATAAAACTAATATAATACTATCAACGTACATAAAAGAAGAATCAGAAACAATCATTACCTCAGAGGGAACGAAATCAGATGTAATTTTATGTACAGAGAAATCTCTACTTGAAGAAATCTCAGAAACTTTAAAACAGAACAGAATAGGGGGCGACACAGATCTAAATTTGGTTTCAAGAGAGTGTACTAAACCCACGATCGTTGAAGGTAAAATGAAAGAAAGTATGCAAGATGAATGTGAAAAACGAGATGCGCCTGAAACGAAAAAGAATAGCATAGTACGAAAGTCACCATTAATCAAAACACAAGAACGACCGAAAGTAAATCTAAGTAGATCCGAATTTAAATTCTGTAAAATAAATATAGAAAATAGTAGCGTTGACTCAGCTGTAGACACACTTAACTCAACACCTAATAATTCTCTCACGTCTGATGACGAAAGTTTTAGTGCTAGGACAGATTCTGATAATGACGACAGTGGTCATTTCTCTGAAACTACTAAAACGGAAGAAACTGTTAAAATAAAGGTGTTTAATGAAACTGATAAAAGTATTAAGATATCTCCAATGGGACAACTAAGGAAAATGGACGGTCAAGCAAATAGTGGCTATTCTACATTTCAAAGCCCTATAATTGATATGCCTCCGATCATTCCTAGACAAACAGAAACAATTTTTTCAGCAGACACAAGCCGTGAGCTAGCCGGTGAACCTGACGGTAGAGCTGATCCTGATGAAACCAATGAAGCTCCGGCTTTGCCTAAAAGCCCAGTTCCTCCAATGGATCCGCGTCCATCATTTCTTCATGGTATGATAACAGATATTATGCCTTCAAAACCAGTTCCTCCCGAAAAACCGAAAGTACCAGTTAAACCCGTAATAAAACAGAAAAAGACCGTCGTCACAACCCAACAAGTAACGCATTTGCAAAAAAATGAAGAAGAACTAAATCCTTACAATCGTGAAATAAAAAGCAGTGAAAACCACGATGACAAAAATGAGCCTGTATACTATGCTAAACCTGTATTAACCAAACAAGACAGTGACACATCTTTAAGCAGTTTGTGTAAACGTAAAGCACCGACTCCACCACTATCGCCGACAGAAGAATACGGAAATAATATTTATCAAAGAAATCCCAATGGTTTTGCAAAATCTGATTCACCAGTAGTTAGGGAAATGGAAAAACGAGAAAGAGCCACAATTTCTATATTCCCGAAAGGCAAAAGTAACGATGATGAAACTAAATATGATGTCCCAGAACCAGCTCCGAGAAGAAACATCTCCCTTTCACATGACAATCTTCTGTTGGACGACAAAAGAAAAGGGAAATTGAAGTTTTCCATTAAAAAGTTACTCCGCATAGGCTCCTCTAAAGAATTAGATAAAAAGGAAATGAACTTAGCTACTGTTACGAAAGTAACAAGCAAATGCGAAGAAATTTATGATTTGACACCGAAGCCAAAACCACGCCTTGTTATCATACATCCACTAGACATTAACGGGTCAAATGTCGAAGTTGTGAAATCCAATTGTGAAATTTCACATAGTTTACGAAGACTGAGTCACGATGATGTGTCAATTTATAGTGGAACAAGTTCGACGGACGAAACTCCAAGAACAGTGAATAAGCCCCCACCACCTCCTAGGATATCTAGTGAAGAGTACAAAACAACTACTAGCGTGCCCAAACCAGCACGACCACCGCCTCCCAAATCAGTTGCTTTGCAGAAGAAACAAAAGCAACAGACATGGTCAGCAGCTCCAAAACCAGACGATAGTATTTACGCTAATTTAGGTATGATACTTTTTAAATTTCACTCAGTTATGCTGCTATAAAATGTCGTCTCTGTGGTCTAGCGGTTCATTTGATAGACTTGACTGCATGAGGTCCCGGGTTCGAATCCCAGGTCGGGCATCAAAAAGAAAACTGGGTTTTCCAATTTTCTAATTAAAAAAAATGTTGCTCGGGATAGGAAATGTGCCTGGTTGGCGATAGGCTTGCCACCTATCACATTGTGGGGCTTAGTATCTTCGGCTAGTCGTGGGTACCCTGGTTGTGCCTCTGCCTACCTCTTCGGGGATATGGGCGTGAAGATACTTTAAAATGTCGTGTAAGACAATGTTAAGTATTATGCTCACTGTCAATTTTGTTTTACTATCTTTTACTATTTACTATTGGCAGTGAGATTTTTAAAGATTTTTGGCTTTTAGAATCCTCTTAGGCTCTTAGCTCAGAATAGAAAAATATCTACTAAACATTTAAAAAAAACTTTGTAAGGTCTTTGAGATAGCCAGGATGAAGTATAAATATAAATAGAGCCCCGGGTTCTACAGTGTATTTCCAGGACGTACAACGTTGCCCGGAATTGGATAATCCCGGGCAACGTTATTGATTGTAGTATCCGGTTGACGATAGGCCACCATTATGGGACTCAGTGTCTTCGTTTAGTCTTGTGCGCCCTGGTTGTAAATAAAATAAGAATATGGTTAAGAATTAAAAAAATATAGTACGACTTTGCTTATTATCATATACTGGCGGACCTGGCGAACTTCGTACCGCTTGACGTTGATAACTACTAACAGCTTGTATATAAAAAATAAATTGTTGTTTTCCTATTTTCCTTGTATTTTCCCGGGTTTTCTCTTCATAAGAACCTTATCCTAATAATAACTTACACACCAAAAAAGAATTAGGATAATTTTCCTATTATTTATTAAATTACTACGAGTATAAGTATTTAGGATCATTTAAGCGTGATGCGATAAGGGAAATGGGGATTCATTTTTATATACATAGATAGATAGATAAATAATTCAATATGTTATTTGATTAATTAAACTTTTTTTATAAATTAAATGTTGAAACAGTTGGTAATCCATTTTTAAAACGTTTTCTTCCGGGTTTGAGAAACGCGAAAGATTATAAACTATGTAATCGTTGTTCTATAAGTTGGATTAATCGTAAAAAATACTTATATAATGTCCTTCTAAAATAAGTGTACAAATATTAAGAAAAGTTCAGTACATTTAATATAAACTAAACACGCAACAAATTCCGAAATTAAAATTACTTTTGGCTATGTAAGTCAAATGACAAAACCTACCATTTCATTGACAACCAAAAGTTATAGGTGCTGGCTATAAGACTAGCTCATTATCTATCAAAGCCTTACTTTAAAGCAGGACATCTTTAAACGGTTTTTCCATCAAGCTGTAACTCAGGAATTTTAAGGTTTTGGCTATAAGCTTTTTAGAAGCTGTCTCAGAATTCGTATCTAACTGTTAATGTTGCATTTCCATGTCCCATGAGCAACGATGGCTTCTACAATATTTGTTATAAAAAATAATAACGTGAACAAATCCTTAGAAATAAGTACTCCTAACATTATCAACATTTGTTAAGTTCTGTAAGATTGCAAGATCGCTTCTGTTTCGGGTTTGATTCCCGGTTCTAGCAATTTTTATTTGTTTTTTGTTTGTTCATTTTTCTAATAAAAGCAATGGGGCTCGGGAAGGGCGATATGTTTTCCACCTATCATAGATACTTTTTTCTTCAAAACAGCATCTGCTTCAATAAAACATTAATATTATGTCCTTGAATAGGAATGTATCAATTTGACCCCAATATAGCCCTTTCATACAAAAAAAATAAGTTTTGCTACGTTTTTTTACTCGCAGGCTTTTCTCTAAGAAATTTTAACGTAACTTTAAATTTTTTGTAGTCCTAAAAAATTGTATTAGTTCTTTAGATAGATGCAGATAATTAAAGACAAGCATTCATATACATTTAAAATCAAATAAATATTTTAATGAAAGTAAAATACTTAGAGAAAAATGAATTAATTAAGTAAAATACATATAATAAGTCAGTGTTGGCCGTTGTCTTGTCATTATATAACCTTCCGAGTCAAGTCTTTGATCAGCATAATCTTTGTATATCTATTATTCGCGCCTTTCCCCTCTCCGCCTATGTGGTATAGTGGTCAGGTGTTGCTTTTAAATGTTAAGTTATTCATGACGTGAACGATTCTGTTCCCGGCCAGAAAGCTATAAATATTTTCTTTAACAAAAAACAATGCTATGCGGCGAAAAACAATGTTGCCGGGTTTAAATAAGGGCCAGGTACGGGATGATTTTCCACCATCACATTGTAGAACCTTCAACTAATCGTGGATGCCTCTGCCTATTTGTGCTATTTTATATTTTCCGTAATTAATTTTTAGCACCCCTTTCTAAATGAAATGTTGCTCTTCTCGCTCTGTCCATGGACCGGTGTTTTGGATCTACATAAACTTGCTTAGCTAAGAAGTTAATTACTCAGGAAATCTTAGACAAATATCTATTGCCATTCCTGTGCGACATAGGCGCGTATTTCTTACCGTCAAAAAATCACTAGCAGATGGATTTTTGTTATGGTAAGATATACGCGCCTATATGGCCTTTTCACAACAAATAATAATTAAAAAGTACCCAATTACACACCAAAGAATACCAAAACATGTAAGTAAGTTCCAAAAAAAATGATTTATTTATACTAACATCTCCGAGAGACATAACCACGGCACCTTCGACTAGCCGCAGACAATAAGTGGCAAGCTTCATTTGCCAATGCACATATTCCGAGCAACGTTATTTAAAAAAAAAAAATGAAAATACACATTTTTTGTTTCTTGACCCGCTTATCGAACCCAAAACCTAAAAAATCAAATCCAACGTCAGACCACCAGACCACAGAGGGAGTAAAAAGTTATGTAAGCCTAAGACTATAATTGTTAATTAACATTGCAGGTGAAATAAGATCTGCGCTAGCACCAAGAAAACCGGAACGTACAGCAAGTATGCGTGAACGAGAAACGCACATGGAACTCATCAAACGTCGAATTCCTATTGACGACGACAAGGATGAAACAGATGAGCCACAAGAACTAGTACAAGCTACTAACGACACGGTCATAAACAACTACGACGATGTATACAATTCAGTTAAATACGATGAAGAACAGTCTGATTCAGCGAAAAATAGTGATAGTGATTATGAATACGTAAGTAATGCTCGATCCAGCTCACCAGAATGTGACGCGGCCATCAAAACCAGAGAATCTGAAAGGAAAGAGAGGAAAATTGAAGAAACAAATGAATTCCCAAAATATAATGGTTTCCGTTCATCACTACCTTATTGTGGGAGTGAAACTGAATCAGAAATTTACTCTCCTTACAGTTTTTACAGTACAAATGACAATGTAGATGGATCGACGAATGACGATTATCAAAACGATATGACTCCCAAGAATACTACAAATAAACTGAGGATTAGAAAGGGACGAAGCGTCGTTCACAAAAATTTGGAGGACAATTACGGTGCAGTTGTTATCGCAAATCATGAGGCGCTTGCGCAGGTTTTAGAACAGGTAATTTACTTCCATTTTCTGTATACAGTCTTAACATTTTAGAATGTTGCAGTTTCTAAGTTTTTAACTTTCGTTTACTTAATTTCTCCTTAATTAACATATTATGTGACTTTCCATTTCCAATTTATAATTTTCTCATACTCTGAATAATTGGTTATTAGCCTAAGACTAATGATGAAAAGAGTTTCCGTCATTCGTTTCTTTCAAAGTATTCATAAAATTATATTTAGGAAAATTCTCCTAGTGATTTTGTATAAAATAAGTTAAAATAGCAGGAACTTCGGCATCAAACCAGGCGAATTTGCAAAACTCTATTACGATTAAACATTAGTGGCAAACAAATCAGCCAGTTAGACACCAAAGATGATAATGGTGCGCTGCCAACCTGAAGCCGGGATGTTACCCTCCGAACCGGACCTCGTCAACGGCAAGCATTGGGCGTTATGGTGGCAGGAAAAAGTAAGGCGATGATACCAATCCGGGCGAGTCGCTGCGAAGCTCTACCACCTAGTAGGATGTCACGATGTTAGTGATGGTAAGCCTATGCTCGCCTTTTACGAGCTGCCTTGCAGGAAGGTAGATGGTCTATTCTGCAAAGGAGACCGGACCAACACGCGGAAAAGCTCGGTTACTTTAATATTCTTGCCTTCACAAAGTTAGTAGTCACCACTTTCGTAACCGGTCAAGAGTTCTTACTCAAGAAATTTAACATATTAGCTTTTAGTACATTTCCAACAGTTTAACCGTCTGCTTTTTAATTCAATCTGCTAAAAGAAATATGTATATTCTTTTCTACTAATATCTTGAACTACTCTGTTTATCTGTGTATCTGGGTTAAGATTTTACCAAAAATATTACCAACTTAGAACTTTAACCAAATTTCTCTGCTATTTCTCTACTCTACATAGGTACATAATTTCTTTTACAAAGACTTTAATGAGTCGTATTTAAAATACCACAATCCCTATCGGTTGCTCCTTTGCTTTTACAAAAAATGTAACATTCAGCGAATCATTAATCACGATTTCGTAACTTTCTCATACAACATGAAGAAATTTTTATATCGACGACAGTAAAACGTTAAGTAATTATACCACGTAAGGTATAATAATAAGAGAAAGTCATAAAACTTATGTCCAAAAGTCAATTATCAATACTGTGATATAACATTATGTAAAGGAATGTCACAATAGAAAGTGAGGACATGCGTAAACAGACAAACATGCGTGTTTCGACACTTGAATAGTAAGTAAAAATTTCATTTTACTCATGTAAATATATCTACTTCCTCCGAACTTCCGTAATAGTGATATCGTAATGCAAATCGTAAGATTTCGTAAAAGGCTACTCTTTGCATGTTGATAATTTCTTACAACACCTTATCTTCAAGCGGACGTGACGTGGTCAGTGAACGAAAAAGCCTGGAAACATTTTTTCCTTTCAATTATCCTATCAAATTAGTATTATAAATGTGAAAGGGTGTCTGTTTGTTTGTTACTTCTTCACGCAAAAACTGCTGAACAGATTTTCCTAAAATTAGGTACACAAATAGAGTGTAACTTGGATTAACACATAGGATAGTTTTGATTCCGAAATGATGTTCCTTCGGACCCATGCGGGCAACATCGCGGGCAACAGCAAGTATTACTATATTTATAAGCTCAAAAGTAACATTAATTTTTAACCGACTCCAAACAAGGCAGAGGTTCTAAACTCGATTGTATGTTTTTTAAAATGTTTTACGCAACTACTCGGCCAACAGCCAACCGACTTTGATGGTTTTTCCGATTCCGAGGTGGTCCCATATTAATTTTATTGTGATCTGACTAGCGGTTTTTGAGATCTACTTAATAGTCCATATATTTTCGACTAGTAGAATGCTGATAAAATTTATGTAGGACTATTTTCATTTCAAAATTATTATTCTAATAATCCTTTTCATTTTTACCACTACTTAAAACCTAAGGTAAAGGCTGACTACGTGATAAAGTTTCGCAGCAACTTACCTGGATTGGTACCACCGTCTTACATATTCCTGCCGTCATAACGTCAGTGCTTGCCGTTTGTTCCAGTTCGGAGGATAAGGTAGCCGGTACATTTACCTTCGCTCGAGGCCTAACATCCCAGCCTCAGTTTGGCAACGCACCATTACCACCTTTGGTACACCACCTCTAGGCCGCGTGAATTTCTTACCATCAGGAAATCCGTCTGCTTATTTGCCTTCCAATATCATAAAAAAGCAGATATGTAAGATATTACGCATATCTACAATCGTAACTTTAGATTGAGTCAACTTTCATTTTTCATGGTGCCATTTTTGGCAAACCTGTATTATTTGTATTATTCTGTATTTTTCCTTCGCCAGACGTGATACATTTAAAGCTGGTTATTTCCACTTACATAAAAGTCAATGTATTGTTATCTATCCGATTTTATTTAATTTAAGGTTCTGTGGTTGATAGTTTTTGGTCTATAAAGTTCATGTTTTTCCTCAAATTATCCTGTCATTTATCCTCTTATTATGTTATATGTTATCATTTATCCTGTGTTAGTTTCCAACTTTAAAAAAAGATGTGGGGTCCTACCGTAAGTCTGTTACCTCATAAGTTATTTCACACTCCAATCCATCATACACCATACAATCCATTCACAAAAACCATTAATCTAAATAGACGGTACATTGTACGTATTAAATAACCTCTTTTTAATGATATTGGAAGTCTAACAAGCAGACGGATTTCCTGATTATAAGAAATTCATGCCATCTATTTTCATTTGAGACACGGAACATGGTAACGGTGTGTTGGCAACCTCAGGACAGAGTGTTAGGCCTCGGACAAAATTAAGTTTACCGGCTACTTTATCCTCTGAACCGGAACACGTCAACGACAAACACTGACGTTATGGCAGCAGGAATAGATAAGGCGGTGCTACCAAACCGGTAATTATTGACATAATTTAAAATATCACCTAGTTAAATGTCACGGTGTTAGTATTGGTACACCTATGCTCACCTTTCGCGAGCTGCCTGGCAAGGAGGCCGATGGTCTATTCTGTAAACCAGACCAACACAAGAAGCAATACTTAGAGAATTATTTAGTTACCTTCACCAAATTGAAATTCGTATACCTTGTAATTGGTAATTTTATAATATCTGTTCTGTATTACAACTGCCGGATACTGGGAACCGGGAATCCACATTACGATCATTAGCCTCAGACAAGCTATGAAACATTGCACAATTCTACGACCTAAAGGGAGTAGGGGAGAGAGTATAAGGGACCTTACAAGGTACTTCCCAGTACATACATTTTTATTCTTTTCAGGTTCAACAAAGTGCAAGCATGCAACCCTCTCTCCGAGGTCTAAAGACTTGTACAAATCTTCGCTGGTCAGATTTCACCATGCAACAGACCAAGTACACGAAAGCAGGCAAGCGGTTCTTCTACCCAGCTTCATGGAACTCTAATCAGGGACCTGTAAACGTCACTTTGATGCTGTGTAAGGAGCAGATGTCTTCTCAAATCGTCTGTCAGTCGGTTCAGCCCCCTTCGTTGAACCTGAATGCTATCACGGAGTTCTGTGATTTGGTACCATTGCAGCAATTTGGCGAAGACGGAGAAGATTTGGTACAAGGTAATATTTTCCTTATCATGGTGGTTGATTTTTTAACGACTGAGGGTAAGCTACAAAATATATAAGACACAGAAACAACAACAGTATGTGGATACGTAAACAGGTAGGTACAGTAATACTATTTAAATTATGCGCTTCGCGCTTTACACTTTTACTCTTTTTACACTTTAGACTTATTATTATTTTTAAATTAGCTGACCTAATCTAAATTTAAGCGAAATGATTGTAATGATTGATGTAATAACAACTCTATATAGATATCTTTAAAATACGTTCGGATTTCCGAAGCATGACGAAAATAGCCGAAGCGCATAATTTAAATAGTACCACTGTAATGACGTAGGTACGATCTACAATATAATCCATAATAAGTTACATAAGTATTATCTATACTTTGTAATAAAATTTTTAATTAATGAAACTAAATTAATTCTGTATATCATAACATCATATAACAGAAAAAAATGTTTTTTTTTAATTTTCTAATAAAAACAAACTCACCAGGGCTGGAATATGTGCCTGGTTGGCGATAGGCTTGCCACCTTGTAGGTGGCATGGATATGGATTTGAAAATACTTTTTTTATATTAATCGATTTCTCCGCAATTCCTAAAATGTTTTTAAAATCTGTTTTTTATTTGAAACTGCGTTCTTCCGAGTTTGTCCCATTGTCACCAAGTTGCTTATGCTCAATTTTTGTGTAGTTAAATGACATAATTATTGAAATCCAAGTCGGTTTTTGCAGTTTCACTGCGCCCAAAATATTATATTTAATGGTGATAAGTATGGTTTTTTTATAGCCTAAATCTTTCAACCCTTGAAGGAAAAAGAGGGTTATCATAAATTTGATACGTCTGTGTGTACGTGTATCTGATTGTGGCAATATAACTTTTGTATGGATGGAATAATTTCAATAAGGACCTCTCACCTTTGAAACCTGACGTGATAGATATATTTCTTAACTACATTGTATATAAGTTTGTCAGAGGTTATTGAAAGTTATTGATTTTAGTGTTATTATGATACTAAAAGGAAAATGTGATACATTGAAGTACCTAATATATTTCATTGAAATCTGTTTAATAGAAAGAATGTAAGTTATTATTTACGTATATGGATGATCTATTTCATATGTAGATAAAACCCCAAAATAATACTAGGCACTTGTGATAAAGCTCAGCGAAATACATAACAGGTATATTCGGTAACATATTAGGTACGGGTCACTTATTGTGACCTAATTTAACAGAATACAGGCGTTTGTTTAGTATTAAAATATAAATAAATTATGTAAAACCTTCTAATTAATAAATAATAACATAAATATATACTATTAATATATATACTATAAATATAATATTAGGTAGCTGTTCCGGCGAACTTCGGTCCATCCGTTCTGTTTATATGGGAAAACTTAAAGTGTTGTTTTTCCTAGTTTTATCGCAGGTGTTTTTTCTTTTTTTTTATCTTTTAAGCCTTCCCTACACTTCCACAAATAATTCAGAACCAATATTAGCCAAATCGGTCCAGCTGCCTAGCAAGACTAAATAACAGCAATTGATTTTTATTTATGCTCTTTGTACTCATAGAATGCAAAAAAAGCAGACGGTTCTGATTCCTGACCGTAGCATCACTCTCTGATCTTGATGACTACGGATGGCAAGACATACCTAAACGCTATTAATATAATAAAATAAAGGAGCATTGACAATCATAGGATTCGGTTTTAAGCCTCTTTCGTAAGTTTCAAACATAAAGACGCAATTGACAAAACGCAAATAAAATAAATAAATATCCCTGCACAATTTGCACAAATTTAATCTAACCTCCAAGTAAGCAAATTCCTTGTGTCAACGATACTATTACAAAGAAATACTTAAATAGATACCAGAATAAATTTCATAAACACCCAGACCCGGAAATGCAGACATCTAAATGTTCATCACACAAATGCCTGCCCCCGTCGGGAATCGAACCCGAGCCTCGCGGTTGGTCGATTTAGTTAGGCGTATACGCTAGCCACTCGACCAACGACGCAGTCAAGGCTAGGTGGTTTTTAGGAATCTAGACAACTGGCACTCGATACTCTCTGTCTACTGCGCAAGGGGCAGATATATATTTAGGTATATAGTAACCCACAAGTAGAGTGGGATAATCCAGAAATCTTAATAACTAAATTCCTCCACCATTTACATGCGATGGGGTTATTACATCCCTGTGTCGTAAAACCCTATCTTTAGTTAAATAATACAATGCCGATTGTATCCAATGGTTGTTGCACAAAAAATATATATTCCTTCATTAATTCATTCATTTCTCCACTTCCAGCTACTGTAGTGGTATTAGCACACGCGCAAGTCGACACCATCCAGTCATACGGTGATAATCTACACGCAACAGAAAGCCTCACCACTAAAGAGCACCAACTGGTGCAGACTGAACAGACCCATGAGGCCATTTTCATCATGCTGCAACTCATCAACGGGTTGAAGTGTTTGCAAGCAAGAGGGGTGGAGGAAATACCGGAGACCCTCACCTCGTTTATCGTGATGAAAGAACTTCAGCCAACATCACATGGAAGTACCCTGAACCTTCCTTCCCCTGATGACAGACTCAGTTCATTATGGGCACCTAAGACGAACTGCTATGGGAAACTGTGCATCTTGCAAGGGTAAGTAACTATTTATGTTTTTGTAATACAGAAACGTATGTAAGGGTAAGGTAGCCGTAGCTTTTGTTAGAGGCCTAACATCCCAGCCTCCTGTTGACAACGCACCATTACCACCTGTGGTGTCTCTAGGCGAGGTGAATTTCTTACCATCAGGAAATCCATCTGCTTGTTTGCCTTCCAATATCATAAAAAAAAGACACAATTTCAGATTAAAAGTAAAACTTGGATTAACATCAACATCAAGATACCAATCTGAAATTAGAATGGTAAGCATCTTATGCGACTTTAACGACTACTTCTTCCAACCAAAACCAGAAAATGGCTAACTCCGACTTTCTGGCTGCAGGATTAACCAAGGTGGTGGTATAATTTTAAGATATTCGGTTAATATTTTTGCCTCATCCATTTTTACCAACTGTTTGACAGATTTAATATTTTACATATTCTACAAGTGAGTCCAGAGCTAGACATACCTAAATCAGATGCGTTTTTCGTGCAATAACAGAGTGAAGAATATTTAGCTTCTACTTTCGCCAAGCTTGCCATGGGGGGGGGGAGGGCATTTTTATCAGGTTTAGTGACAATTTGGCTCCAGTCTCCATAAAATTATAAAAAATGCAACATTGAAGTATGAACTCTCCGCAGGTTAACGGACGACATGAATTGCAACAAAAACACAGATGAAGAACTCAGTTCCCTCTGCAAATGTGGAATAAAGGCTGCAGAGATCCTGTTACCAAACGACAAATTAACGCCACTCCTGAAGGAAGTCCTGCGGGAAGAACGAGCCGTATCTTTAAATCAAGCCAAGTCGGTATTAGAGTTCATGTTATGGGGACCTCTGGATGTAGTACAAGGAGTTCCAGTAGAAGAACAGGAATTGTCATTACAGAGGTGGTTAGACTTGGAAAGAGCTACTGTTTTACATGGTCTAGTTAGGACTAGGGTACAACTGAATGTATTCGAACAGTTACATCTTATGTTTTTAGTAAGATCTACTGCCAAGGCCATGTATGATGCGTCCATTTTACTAAAAAAGGCCAACGTATATTAAGTTGTACATAGTTTTAGATTAACTTAATTTTTTCAAAATGTGCGTGTGTATTACTTATTTATATGGCAACATTTAATAAATGTCAAATTGCTTAAATCAGAACTGAAAACCGTCACACGCACATTTAAGGTGTAAAACTTATATTTAATTTAGTCTTAGCTGTAGATGCACCGAAATAATAGACCCGTGAAAGTGGCGTCTCTAAACGTACCTATTCCTTGAGTCTCTGCTATTTTATATATGCCAGCAAAAGTACTGCCAATTGCAAATAAAAAATATACCTCAAAACATGGGTGTTTTTCATAGAAAATTTTATTTTTTTAAGATGATTGCCATCATATTGCCAGTGGCATACTACATTTTATTTAGCAGAAAACACTGACTAGGTCTATTTAAGTTTAAAATAAAGCTTTCAATGACATGCATTGTCTTAAGTTGAGAACAATAAAGTTTATTTGTCAAAAGCTTAACACATACTGGCATTATAAGAAAATGCTGTCTAAATATTAATAATTTATAAAAGACATTATTTTAGTTTATATTTGCCTATTATTCTAAATTTTCATAACTTAGACTTATGAACTCTTCAAATCTATATTTGTAATATATATAACTATTTTACCGTTATCTTGATAACAACAATGACTAAAAATATCAAATCTGATTTGCACTTCGCCTATTAAACACTGTTTTTTATTTATATGTATCCCAAGTACTGTCATACAAAAATTGAAAAAAAAATTGGACAGTTTTTATCTTATGCTAAAAACGGTGAACAAAAAGTCACAAAACAATTAATTTGTTTTTACCTCAGTGATTATTTATGTTATAAAAAGAAAAAAAATAGTCAAAAATAAAAATTTCTAATTTAGAAGGACTATATTTCATAGGATCTAAAATAATGAATCATTTTAGATATTTTTTTAGGTTAGAAAGAACGTAATTTGTGTTTCATTTTAAACCTATCTACCTGATAGGTTTAAAATGAAACACAAATTAATTAAAAAATGTAATTAATTTAAATTACATTTACCTTAATTTAAAATCATGTGTCAAACTCAATGTATAATGTTTATATCATGATAATTTGAAATCGTTAGCCTTTCAAACCTAGCAACTATTTTTAAAATACAGATAATTTCCTGGGGTGTTCACATAAATTTTACTAGCAACACTTCTTACAAGTTCTTAATAAAAACAATTGATGAGTTGGGCCTCATAAATAAATAAACTTATATCTAAATGGGCGAAGTGCTTACAATCCTATGACTTCAAAGGTTTATTTATTTATATAGTAAAATAAATTAACTGTTAGTGTTTTATTATAAATTTAATTTGTTATAAATAGCTATTGTTTGAAGATATCTAGATCTGCGTTAAATGAAAAATTCTTGATACGATCCATTTCCACACGGTGCCTTATTTACATGTATCATACACTAACCCGTCTGTAAATTAAACATATGTAATTTATATTAAGTATAAGCGACAGTTCAAATGTTATTCATATTTCTATTAAGATGTGAAATATATTATATCCTTTATTACATTGGCTTTTATTTCAAATTATGGGAAGTTTAAGTTTTAGATTGAGCGATAGTGTTTGTTCAGTGTTGCCACAATACACGGTGCTGATGAATTTCCCATAATCAAATGTTACGATGTTTCTATATCCGTCGTTGTACGTACGCAGACAGCAGAATATGCCTATGCCTTGATGGCGTCAGACAATTTATTCCTTAAATTGAACATCTGCTCTTACTAGACCGATTTTTATTTAACGTGGCTGAGAATTTAAGTTAAGACTTCTATACCTAATTTTGTGAAAGTCTTATCAAAATGAATGTAGTGGTGGTAATCGCCTAGTACCATACCTATAGACAAAGACTACAATACTCTACCTATAGACAGAGACATCCAGAGATGTCTCTTTGTCTATAGTCTATGACCTATGTCATCCTCATGTTTTACCGATCTATTTATTAATGAGCAAACACAGCTAATTTGTAACATAATAGATTATTTTATTAATCAAAAGGAAAAACAGAAAAACCTGTAACTGCCTCGTCGATCGGAGTACACCACCGCCGACCGTCGCGTCGGCATTGACAGTATTTTTGAGCTGGCCCAGTCGTTAATCTTTATTTCAATTAGTACACGTCTAACCAGAGGTGTATTATCCTTAAGGCAAAGTAGGCACGTGCCTAGGGGCGCGAGATTACTAAGTGGAACGCGCGCGGAAGTTTTTGAACAAAGATATGTCATGTCATTTATGTCAAAACACATACGCAGTCAGATCTGGTTCCAGAGGGGCATCATGGATTTCCATGTTCGTTCTGTACTTCTTACATTCTTCACTCTCATCACATATTTTATTCAAGCCTAAGTACACGTGTCCTGGTCTACCTAGTCGGCGGTAGGGGCGACTCTAATTGAGGGGCGCCATGCTCTTTACATTTAATCCACCTCTGCGTCTAACGCGCAACGGTTAACCGTGAGTCTCGGCAGGGCCACACATTTGCCTAATGAACATAGATCAAACATCTATATCCTGGGCTTATGCAATTTATTATGTTAGTCGTTTACTTACTTGCCTCTTTGGTCTAGCGATCGCTTCTGTGGTCTCGGGGTCCAGGTGTTGGACTTGACTTCATAGTGTGCGTTATCCCAGCAAGAAAGTAGCATCTAGAGTGATATGAGTGAGACACATAATTAGTGCTCGATCTGCTGTAAATGTGCGCCGAATAAAAAAAAATGTGCGTGTTGTCGCTTTGGAAATAAACAGAAAAAACGATTACTGCTGAGCAACGTTAGTTGCTCCAGCGAGAAAATTCTAAACTAATGATCGTAGATTTAAAAATTGTGCATGAGCAGAAAGCTTATATTTGTACAAATATGTGCGCTAAAATAAAATTTGTGCGACTTCTTGTTTCCGAGATATTGCGTTTCCTGCTGCAGTAGTTTTGCAATATCGCTTATCTCAAAGACTATTGTATGTGCGCCTGTAGAATAAACATGCACAAATAGCTCTTAATTTGTGCGTATTTATGACAAAATTAGATTTAAAAAAATATTCTAACATACATGTTAAAATGTTAGTACATGTTTTTTGCAGATCAACTTGTGTGGTCTGTTTCGATTTTTTTAATGTCCACATGTATACAGGAAAGTACTAAATCTTGATGTACCAAAAGCCTCAGCACACCAAGTCACAAGTAAAAAAATAACAAAACTTCATTATTTGTACCTTTTATTGTCTCTGTTAACAAGCAGGAACCAAAAATTACAGTTTCAAATGCTATAAAATTTATAACAAATTTGTAAAAAGATATCTTGCAACTATTATTACATTCAAGGGTGTAAGCAACTACAAAAGCAGAGATTCATAAGTGTACACTTATGCTGTTACCACACTGACTCCTTCATATGCAGCGGCGAAGTTAAGAAAAAGCCAAGTAGTAGGGCAGTGTATCGCCTAATATATTTATTATTCTACATAGTAAGACGAAATACATATATGTCTGTCGGCACTGCTTCGGAAGTACCTTCAAAGTGGTAGATCATTTCAGCCGCACTCAGAGATGCCAATTTTCTTTTTATTGGTCATTAAGAAGACATTTCCTATATAAAATAAAAAGAAAGTGAACTAATGATAGATTAAGTGTTTATTAATATCTCTGAATGCAGCCGTTAAACTACAAACTTTTTGTCTTTTACCAAAACTAGTTATAAAATCGGCCAATTCTATGAGTTATTAAACCATCAATGAAACATTTCACAAAACTACTCAAAAATTTCAAAATAATTAAAGGATTTTTTTAATTTTGTACACACATAAGGCACGTGGTTGAAATTTACAAATGAAGATTCGGATCGCAAAGCAAAACTAAGCGAACATACACTGCAGTGTACCGATGTAGCACCGAGGTTCAATACTGCATGCGAATGAATAGGTGTGGTAACAGCATTAGAGTTTAACCTTTTTTATCAGTTTATTTGTAACTTAATACACTGCGTTTTAACTTAAAATGGTGTAATATTTTAAGTTTCAGTACACATCTGATTGGTCGAGGACAACCAATTTGATCTCATAAAAATAATTGACTTGAGACCGCAAAATATTTAAAAGACATACAGACAGAAATTATTTTTAAAATATAAAAAAAATAACAATTAAAAACAAAGTGGGTAAACAATGAATAAAAATACTATATAATACAATTAAATCCTTTAAAAAGCAATATGGCAAAAATAATACATATTGTAAAGCATAACAATAAAACAAGCTTTTAAGTAATGTTTTTTAAACTAACGCTTTTTAACAAAATATAAATAACATTATGTACGTACGCCAAAATACAAGACTTATAATTCATTTGGTTTTTTATACTCCACGAATACCAATTATTTTGCGCTTAAATAAATTCGTGTAATTAAGTGAAAATTTGTGCGTTTTTTTTTAAATAAAATAATAATTGAGGGTAGATGTAAAATATGTTAAGATTGGCAAAATGAAAAGTTTTTATACTTATTGTCGTCAGCCCTTAGTGAGCTTCCATATCAGATTAAATTTATAAATGTCACTTGTACTTTCCACAACTAATTTTATAATTTATAGCCAGCCCCTATTTAATTGGATTTTATTACATAATGTTATTTATATTCAGCTCGCAAAATACATAAGCAAAATACGAATGGAATGTAACTTTACATACCAACCTAAATGCAGGCAAGTTTGAAATTAGTTTCATTCCCAAACACTTACAGCCGTATGCAGAGATGCCAATTAAAATTAAACTCTTTCATTAAGCCAATAACAGATTAAAGATAATTGACGTCTTTGTACACAACCGTCAAAAAGTTATATATAATATATTATCAATATGTTTAATTCTAAAAAATCAACAAACTAAATCTACGCACTATACTTAAACGACTATTTGCCGCGTGTATGTAACAAGCCTAATATCCGCCTAAACACAGATCTAATAAAAATTCGAAATATCTATCACAAATCAAAACGACCTATTGAGAGTCAAACTCTCATACTAAAAGTTCCATTTTGTTTAAAACACATATAATAGGTCTTTTAGTAAATAATTTTGTTCAATTTATTGTTAGTAATAACAGCAACAATAGCAATAAACACTACAACCGCAAACATAACGGTTTTTTGTAAAAGGATCTCTGGGAGAGGTCTTTTCAGCAAAGGACGGAAAAATGCTATGATAAATAACAAGTATAATAAAACATTAACACAATTACCAATAATCTTACTAAAGCTCAGTTCCTATAATCGACAAACCGTAATTCATTAATATAACAATTGGTAATTGGCCTAAAAGTGACGAAGCATTGCTTATAGTTACATAATATGTTTCGAGTTAACTTTTATCAACTTTATCACTTTTGTAGTTATAAAGAGCTACCGTAGTTAGAATTTTTACTATTCGTACAAAAAAACAACAATTCGTAAACAAAACGGCTAGTTTCTTGAATATAGGAACCGAGCATTAATGGTGGCTATTCTGTTTAATGTTACGCAAACATCTAAACTTATTTTAAGTTATTGCTATATTCATTTAAAGGAAATGTCCTTTTTTTATTAGTGAGCACGTAGCACGTAGTTGTATCTAAGGTCCTTCCAAATAGTTATTTAAATTTTTCAATGTTCAAAACATCTAATAAAAGAAATCCGAACAGAAAAATTTTGACAGCAATTATTTGGTTTTTAATATTAAGGTATGTTTCCTCATTTGATTTACTCAATATCGAATGAATTCTTCCATTTAAATAAAACACTTGATCCCTAAATAAAATACATATTTAGCTGCTTGATCATTCACTGATTTGCAAGTATTTTACTATGTTAAGTGAAAAAAAATTACAAGAAGTAATTTAACTGATAACATACGACATTTTGAAACCAAAAGTAATTTGAATTACGACTGTTTTTGTGTTCATCTTTTGTCAGATGTTCTGAATAATGTTTAAGAATTTGGACACCTAGTTTGGAAGGACCTTATATATATACAAAAAAAATTCGTGTACATGTTCGGATTAAAAAACTATTTTTAACTCGATCATATATAATAAAGGAATCTTCACGCCTATATACCCGTGAAAAAAGGCAGAGGCACAACCAGGGCACTCACGACTAGCTGAACATAATCCTACGATGTGATAGGTGGCAAGCCTATCACCAACCGGGAACATATCTAATAAGTAGTAAGTAAAAAATAAGCAGAATAGACACCATTATTGTTTCATTCTAAGATGAGAGACATATACCTATAATCTTCACGCAAATTCCTTTATAAGGTAGGCAGAGCACTAAATATTAAGTATCACTAAAACTAGCCTTACCATGACCCTTTAAAGCAATATTCAATAATAGCATGAGCCAATGCAAACACGATCTTATTGCAAACAAAATAAAGTCGTAACTTTGACGTCCACAGTTTTTAGAGTACTTTTTCTCATCATCCTAAACTCAGTATTTCTTTCATTTGTATCTAAATACTAAGTTTACCTACACTCTGAATACTTGACTAAATTTATGAATACTTTCGACTTAAATAAAGTACTAGACAGGTCAAACATTTGGAGATTATTCCGTTTTTTTTTTAACTTTTTCTTTTTACTGTAGTTATACATACCCATTTAAATCAGTATAGGCAAGTCTAACACTATACGACTTAAAAATATATATTTTGAAATGGCCATATCTTTAATTTTGCCAACAAGAAAAATAGCATTCAAAAATCTATTTTAAATTGCAGGGTCATACAGATAGGTTCTGTCCCCCCTCTAAAATTGTTCGAGCAGCCTTGACATATAAATAAAAATAATAATATTTATTTACTTCAAAAACGACCGGGGGGCCTACCATAAGCTTTAACAAAACAGTCTTGTAAAAGAAAATTTTACTTCTGTCATAAAATATCATTACTATAGTTCGTACCTTGAGCTTTTAAATCATTGTTTTATTACTGCAATGAACGAATGATTTTTGTAAATTTTGTCTATTACCTGCTACATTCTTTTTTTTTCTTCTTCTTTCTTATAAATGTGGCTTCCAATTGTTTTTCACAATATAATTAGCCAGTTACAAGTATAAAACTTACTTAGATACATCCCCTTCCGACAGACTAAGATTCCTTAGTTATTAGAATCTGTTAATTTGTTTTTATTCGATATGCATTTTTCTAGTTAGTCCCTTTCGTCGTCATATTAAGTCATACTAAGGTCTTAGATAAAGCGGTGGCACTCTTATTGGGCTTTCTTATGGATGCTATCGCGTTATAGCTATAAGAAAATACACGATAGACCAATTTCTTTGTGAATGCATCACTCATTTCTGCATTTGAAGCTAAAAAATAATTGTGCACGAAAAATGAAACCATAAAAAAGATTAGTAAATTGTGAAGACTGCATAGATAACTTTTTAAATAAAAAAAAAATCTATCTATCAAATTTAATAAAAATTAAAATTATTCTTTTGCCAGACTGTCCCTATGTTGTTATGTAATGCATGTGTATGCTTTCCCTTGTATGCTTAAATCTTTCAAACAACGCAACGGATTTTGATGCGGTTTTTTAATAGATAATGTGTTTAAAGAGGAAGGTTTTTATGTATATTTTATACCCGTGCGAAGCCGCTAGTATAATATATACTCATGTTTCATAGATATATTAATTTTATAACTCTTTTCACACTTAGGATTTTCTGTATTCAAAATGCCGGTGCTCGCTAGCTTAAATACTATTTACATGTCGATTGTTTTGTTATTTAAAACTTAGGAACAAAATTATTGAGCTTTTCGAACCGAGTCTCTAACATAAGACCCGTCCAGTAATTCATTTTCGTTCGATCTTAATAACATAATTTACAGGCCTTTGTTGAAGTATACATATTCCGGTGGCTTCCCATCTGTGTTCTTCAAGATCTCTTCGTATCGATCCTTTTCGAAGCGCCTGATTGTGTCTATGGAAAGTTTGCTGAAAAAAGTAACACTTTATTAATCGTCTTCATTTATTGTACTTTAAATATCAAATATCAAATAATATTTATTCGACGTAGGTACACTTGTACACTGGTCGACGTTCAATCATAACATAATAGCAAACTATAAAAAAACAATATTATTAAATTAAATCAAATAAAAATATATATTACATATTGGTAATATAAAATAATCAAAACATAACAATTACTATTAAAATTAATAAATAACTCTAAAAAAATTAATAACAATTTTACAAAATTAAGAGAATAAATTAACGAAAGATAAAAATAGGTTGTCATTATTAATAATAACGGTCAATTTTGTATTACAGTTAATTATTTTTAAAAGTTTTTATCATCAACAAACTCTTGTATTGTATAGTAGGCTTTCAGACATAGCTTCAGCTTCAGTTTAGTTTTGAATCTATGATATGGTAACTCGAAAAAATCCTTTTTATTATATGCATTTTATTATAGAAACGAACACACTGACATATAAATGATCTTTTAATTTTGCTAAGTCTCGAAACTGGTGAAACTAGCTTATTTCTGTTTCTGGTAGTATAACAATGAGTGTCGCAATTCTTTCTAAACTCACTGATGTATTTTTTTACATATAGAAGATTTTCGAGAATAAACTGAGAGCTTAAAGTAAGGAAAGCCAATTTCTTTGAATTTATTTCGCAATGATTGCGTAGGTTTCATGTTGTAAATGAAGCGAATGGCTTGGACTTGTAATATTTGTTAAGCGATTACTTTGCCATGATTTTTTATATGATAAAACAGCGAACAAGGAAATCGCTTTCCTGGTAGTATGTGGTGTCTATGGCCTGTAGACACCATAGATGTTGTAGGTGCGTTGTGGCGGTGGATCCCTACGCGGACGAGTAGCAGCACGCCACCAGTGTCTTATTGGTAATGACTCGCTTAACCTTGCTCGCCCCTGCAGACTACCGATCAGGACGGAAGATGGGTCTATTCTATTCAGGATTACTATTATTATTATAGTCTTTTTATAGTATACAACGAAATGTATAAAATAAACTTAAAAAAAGTACAAAGGGCAAGCTTATCCCTATATTAAGACTTCCAGTCAACCCGTGAAAATGTATTTTTTAAATTAAACTAAGCCGACTTGCGTCTTCACTCAAAACGTCAATTATCTTTTAATCAGTCATTAAGTCGATATTATCCATATAAAATTGTGACTTAATGATGAATTAGATGTTATTAGACGTCTCTGAGTGCAGCTATTTGTGTACAGATTTTTATTTATAATATTGGTAGGCAAACAAGCAGGCGGATTTCCTGATGGTAAGAAATTCACGCCGCCTAGAGACACCAAAGGTGGTGATGGTGCGTTGCCAACCAAAGGCCGGGATGTTAGGCCTCGAGCAAAAGTAAGTTTACCGGCTACCTTACCCTCCAAACCGAAACACGTCATGACGTTATGGCGGCAGGAATAGGTAAGGCGGTGGTATCAATCCGGGCGAGTCACTGCGAAACTCTACCACCTAGTCAGATGTCACGGTGTTAGTGACGGTAAGCCTATGCTCGCCTTTTACTGTCAGGAAGGCAGATGGTCTATTCTGCAAAGAAGCCCGGACCAACACGGGGAAAACAAACAATATATGAACTATACCAGAGGTTCCCAAACTTATTTCATGTAACGCCCACTTTGAAAATCAGTTGTTTTGTAGCGCCCCCCCCCCTCGTTTTTTTCTTGTCAATAACCTCAATAACATATTTGTTGCGCCTAGTTTAAAAAAAAACATTTTTTTCAAGATTTATACCGCCCCCCTCTAGGCTTCCAGCGCCCACAAGGGGGCGTTATCGCCCACTTTGGGAAAGGCTGAACTATACTAATGTAACAGCTTAATCATATACACACCAATATAATATTATGATAAGCATATATTAAACACCATACCAACAATATATTATTAATTAATATTATGATATTATTATAATAAATATTAAATGAGTATTATGATCAACATATACATAAAATATTTAATAAAAATATAAATAAGTGCCGTGATTTAAATGTTAGAGTGTATATAAATATTTAATTTCTTTTAATTTAATTAAATATTTGCACACCACAATGTGGTAGAATATATCAGCTATGCCTTAACATCTTTGTAACAACTTTTTAACACACATATTCCGCAAATAAATAATTTTCATTTTCATTTTATAATAATTATTATTTTAATTAGTTTTATCATAGAAATAGATTAGACCTTGGAAGAGTAAAAGAGCCTTCATCCATACATCTCAATGAGTTCCTGTGGGAGAGCTATTACCTAGTACTCCTAAATACTTACCATTTCTGTGGGAATATGGCACACGCCGTCGGCACCATGAAGGTCAAACTGAAAAGAAAAGGTCGATGATAAGTTGAAACATTATTCAGCCTGTAACAGTATATCAGGAGTCATCTTAGTAAGTATCAGGGGTCAAAACCGTCTGCTTGTGTGCCTGCCCAAAATCTAAAAACTTTAGTATCTGTATTCGAACTCTCTTTCTTACCATTAGAAACTCCTTTCTCTTTTTTCATGGTATAAAAAAGTAGAAAATAACTTAAAAGAAGAAATAAAAAAATATATATTTTCACGCCAGCGACCCTGAAGAGTTAGACAGAAGTGCAACCACTAGCCAATGACCGGAACATCATAATCCGATTCTACTACCTATCGTTATCAAGATTTGTATGAAATGCATTATTCACGTGAATGACTAGACTGTCAAAGAACCGACATAATTAAATCGCCTTCAAGAGACATAAGCATTAGGCATCTTTTAGCTAAGTACTTGCATCTTTTTTCTCCACTTTCCATCAATTTAAATTTGCTACAAATGTATAAAAAAAGTTAAGAAGCATAATTTGGATCATATCATAAAGAAGATGATATGCTCCAAATTTTTAAACTGTCTATAATATATAACAATAAATATTATTTAAAAAAAGTATGTTCACGCCCATATCTCCGAAGAGGTAGGCAGAGGCACAACCAGGCCACCCACGACTAGCCGAAGACACTCAGTGACAAGCCTACATCAACCGGTCATCATATATCAGATTCCGGGCAACATTGTTTTTTTTTTCAGAATCTTAAATAAACACCTTATCTTTTTGTGGACCGTTAAACCTATGCAACGGATTTTGATACGATGTTTTTTTAAAAAAAAAAAAGGTGTATGTGCGATTCACACACGATAGAAATGAAACTTCAGTAAACCGACAAAAGAATGAGATGAATATATATTTGTGTCTCTAACCTGCAAAAGAATGATATGAATATATATTTGTGTCTCTTACCTGCAAAAGAATGATATGAATATATATTTGTGTCTCTTGCCTGTCGTTTTCCTGTTGCACCCGTTTTGAAATCACAACGATTCTAAAGAAGTTTCACTTCAATAAATAGAGTAATTCGAGAGAAAGGTTCAAAGGTTGAAGTTTGTCCACCCCTACAAAGCTGGGACGGGCTGCTAGTATAGGATAGAATGGAATAGGGAAACAGTTAATACAGTACAGAGAGAGCAAGAAAGATAGAGAGAACTAGAAGCATACGTACAATATTCCCACAATGCCTGTCTGTATCCCGACGTGAGCCCACTTGATCCTCTGCATCCAGGACTTGTGTTCTATCCGCTCCATGATCACCGGCAGCAGTAACATGCCCGGCGCGCACATCACTATCCTGTAATGCATATAAATAAATATCTCTGGCCAGATCTCTTATCCGTTCAACTGCTCGCAGCCACTAAATGCCTCTTAAAAAAAGAAAAAAAGTCCGCTCAACTGACACAGCCACATTATGGCTCCGTCTGCCGCGCTCCATTCTTAATTCAAGTTTGTTCAAGTATGGTTTTTAATCAATGATACTAATAAATGGTTATACACATATGAATACCGCCATAAAAAGAAACAGACCTGGAACTACAGACAAATATGTTAATAATATCTTAACCACTGTTATTTTGAATTAATTTAATACTAAAATATCAGCAACGAAATCTCAATTTCGAATCTCTGTTTCCTCCCCTTGATATTGGTTATTGCGTGAGCGCCATTTTCGGAACAAGCTGCGTCGCGGCTATCGACTAGAACCCACACAACGCTTAAAGAAATAGTTTTAGACTACTTATGTTTTATTTAAAAAATAGGTTATACGTAGAAAACCATATACTGTCGGAATTTGTAGTATAATATAAAGAACACGAATTACCGTTAAATGCGTATTATTAAGGCTTTCTTTATGTATGACCAGTTTAAACCGTATCTCCACGCCCATATCCCCGAAGAGGTAAGCAGAGGTACAACCAAGGCACCCACGACTAGCCGAAGATACTAAGTCCCACAATGTGATAGGTGGCAAGCCTAGCGCCAACCGGGCACATATCCAATCCCGAGCAACATTTTTTTTATTAGAAAATTGGAAAGACCCAATTTTCTTTTTGTTGCCCGACCGAGGATTCGAACCCAGGACCTCATGCAGTCAAGTCCAACAACTGAACCGCTAGACCACCGAGGAGTTAATAGATTAGATTAGATTTGATAAATTTCAATGATCTCGTTGATCTCTCACTTCTTTTCCAACCTCAAACCTCTCAAAGTGACGAAGACACCTTTAAAGGCCCTTAAGTAATCAAAGTGCTGTTCAGCAACTTGACCGGGTAGAGATCCACAGCCTCACTTATTCGTGCCGTCATAATGACTCTGTCATGTTCCGACCCGTACGGTGGGGTTGCCGGTAGACTTGCACAATAGGTCTATCATCTCGGCAACAGGACAGCAACGCACTTGTAACATCAATGGTATCTATAGGCCGCGGTTATTAGGAGAACCGTGAGCTTGTTCGCTAGACCTCTCTAAAAAAGACGTGAGCGTGAGCCTGATCAGCTTTAAACAAAATACCATACTATCGTTTAACATGGACAAAAAAGATAATAGCGCGTTACCAACTTAAGGTTGGAATGTTTAATCTCTTGTGTGAGTAAATCAACCACATGAATGATGAGCATTGATGCTGTGACACCAGAAATATGTTTAGCGGTCGCGTCAATTTGAGAAGTTGTCGCCACCTAGGCAGGACCACGGTGTTAGTTTTAAGATGCCGAAGCTCGTCTCTTACCTAGAAGTGACCACCTGGGAGATACCCTTCACCGGTGCTATTTGTGACTTGCCGATCACTTTGCCATTCTCATCCGTCACATCTAAGCCTGTAAAACATTTTACATTTTTTTTTTATGATATAGGAAGGCAAACAAGCAGACGGATTTACTGATGGTAAAAAATTCCCGCCGCCTAGAGACACCTAAGGTGGTAATGGTGCGTTGCCAACCTGAGGCCGGGTTGTTAGACCTTGAGCAAAAGTAAGTTTACCGGCTACGTTACCCTCCGAACCGGAACACGTCATGACGTTATGGCGGCAGGAATAGGTAAAGCGGTGGTACCAATCCGGGTGAGTCGCTGCGAAACTCTACCACCTAGTCAGATGTCACGGTGTTAGTGACGGTAAGCCCTTGCTCGCCTTTTACGAGCTGCCTGGCAGGAAGGCAGATGGTCTATTCTTAAAAGGAGCCCGGACCAACACGGGCAACATTTTTACATGGTATCTTTAAGCCCATATCCCCAAAGAGATAGGCAGATACATAACCAGGCCACTCACAACTGGCCGAAGACACTAAGTCCCACAATGTGATAAGTGTTAAGTTTATCACTAATCGTACACAAATTAGATTACATTTTCTTTTTTTGTTGCATAACCCGGGAATCGAACCCAGGACAAACTCAAGAAGTCAAGTCCGAGGCCGGACCTCTAGACAACGGAGGCGAGGAGATTTTTATACGGTGTTTGTTAAATAAATAATATCTATTTAATATTATCTATGTTCTGAATTGGCGTATGTTGTAAGTTTCTAAATGTGATAAGCTATGGATAGTGTCTATGCGCATATGTCAGACTCTATGGTTAAGACTATGTACCAAGCTGTGTACTGTAGGAGAAATCGTGCTTAAGGCTATTGCGTTTAATTTTAATTATACCTGTAAATCAAACAGATGTGTTTCGCTTCACGTTTTTCGTTCGTTTTTCACTCACTCACGCACGCACGCACGCATGCACGCACGCACGCACGCACGCACGCACGCACGCACGCACGCACGCACGCACGCACGCACGCACGCACACACACACACACACACACACACACACACACACACACACACACACAACAGTTTGTTTTGGTGCAGAAACATAGAATAATAATATAAAATGAATATAAAAATGAATTACATATAAATATACAAACCTAACAAAATTTCGTTTTGTCTCATTAATGGAATGTTGACCCAGTTAGCGGCTGCCACAGCCGCAAATGGCACGAACCTCTGAAAATATAACAATATATAATATTTAATTATTAATCAATAACGATTTCAACACTTCAACGTAAAAACCTAATCCATATTAAATTTGCAAAGTACCATGAGTATAAGGAAATTGGGGGTTCAGGTATCTTGGTACAATTTGTTAAATGAGCGGTTAGTACCCTTCGCGTATTATTAACAAAAAAAGATATATTTTCTATCACATATTTTTATCAGTCAGCAAGTACAAGTGCACTTTCTTGCAACCAGGTGATAAAGTACAAAAAACCTTGTTTTGTTATGTTGGCCACTGAGTTATATCAAAGCAACAGTCAGATAGATATAACAGGGATAAACCAACCTAATAAAGTTCCGAACCTAAGTCGACCTTCGACGAGCTGATAATAGAATAAAATTTATTTTATAATAAATTTAGTATATTGGAAAGTGTATTAATAATGGGTTGCCTGAAAAAAAACCTAGACAGAATGTTTTTTAGTTTTTAAAAAATAATTTTCGGTAAATATATATATGTGTGAATGGATGTAGACCTAGGTTTTGACATTCCACGATCAAATCGCTCAGGTGTTATCCGAGGGTGGTGTCAAGAGTCCCCGCAACGCGCGTATTTGTATGAAGAAGGTAATGAATGTGGAGAAAGCCAGGCAGGTTTGCCAGGATCGTGACGTATGGTACACGGTACTCACTGTACTCACTGCCTATCCCATAAGGGACTTGGCGTGAAGATATGTATGTATTTTCATTAAATGTTGCAACAGTAAGATATTAAGAAAATTTTATCCTGACTTAAAATAAGTAAAGTTTTTTTAGGTAACCAATGTTTAAATGTGATTTTTAGTATACCAAGATTATTATAAAATATGTTACATTATATTACCAGCATTACCAGCTCGATTAACGTCGATGTCGATTCGGATCTTCTACCATAATTTTTAATAATTTGCTGAACCGCCAGGGTCCACCAGAACTTAACTATTCCTGCCACCATAATGACTTTCATGTTCCGGTCCGGAGTAACCGTCCATAGCGTCTAGCCTATCCATCAGAAGAGCCTTGTGCTTGTTCGCCATCTTTTTTTTACCATTTAAAAATACACACTACAATAGACATACTTTGACTTTTCAAATTTTAAATTAGTGTATTATACTACCTACCAAACGAATAGTTGCCCCATAACAGAGCCGACTTCTACTGACTAACAAGTCTACCTTATGTAAGGGGTCGCCTCTGTGGTCTAGCGGTCCAGTGTAGGACTTGACTTTATGAGGTCCTCGGTTTCGATCCCCGGGTCAGGCAACAAAAAGAAGTGTTTTCTCAATTTTCTAATAAATATATTTGATATTTGCCCGACGTGCGATAGGTTTGTCACCTATCATATTGTGGGACTTAGTATTTTTACTTCTTCAGCTAGTCTTTGGTGCCTACTTATGGAATACAACCAGAAGGATCTTTTTTTAATTTGTAAAGTGTAAAACGCGTGTTGTACAGAACTTGTATAACATCTAAAATATAAAAATTATTCGCTGAATGTGTTAATAAGCGCATAACTTCCGAACGACTGGTCCGATTTGGCTACTTTTTTTACTGTGTTAGTTATTATATTGTCAGGAGAAGGTTCTTATAAAAAAAAAGAAACTGGGCAAATTGCAGGGAGAATGGGAAAAACAACAATATATTATTTCCCATACAAACGAATTGCGCCGGGACAGATAATATAATATTAAAAAGATTACTTTCAAAGTTTAGTAAGTGACAAACCAAACGAACAAGAGATTTTCTGTGTCCGGTGGCAGCAGACGACGACAATCGTTCGATATTTTCGGATATTTTTACTGACAGCTTGCTATAAAGTCAAAACCAGTATCTGAACTACCCAATACTTAATGTAACTAACTAACCAATACCAAACTAACTAACTGACCAATCTAAACTATCTAACCAATACCCCAAACCTAAACTAACTCCGTTGACTCAGCACCATAGGTAGCCTTTGAAATAAGAGAATTTACCTTTTAGGATCCTATTCAACTTATTTCCAAAACCTCGCTCGTGGCATAGAGGTAAGCCTCAAAATCGCTCCGGCGATACCTAGAACGACCACGACCAACAGGACGTCTGCTTTCAATACTCTTAAAATAAAGTCTATATTTGAATAAGTCGATATCGAAGACGACTCAACTTCGAAATCTCTAGGTCAACCAACGGCATATTTAAAAATGTAGACGAGCCTTCGCTATACAAATATCGACCGCGCCCGACCAACATTCACATTGCCCTGTCACACTGGTGTGACGGTTGTAAAATAACTTTACTAACTTTCACATAACATGAAGGATAGAAATGTGTATTCCTCACTATAACAGTATTTAGATATAAGTACTTTTCCTTCGTTCCGACTAACGCGCGGAAATAAATTTCCATCACAACACAGTTTTTTTCCGTGCGTATTTTTTAACGCCTGTACCTATATTTGTATAAAATACAATGTGTTAGAGAATTAAGTAAGCAAACAAGAAGAAAAAAATAAAAAAAACTAGGCCCAACGTGTGAAGATGTGGAAAACGTTTCCTTGTCTATAACTACTAATCTAATAATTTTGACCGCCTCGTTGGTGTGACCACACCGACCAAATGCGAGGCTCGGGCTCGATTCACGACGGGAGCAGGCATTTCTGTGATGAACATTTAGATGTCTGCATATCTGGGTCTGGGTAACACATAACACAAGCATATAACTTGCTTACTTTGGGATTAGATTCAAATTGTGTAACATGTCCAATATTTATTTGTGAATGTGAGTCGGACGCGGCGACGTTTCTATAGCGAAGGCTCGTCTACACTTTTAAATATCATTGATTGACCTAGAAATTTCGACATAATCTAGCAATTTCTGAAACGATGCTAGTATTTGTTTGACTTTGAACTGTTTTATCATGATTTTCTTGATAAATGTTGATCCTTTGTTATTTATTTGTCAACCGTTTATTGTTTATTATACGGCTTAAGCTTTATTGGCTTAGTGTTGAAGTCAAGTGCATTTAACGACGCTACCCGGTTTCCGTTAAAAATCAACTGTTTTCCAGCCAGACTAGAGCTACTAACACCGTGAATGTGAATAGCTGGAAGAGTTCTGCAATAACACACCAAAGTTGCTACTATACCCTTTTATATTTCTGTCACCATAACGTCAGTTCTTGTCACTACTTACTGTGTTCCAGTCAGAAGGGTAAAACCGATAGCTGGTACACTTTACTTACGGGAGAACTTAACACTTCATTCTCACCTTAAATACCTCATCTAGCATGTATTTTTACTAGCAATATATAGATGTTGCTTTTAAGTAAGTACTCACCATAAAAAACATTTTTATTCTATACTTTTCTTCCTGAATGGTAGGCAAGAAATAAGCACACGCGCTTTCCTGGTGATAAGACACAACCGTGACCTTTAGAAACCATAGATTTTATAGATGCGTCGCTGTCTTATGGCTTAGACCTGATGTGCCAATCCACAGGCTATGTTACCCTCAGGCCGGAAACACAATGCTGCTGCAGAGGGAATAGGTAAGGTGGTGATGACCCGCGCAAGTCGATACAGCACTTCACAACCTGGTATGGTGGTGGTCTTGCTGGTAATGATCCAGTTAACGCTCGCCAGGTAGAAGCAGTTGATATATTCTACATAGGGGATCCGGACCAACATAGAAAACAAAGGGAGTGGTGATCACCAACTATTTTTTCAAAATGTTTTTTTAAGACCTGCATACTTTGAAACATTGTAGTTTTATAATTGCAAAAGACTATTTTTCAGGCTTTCATGACCAAGATACTAAACTGGTTGAATTTTACTTCATTCTCTTGACATTTAGCTGGTTAAATGATGTCTTTCGTTGTTGAGATATCTATAAGACGGAGAAACTCTTTGACATACTCACTGCTAAAATAGGGTTGGTGGCACGTTTCTGTATGGAGAACTTGAAGGTGAGCGCCGTGGCCATGGCCGCGGTGGTCGCGGAGACGTACGCGACGCCCATCTGGGTCGTGGTCAGCGGGGAGTTCGCGTTCCGGTTCGTGTAGTTCACCAGCGCGTTGAACGACTGGTTCACCCACTGCCAGAATACTACCGCTGTCGCAGTTCTGCAAGAACAAAATATTATGTCATTATGATATCTAAGTTATCTGTGGTGAACATCAATGAGCAACCATAGCAGGCGACCCTGGATACTTGGGTTCATCGTCAGACCGAGGATGTCCACTGCTAGACATAGGCCTCCCCCAAAGCGCGCCACAAGTCAGTCACCAGCCGCTTGTATCCAGCGCGCGCTGACCAGATCATCAGTCAGATCAGAGAACGTCCAACACTACGTCCTCCGGTGCGGGGCCTCCACTCGAGAACCTTTCTTCCAACCCCCTATTCTCCGTGAGTTCAGTACAAACTTTTAGTTGCGTACCTAAGTAAAAGTACACCCATCATGAAACTTTATTATAAGATGTAAATAAAATTTATGGTCTCGCAATCTTTCTTTTATCTATGCTATAAGAGTTGCTTCGAACAATTCAAGGTCAAACTAAGTACTCGGGAAGAACCCTGTAGGTTTTGATTGCCTTGCGAGTTTCGAAAATTTGCTTCATAAACGGCTGTATCTTTGATTGCGTTGGTGTAGAAGTTTGATTTTTTTACAGCACCAAGGGACAGTAGACCTGAGTGTCCTACTAATATATTTAATGCGAAACTTTGTATGTTTGTTTGTTACTCCTCCACGCAAAAACTGCTGAACCGATTTTTATAAAATTTGGCACACACATAGAGGGCATCTTGGATTAATACATAGGATAGTTTTTATCCCGAAAAAATGTTCCTGTGGGACCATTAACCATGCGGGCAATGCCGTTTCAAAAAAAAGTCAGCTTAAAACAGCCAAGCGTTCCTGAGGAAAAGTCTTAACAGACGGATGGACGGACAACAAACTAATCCTATAAGAGTTCCGTCTTTTCTTCTCGAGGTACGGAACCCTAAAAAATATACCATAGCATCATTACGATGTGTCAGGAAGATATACAAACACACCTTCGCATTTACTATATTAGTAGATATGGATTAATTATATATACGAGGGTCAAACTGAAAGTTCTTAGAAAATCAAAAACTAAGCATTCTAGCAAGTTATTAGTTTTATTATAACTTTTAAAAATAGCGTCCATTTACATCAATACATC
>NJDC01058142.1:154129-176076 GCA_002245475.1 Calephelis virginiensis | reverse complement strand
AACAGTCAAACTTGCTTAAGTTTGGCTGTTGGTAGGGAGAATTCTGATACTATGAGGAGGTTAAAATAAAAATCTAAACAAAATTACACTGTATTCAAAATTAAAAAGTCCCGATAAAGGTCTGTGCACTGTACACTATAAAAGTTTCTGCCGGCTAAAGAAAAAGGAAAATAGATGGGCGTGGGATACGTCGGTGGCTCGAAAACGGGTCGACGGATCACGGAGCGCAGCACGGAGGAGATCACGGAGGAGAGCACGAAGGGGAGCACGAAGGGGAGCACGAAGGACCGCTGCTATAGGCCTCAGCGGCTGGAGTAGGGGAACCCTTGGCACCTTCCCTCAGCAGCCAGGAGCAGCAGTAGAAGGGGGCAGCTGGGAAGGTGGCCAGAGAAGTACACTGGCGGGGCAGCTACCGCCAGTTCAGGGTCCTCGGGTCCACCACCGAGGAACGGGTACCAAGCAGCAGGCACCAAGTAGTAGGCACCAGACAGCAAGCACCAGGTAGCAGGCAGCAGGCAGCAGTTCCTCCGTAACTTCTTATTATTATTTATTCCGTCGACTTATGCCAGAATTAGAATGCCCAGATGGCTGGATCGTCCCCCCTTACCGTCTCGACATGTTCCGGAATTTTCATTTAAAATGACGCGATCTGATTGGTCAATTTAAAATTGACGTCACCTAAACGTCCTCTATTCTCATAAAAAATAAATATATTTGACATCTTCAAACTTTCATAAGTGTCATTGTAGATGTCAAATATTGTAAATTTTAGTGCATTTCAGTGATTTTAAAGGATTATTGAAGAGAAAAACTGTGAAAAAGACAGTAAAAATAGAAACAATAACAATCATAAGGGACACAAAATTACCAGAAGTCAAATTATAAAGATATTTACAATGTTAGAAACATGTACGCATTACAAGAAAATATGAATAGTAAAACAGAAGATAATAAAACAGAGATATTTAGGATATAAAGGTTAGTAAGATGTACATATTACAAGGAAATATGTTACAGCACTAAATAACACTATACATATGTTAAACCAAAGTAACTTCCTACATATTTAGCCTGAAGAAAGAAGGATGTAATATTTTTTACATGCGCACCAAATAACACTGTATATATGTTATACCAAATTAGCTCCGTACCAATTTTGCCTGAAAAAGAAAGCCTGTAATATTTTATACTCGTTCACTAAATAACACTGTACATATGTTACACCAAATTAACATCGTACCAAATTAACCTGAAGAAGGAAGCCTGTAATATTTTATACACATTCACTAAATTAATAACTTGTGTATATGTTATCATAAAGTAACTTCATACATACTTAGCCTGAAGGAGGAAGGCTTTAATATTTTATATAGTACATGCATTAAATAACCTTGTATATATATATGTTATACCAAAGTGACTTCGTACCAATTTAGCCTGAAGAAGGAAGGCTGTAATAAAGTGACAATCCACCTCCTGCAGTAAAACGCGAGGCTTTGGGAAAGTGAGGTGCTCCAGTACGTGCCTCAATGCTATCCAAGAGCCTGAGAATATTACGCAAACAAAGCATATCCTCAGAACCGTGGTAAAAATAATAAAACTCTTGTATTAAAAACAGAGCTTTGCAGTTTCTAGTAGAAAATGCAAAGAATTTATTCTTAAACTGAAATATACTGTTTACGGATAGCTTTATCGGTGTTTAAACAGGAAAGTGCATTTTAGTTTCGAAAATATTACTTGAGATTACTAGCAGTTACTTACTACTTTTCTTTACTTATCTAACATCGAGTAAAACAGAAGTTTTTTTCTTTTGTTATAAAAGGAAAAGGTTCTGAATTCGACTTTTATGTGTGTTTTTTACACGATTATTCGGCCAATAACCAACCAATTTTGATAGGGTGTTTAGAAAGATAGGTCATAATTTCATAGTGGCCCCATACTAGTATCTCTAAGCAGTTTGTAGTGGTCCCATAATATTTGTTTTAAAAAGTCATCAAGATAAGTGAAAAATGTACGCATTAACTTCTGTATCTATAGTTTGCTATCTTCTGAAAACAGAATTATGTTAATTCCCAACGGTATTCAATGAATTTGTTGAATTCGGTTTTGCAGTTTTACTGTGCTTATTTATAAAAGGTCAACGAATAAGAACACGGATCTCTTGATGATAAGAGACAACCGTGTCCTGTAGACTGTAGTCAATGATATTATAGGTGCATGGCTGCCCCTTTGCCGGGGTGCTGGGCCGATCGTGCAAGTACATATGTATCGGCTGTGCTACCCTCCGGATCATGACTAAGTTATCCCACAAAAACATTTCATGTTAAATGTTGCCAAGACGAGACCATATAGCTCGCACTGTCAAAAAGTAATCAGATCTCGCGTAGAGCCAAGTTTCTAACCCTACGATAGGGGGGTGAAAATGAGGGGGAGGGGCAAAATTAAAATTTTTGTTATACTATAATTTAGCCCTCTCAATACGATACTGCAAACCAAATTCTTCAACGTGCTGTTATTTCTGAGTTACAGGGGTGAGGGAGGAAAAGTTGGGAGGGGTTTTCGGATTTTTTTCGTGCACACTGCAGCCCTCCGCGGCTGCATTCAGACCTCTAGCATCAAAATTTGCGGAAGTCTCAAACAAATTTTCAGCCCCTAGTTTAAGGGGTTGGGGGGTAAAAGTTCCAAGTTTTAAGATTTTTTTTGTTCTTTGGGTACTAGTACTAGCTTACATACCAAATTTCAGCTTTCTAGAACTTCAGGAAGTACCTTAAGAATTTTGTTGATCATCAGTCAGTGAGTGAGTGAATGAGTCGGGGTATAATAGATATCAATAAAATCTAAAGTATAAAAGCTATGCAATTGAAACTATAGGGGATTATTAAATCTATAACTGATATCATATCCCAAAAGTTTTGTTTATCTGGTGTAATCCAAACTCAAGTTATGAAGGTTCAAAAATACGACGAACCGTTTCGAGAAAAGGTAGGTAGCGCCCTTGCGTCTGCGCTTCGCTTGGCTCGTCTTGGCGGGGGTACTCCCATGCCTCTAGATGCCAGCAGGAATAGATAAAGCGGTGAATATATACATACACATACTCCACGGTAATTCACCACTAGTGGTCCTGTTGGTAATAACCTGGTTAGCTTGCGTTTGCCTATTACCAGATGCCTGACAGGGGTGCAAACTGTCTATTCTACTCAGCGGATCTGAGAAAATAGTTATTCTTACTAGTTCTTTTTGTGTAGTAAGATAGCAAATTAAAACATAGCTCTTCTGATGGTAAGAGATCTGTTGGTGCCATAGATGTGATAATTACATTGCTCATCTATGCATTGTCCAAACACTTATTATGTCGGTAGGAATAAGAAAGACAGTAAATTTCTGACCGGGCAAGTTCCTACACAAAACTGTACCATTGATGATCTAGTTGGAATGGACCCACTAAACCTATGCTCACCTTTTATGAACTGAAAGGCATGAAGGCAGACAAACAAATCTATTCGCACATGACCTAAACCAAGATCATGAGCTAATAGACCTGTCTTATGCGAATAGATCTATTAAATTTGCACCTTTTTTGGTTAGATGTTTAAATAACACACCATGATTTAATACAATTTTGTAGTAAAATCTTCAATCATTAAAATTCTAATTAATGTTGGCAAAAGCGCGTTAATTCAATTGAAAACGAGCTTTGTCCAACCTAGCGGATACTAGTCAATATCCGTTATATTATGATGTCTCTGTTCCGCTTCTGACAATTGGATAAACCTTGAGCCCGGGCTCCATGTTTGGATTGCCATTGAAGCAGTGTAGAATAAACACCTTTGATCGAATCTCTCCTGGATGTAGTCTCTAGACTGTAGTTGTTAGAGACCTCCTATGTGTTTACAAGATGTAGATATCTGATGTTTATTCAACGTTTTGCCATAGGTTCCACAACTTTGCGTTTAATTTATGTCTAGGAAATAATATATTGGTATAATTCAGATGTATTTTTTAAATAAATAAATGCATGAATATGTTTCATGAATTCATAAGGCCCACGACATGCATTCGTAATTTTGTTACGGAATTCCGTTTCGAAAAAAATCTAACGCAGCGTCAGACACATTCGGAATATTTCCGTGTGGAATTTGAGTGGATGGAAGGTCCGTACCTTTTTAACGTTTGTTTCACTCGTAAATACTTGACCGTAACTTTAAATTTGGATAGCCCTTTTGTCGAAGGCGGATAATGATTCTGAAATGAAATGACAGGAAATTTATTTAAATTTATTGTTAATTATTTTATTTATTCTGCAAATGCAAAACATGTCTGTTAAGAAATTGTTACCAAAATATTTAAGCATACCCAACATATTGTACCATATTGTAGTATACAAATATTGTCATTTGAATGAATTTCTGAAATGAAATGAAATTTGAATGAAATGACATGAATTGTTTTTAATCATATTTTGTGGCTGTAATGTTTTGGTGTCATTATGTATTTTCCTTAACTTTTTGCTTTATACATTTGAAGCTTCTGTTTTTTTGTTTATGTATCAATGTCTTTGATTATCACAAAGTTTGAATTTGTATTTTTTTCCCTTGTAACTTCAATTTTTTATGTAATTTGTAGGTAATAAAACAAAAATATCTTTTTGTAAACAAATCACAACTTTGAACTTGTAATTTCTTCAATTTTATTTTCCGATTTTGACATAACCTCATATCGATGGCTAACGGCCAAAAGAGGCTAAGCGACATTTTTTTCGAAATATACATATTTATATGGTTAGAATCGTCTTTTTTCTGCGTCGTTTGGTCAAAGTTTCATAGCTCTACGACGAACTTTTTGGCGTTTAGGCGGTAGAAAACTAGGTGTTTTAGATCAAATTTACTGTAACAAGCAACAGCTGTTTCAGTGAATGTCCTTTAAATGGTGTTTGAATAAATACAAATTTTAAAATTTGACAGTTACGCTATTTAGGCTTATAGTTAAATTTTCTAAATTAAACGTTACCCGATTTTGGCTGAAGGAATATATTTGTATTAAATACGTTAGTACATTTTTGCATGTATCACAGCGGTCGTAGCTCTAAAAGTAGTAAGTTAATTAGCTTTGTTTGTGTAGGTAGTTATATTTCAGTATATGTATTCTGTTTATTATTAAGTATACTTAATACGTAATTGTATTAAGTATATAGTTATTTTTTAGCATAGTTTTGTACATCAGGTCTACATTTTCCAGTTACTGTTTTCCTTTAACGGGTTGGCAGGAAAAAAATTCATTAATTAAAAATAAGCTCGCCCTCTGTACTTACGTTTATTTTAGTCTTGAATTTTCTGTAATTTTTGTTGTGTGCAATAAAGAGTTAATAATAATAATAAATGAAAAAAAAATGAGGTGGTTACATAGCAATTTTATCAGGATCCAACATGATTTTTGAGTTATGCACTATGTATCATAATTTTTTAAGTATTTTGGCGATATCGTAGAAAATGCAAAATATTTGGAGACGCACTAAATATTGAAACTCGTCATAAGACTCATACCCATAAAACGGATCTTGATAAAAAAAATATAGAATCACCTTGGAATCATGACTTCACTCTTAAAAAGATAATTATCAAATTGCGACGTGGTTATGATACTGGGGTTTTTTTTGCAGTTTTACATACATGTATTGTATCTGCATGCCAAGTCCCTTTCGGTATAGGCAGATATTATCGATTTTGTAGTTTTGATGATCTTAAGCTGTTTGTGCGAGTTAATGACGTAGCCCCGTATTGACTATATGCCCGGTTGAAGATTGGCTTGCCACCTATCATTTTGCAAGAATGTAAACGGCTAGTCTTGGGTGCCTTGTTCGTACCTCTATACTTCGGTGATACTGGCGAGAAAATACTTTTTTTTGAAGTTATACTTCCTTAGACGCGTTATAAATAAATGATGAGCGTGGATTTTTTTAATACGCGCGCATCTGTAACACAAAAGTACCATCGTGCAGTTGCCTGCTTTAGAAACATGTTTCTACATTCACACACGTGTTTTATTTTAATACTAATGCTATTGATTATTATATTATTTTCTTGATTACTTGATTATATTATTATTAAAAATATGTTATTATATTATAACTTCTCTCGTGCGTACGTAAGTACACTCATCCATTTATTTAATTATCTGTAGTAAGAATAAGTAAATGTTAAGATTTAACAGAATGTCTCAAAAAAAATCAGCCCAAGGTGGTGTCAAGAGTCTCCGAAACCGGCAAGTTTGTATGAAAAGGGTAATGAAACTGGAGAAAACAAGGCTGGTCTACCAGGACCGTGTAGATTTTCACTCGATACTCTCTGCCAACCACGTGGGAACTTGGCGTGAAGATGTGTGTCTCAAAAAAGGTGTTGTTTGTTTTCTGTTGTTATTCTGTTCTTTTACTGTATCGATGCTGATTAACTTACTCTTTAAGCTATGTCCATGATTATTTAATCAAGTAAATTGTCAAAAATACGTCAAACTTTGGCAAAGAAGCAGATAGACTATTCTACTCAATGTGCCCGACCCGACACAATAGTAGTGTGAATCTTAAAAAGGGGGGTATTACTCAGAATTAGTACTTTACGGATTAAGTAAATAGCAACTCCGTCAATTTATGTTTCTGAGTTCTTAATCAGATAACTCTAAACGACGTATTTCATGTTTACATTGCAATTGAGGCAGCGTTGGATAAACATTTTGTTCAAATTTACCCTAGATATAAACAGAGTTATATCTCTAGCGATATATAACCGTCGTGTCAGTTCTAACTGATTTTTATTAAATTATTACTAGGAAATGGCAACCCGCAACACATAGTCCGCTTAGGATAATCACCAACCGAACATACATACCTAAACTGTAAACACACCTACTAGTATACTGTAATTTAACAATAGATAGTTTTATTACAAGGAATATGTTAAAGGTAGTATTACCAAACTTTTATAAAAAAAATATTACCAAACATTGTGAGTATCCCGTATAAATAATTAAAAATATTATTAATACTTGACGATTTAAGTTTAAAATCCTATTTTATAAAATTACAAAGGTCGGGCTCTTTAGGAATCTGAAGGCATCATTGGATACATCCAGCTAAATTTATCTTTTTAAGACGATACTTCAATATTTTTTTTTATATATATTAAAAAAAAGGAAAAGGAGAACACTTCCGACAAGTAATTCCGTTTACTTTGGCGTTTATGTTAAAAAAATATGCATTATTAAGTATAACTGTAAATGTATCTACTAGTAGGATGTTGACAAAAATTTTGTAGTACCATTTTTTTAATGATATTGGAAGTCAAACAAGCAGACGGATTTTTCGATATTAAGAAATTCACGGCACCTAGAGACACTAAAGGTATAAATGATACGTTGTCAACCTTAGGCCGGGGTGTTAGGCATCAAGCAGAAGTAACCTACTTTATCTTCCAAACACGAAAACGTTAACGGCAAGCGCTGACGTTATGGCGGCAGGAATAGATAAGGCGGTGGTACCAATCCGGGCGAGTCGCTGCGAAACTCTATCGATTACACAGATGTCACGGTATTGGTAACAGTAAGCGAGCATAGGTCGCCTTTTATAAGCTGCCTGGTACAGAAAAGCAGATGGTCTTTTTTGCAACGGTGCCCGGACTAACACCATGTCAGAATCTCTTTCTACCTTCCCAAAAAAGGATGATCAAGTCGCGACGGAGTATCTGATTTTTTATAGTTGGAATACATTTTTTACAGTTTCACTTCGATTTATTGTTATAAATTGTCATGATGTAGGTGATCAATTAATGTAAAAAAATACATATATTACCTATTGCAACTTAACTGTTTCTATGATTGTTGTACCTTTACTTTTTGTTTTAATTTGATAACACCTTTACTCTATAATGGCTTACCGAATGACCCATGTGACTATCTTTTCCCTGCCGACATAGTGTCAATGCTCGCCAACATCGTGTTCGAATTTGAAAAGATAAGGCAGCTGGTAGACATCCACAAGAGGCTTCACACTGCAACCTTAAGTTGGCAACGCACCGAGCATTTTCATGTCAATAGTGCCGTGTATTTTTTTTTTATCAAAAAATTTGAGATTTAAGTATTTTTATAAAACAATCCTTCCTTTATCATAAAAATATATCTACCTACCTGCAAATAATATAACCGAGGAAATGTCTTAATGTTATGTTTATTCTAAAGGGAAATTTCAGAATCGACCTTAATGGAACTGAAAATCCAACTTCGATTTATATATTATGTTATCGAAGTAAGCAATTAAAAGCGTTTCATTAATGACAATAAAATTAATACTGTACTAGTATGTAGAAAAACTCCATTCAATTAGTACCACCGCCTTACCAATTCCTGTCGCCATAACGTCATTGCTCGCCGTTGGCGTGTTGCGGTCCTGACAATAAGTTAGCCGTTAAATTTATTTTTGCTTGAAGCCTAAAATCAAATTACCTCAAGTTGGTAACGTACTATTACAGCCTAAAAAAAGTTTCTTACCATAAGGAAATCCAATAAGAAATTCTTTTTGGCTTTCCAACATCAGAAAAATTAAAATTAAAAAAATTGGACAGTGTGAAAAGTTGCATCGAACGCAACACGCTGAATTGAGGACCTGGCTTATTTTTTTGTTGGTTGAAAAATACATAATTCAAGTCTAAAATAATCTTGATACAATAATCCCATAGCACTGTACTTTGGTACACATTTGGTAATAGAGTATTTATATTCAGCCACCAACAACTGGATAAACTTCGGGTCCAGTCTCTGTGTTTGTATTGTTATTGAGGCTACGTTGGATAGCAGGAATTACATCAAAGCTGTTCCCTTGAATTAAGGCTGTGCTATGTTTAGAAAGCCATTTCTAAATGTTAGATATGAATATGAATGTTGGTTTTTAAGTTTTAACAATTCATACTAAGCTGATAATAAGTAAATAAATAAAAATTCCTGGACAAGTTACACAAATTGAATCTAACCCCAAAGTAAGCAAATTATATGCTTGTGTTATGGGTGTTAGTCAACGATTCTTATATATAGAAATACTTAAATAGATACCAGAATAAATTTAATAACCACCCAGACACGGAAATGCAGACATCTTAATGTTCATCACACAAATGCCTGCCCCCGTCCGAATCGAACCCGAGCCTCGCGGTTGGTCGGTGTAGTTAGGCGAGTACGCTAGCCACTGGACCAACGAGGCGGTCAAATCTTCGAAACGTCTACAATCTTCGAACTTCGTAACTTCTTTGAAACGTGTTGTTTGTAGATATATCCACACTAATATTGCAAATGTCAAAGTCTGTCTGTTTGTTGGCATTTTGCAGCTGCAACGATGATCTAGTTCTTATAAAATTTACAAAAGTATGATATTAATTTTTCAAAATTTGGTGGTCCTTTATGTAAAAATGACTTTTTTGTCGTCTTATTAGGGAGCGCAAAAGAGGGAAGTAAAGAATAAATTGGTTATTACCAACAAAATTACTGGTAGTAGAGCACTCTGTACTAACTTTTCCGGGTTAGGGATCCGCCGCCTTAACCTTTACTGTCGCCATAATTATAATGCCATGTTCTGGTCAGGAGAGTTGAGAATCCTCTAAACTTACACGTTTTAACCTAACAACCCGGCTACTGGACAGCGATGCACCAACGACATCTATGGTGGTGTATATAGGCTGTAGTTATTTCTTACTATCAGGGAAGCCGCGTACTTGTTCGCTACCTTTACCATAAAAATCTAGTTAGAGATAAAACTTTGTATGTAAATCATACCTATTCTACGCTGATGAAAATCCAGACAAACAGCTAATATAAATATATGTATTATATTTACAAAAATAAAATCTATTCAAACAAACAAAATTAGTGGGGCTATTCCATATCTTTGAAGTGATGATCACTGGGTAAAGTGTATATCAAATGACTTGTTTTGTATTTGCTACCTCTGTTGTATTTCTGTTGGTCACAGGAGATAGCAAATATACAACACGTCATTTGACAGCTATTTGATGTACACTTTACCCAGTGATTACCACTGAAAAGATACAAATTAACCTGGTAGAGTAATACAAACAATAATGGTATGCGTATCTATATCGCTGTAAATGTTCATTCATTCATTAAATATTGCAGTCTTTCATTGCTAGGCTCATTAAAAAAAAATATCATATCTTTGGGGGTCATTGGCCAGAAGCGTGCGCGTCGCGATCCCTGCCAGTCCATTGGACTGAAATTCTAGTCCGAAAAAGTATTGCAGAGCGGGTTAGGGCGTTCCCTGGAGACGACGCGTACCGATCCGCCCTCGTCGGTACGAAAAGAGACAGATTCGGCGATGGTGGCCACCACCCATCACGCCAGGCCCGTACAGGCGAATCGAGGAGTGGAGAGTGTCATATAGGCACGTGGAATGTGAGAGGGGGAATGGAAGCGAAGATGAATGAATTGATTGATGTTATGGATGAGAGATGCCTGGATTTACTGTGTGTAACGGGGTCTAAGCGAAAAGGTAGTGATACTTTTGATCTCCCCGGTGGGAGGTTGGCTCTTTGGTCTGGTGTACCACAGATCGATCACGCCAGCGTTGGGGTAGGTATCATTTTATCGTCTTGCTTAGCCTCAGGCCTGAAAGAGTATGGTTTGAATGGTCAGAGACTGCTCTGGGTCCTTATTAAACTAGGACTCACGCGAGTTTTTGTGGTAGCAACCTATGCTCCGGTCAACTCGTCGGCTATTCATGAACTGGAAAAGTTTTAGGATTTTGTAAGGGATGTTCTGGATATGGTTGAAGGAAATGAAAAAGTTATTGTGTGTGGTGACTTGAATGGTTGGGTAGGGACGCAACGGGACGGTTACGAGACCGTTCTTGGACCCTATGGTGATAAGAGAGTGAATGATGCTGGTAAGCATATTGTAGATTTATGTGTGGAAAGAAATCTTCTTGTGTCTAACACAATGTTTCAGCATAAGGACATACATACGTATACATGGAGAAGGAATGATCAAATGAGTATGATAGATTTGATTTTGGTTGATAGTCGCCACCGGAAGTGTTAAATGGATACGAGAGCCTTCAGAGGCCCAACTCTTAACACGGACAGCTACTTGGTTATTAGCCGGTTTAGGGGTCTGATTAAGAAGTGGAGGCACTGGCGAGTACGTATTCCATTTGGAGGGCTTGAAAGGATTAAGAGTGAAAAGTTGCAAGACCCGGGTGTAGGAAGCATGTATGAGAGTCAAGTCCAAGACAGGTTGAATAGTGTCTGCCTACCGCACTTAGACGTGGATGACTGTTGGAATGTTTTGAAAGATAGTATATTTGATGTTGCGAAAGAGGTATGTGGAAGTGCAAAGATGCACAAGTATGAATAGTGACGCATGGTGGGATAAGGAGGTAAAAGCCTCAGTTCAAAGAAAGAAGAAAGCTTGGCTAGACTATGTAGCATGTTTGCAATCGAATGACAGTATGAAAGATTTGAAGAAAGAAATGTACCGTTGTTGCAAGAATATCACCAAACACTTAGTGAAATAGAAGCGTGAAAGGGAAAGTATGAAACTAGAAGAGAGGTTGGCTAACAACTTCGAGATAGTAGTAGTAGTATCTTCACGCCCATATCCCCGAAGAGGTAGGCAGAGGTACAACCAAGGCACCCACGACTAGCCGAAGACACTAAGTCCCACAATGTGATAGGTGGCAAGCCTATCGCCAACCGGGCACATTTCCAATCCCGACCAACATTTTTTTATTAGAAAATTGGAAAAATCCAATTTTTCTTTTTGTTGGCCGACCCAGGATTCAAACTTCGAGATGAACACCAAATTCTTTTGGAGGGAGGTGAAGAAGTCTCGGAGTTGTTGTCTACCTCCAGAATGAATAGAATTGAGTCTAAGAGTGGTGATATTCTTACAAGCACGCATGACGTGTTAAAACGGTGGAGCGAATTTTATGGAGATATGTATGAATGTGCCCAAGATGCTGCTGCTGGGTCCGAGTACTCATATGACTCGGAAATAGCGGAGGCATCTGACGGCATTATGATGAAAGAAGTTGAATGGGCGATAAGAAGTATGAAATATGGTAAGGCTGTGGGAATAGATATGGTTACAGCTGAGATGATCAAACTTGGTGGTCCTGCCGTCTGGGACTCCTTCTGGGTTCTTTGTAACAAGTGTTGGAAGACCGGCAGAGTACCCGAAGACTGGCGACGTGCGATCATCGTGCCCTTGTATAAAGGCAAGGGTTCACGCATGGATTATACAAGTTACAGGGCCATTAGTTTGATCAGTTTAGCATCAAAAGTGTATGGAAAAATAGTTGAAAGGACGATGCAAGATATGTCCGATAGAACATTGTGGGAGGCTCAAGGCGGTTTCAGGTCTGGAAGGGAAGAGGATGTACGGATCAAGTGTTTTCGCTCCGCAATATTGTAGAGAAGAAAGTTTTCTGCGGTTTTGTGGATCTCGAAAAAGCGTTTGATAGGGTTGTATGTAAGGAACTTTGGGACATTTTGCCAGATTATGGGATAGTCGGGTCCCTGCTGCGTGCGGTGCAGTCAATGTATTTAGACTGTAAAGCATGCATGCGGGTGGATGGCAACATATCACCTTGGTTTGATGTTAATATTGGCGTCAAGCAGGGTTGTGTGTTGTCAGCGTGCTTGTTTATCTTATATTTGGAAAATTTATTCAAAGGTTAAGATCATTTAATGTGGGAATGCGTATGGGTGACCAAGTGGTGAACTGCCTGCTTTATGCAGATGATGCTGTACTTTTGGGCTCTACACCATCTGAGCTGCAAACACTGGTCACAGTTATGGAAGGAGATTTTAAGAAAGGGGCTTACATTTGAATGCGATGAAAACCAAAATAATGGTATTTGACAGAGACGTAGCCAGAATGGATGTAAGAGTTTTGGTTGATGATGTAGTGCTGGAAAAAGTGAATGAAATTGTATATTTTGGTTGTGCTTTTAGCAGGGATGGAAGGTACACCGCGGATGTAGAGAGGAGAGTGAGTGCAGGGAATAATGTGAATAGAGCATTGGGTAAGCTATTCCAAAGCGAGGTTTTGAGTCAAAAAGCTAGACTCGCTTTGCATAATTCTGTGCTTATTCCAACGTTATTGTATGGAAGCGAGAGTTGGGTATGTCAGAAGGAGCATGAAAGGAGGATAAATGCGGTCGAAATGAGAGCACTACGGAAAATCTGTGGTGTAACGCTCGCGGATCGCATTCGTAACAGTGAGATCCGGGAAAGAGTGGGATTGAGAGGGTGTTAAAATGCGAAAGGGCATGCACAGCTGGTTCGGTCATGTGGAAAGAATGACAGATGAAAGATCGACAAAGCAGATATACATTGCGAATGTGGATGGATGTAGGTACCCGGGGAGACCAAGGCTGACATTTCACGATCAGATCAATCGGATATTATCCGAGGGTGGTGTCAAGAGTCTCTGAAACTGGCATGTTTGTATGAAAAGGGTTATAAATGTGAAGGAAGCAAGACAGGTTTATCAGGATCGTGAGGTCTGGCACTCGATACTCTCTGCCTACCCGTAAGGGACTTGGCGTGAAGATGTGTGATGTGTAATATCATATCTGAATGTTGATCTTTTTTCTTTGTAAAATAAGAAACTTAATGATCCTTGTCAGACTTTACATTGATTACTTTAGATATCTTCCACAAATTTCAGCAGTTCAAGCCTATTTTTAGTTATACTCACAAAGATAAGCGCGGGCGGTATCTAGGTCAAGCAATTAGTAGCCGGCCGTCATTGGTGCATGAGATCTCTAATTAAACACGTGCCAGTATAAAAATATGCCCTTTAGTTTTCTACATGTTATTGCAGTGCTAGTCTCTTTTAAAAAGTTCTTTTTTTATCATTTTTTTATTTTATGGGACGTTGTAATACAATAGATATGCTAGTCCCATAAGTTTTATTATTGAGTAACTAGGATAAGTCTCACTTCCGAATTAAAATGTCTGAATTCTGATGTTTCTAAGACTTATATAAACTTAACTTTGGAATAGAACAGAATAGAATATATTTATGGTTGAACAAATACCAATTGACCGCCTCGTTGGTAGAGTGGTTAGCGTGCTCACCTAACTACGCTGACCAACCGCGAGGCTCGGGTTCGATTCCCGACGGGGAGAGGCATTTTTTTATGTTATAGGAAGGCAAACAAGCAGACGGATTTCCTGATGGTAAGAAATTCACGCCGCCTAGAGACACCAAAGATGGTGATGGTGCGTTGCCAACCTGAGGTCCGGCTGTTAGGCCTCGAGCAAAAGTAAGTTTACCGGCTACCTTACCATTCGAACCGGAATACATCATGACGTTATGGCAGCAGGAATAGGTAAGGCGGTGGTACCAATCCGGGCGAGTCGCTGCGAAACCTAGTCAGATGTCACGGTAAGCCTATGCTCGCCTTTTTCGAGCTGCCAGGCAAGAAAAGCAGATAGTCTATTCTGCAAAGGAGGCCGGACCAACACGGGGAATACACAAATGTCTGTCTGCGTTTCCGGATCTAGGTGTTTATCTATATATTAATACGTAATGCCAAACCTTGGACCCCATATAGTTTATGTGTAGAAGTGCAGAACGCTAATATTTTTCAATAATGATGCTTGTAAAACACATTAAATCAATAAATAAAACATTAGTATATAAAAGATTACAGATGGCTCACCATAAATTTTGGAAACAAAGTAGTTGGTCTTGAGAAATAAAGATGGCGTTCTTATCAACAAGATATTTAAATTTATTATGGTCGAATTTCGACCAATGGGCGAACATTAGTTAAATTTATTCTGGTATTTACCTAAATATTTCTCTGTGTTACAATCGTTGACTAACACTCATAATAAACTCATAATCACACATTTAGCTTAATTTGGGGTTAGATTCAATTTGTGTAACTTGTTCAGGAAAATTTATTATTACTATTTCACTTAGATTAAACAAATATTCTTGTGAAGCGTCAACATATAGCTAAAAACTACTACCAGATCGGAACGTGGCACTCACTGAGAAGATCCGGCGAAAGAAACTCAGCGGAGTTGTCTTTTTTTATTTAAATACAATTTACAAAAATAAATTTCATATGTTATTTGTATATATTGGTATGAGGAGCAATTAATTCCAAGCGTTTCTGTCTTTTAAATATTCTGAAATCTTAACCCTTACCATACAACTTAAATTTAATACATTTTTTTAATAGTAATCTTCACGCCCGAATCCCCGAAGAGGTAGGATGAGGCACAACCCGGGCACCCACGACTAGCCGAAAATACTAAGTCCCACTATGTGATAGGTGGCAAGCCTATCGCCAACCCGAGCTATCGCTATCCCGAGCAATATCAAAATTGTTCAAAAATTTTCAAGATTGGAAAAACCCTATTTTATTTTTATTGCCCGACCCGGGATTCAAACCCGGGACCTCATGCAGTCAAGTCCAACAACAGCTAAACCGCTAAGCCACAGAGGCGATTAAATTATTAAATGGTAAGTTTTTAATATGCTCGGGAAGTTTATTTTAAAAACGTATATTTTGGCCCATTAAAGAATTACTAATTTTGGATATAACAGTTACATTTGATTGAATAAAAGTTATATTCATGACATATCATGTATTCCGGGGCAGGTAGATCAACAAAAAGAAAATGTCCAATTTTCTAATAAAAATAACGCTGCCTCGGATTGGATATGTGCCCGGTTGGCGATGGGCTTGCCACATTATGGGACTTAGTGTCTTCGGCTACTTGTGCATCTGCCTATCTCTTCGTGAATATGGGCGTGAAGATACTTTGTAGACGTATCGAGTGCTAAGTTTTACGGACCTGGCTAATTTTTGCCATAAAAATTACTCTCTTCATCCTATTCCTATTAATATTATAAATGCGAAAGTTTGTTTCTGACTCCTTTACGCTAAAAGTGCTGTCACGATATTCATGAAATTTGGTACACACGTATTTGGTATTATAGTTTTTATTTCAAAATAATGATTCTGTGAGACTACGGGGACAACAGCTAGTATAACTATAAAAAACTACACAAGTTTCGAAAGCCGTAATAATGACGTATTTCTAAATAAATGATCTTCATGTCCATATCAACGAAAACTAGGCAGAGCATCACCACGACTAGCCGAAACTAAATCCTATAATGTGATAGGTGGCCAGCCTATCGCTAACCGGTCACACTTCTAATTCTGGGCAACGTCGATTTATATTAGGAAATTCAAAAAGTTAATTTTTTTATTGTTCAACCCGGGGATAGATCGGGATCTCGTGAATTCAAGTCGAATACCGAATGCTAAATCACATATACAACAAATGTATTTCTGTATATTGGTTATGCTTTGTTTACTTTATGGTTAGGGCTATGTGTAATCAAAGACAATATATTGGTGTAATGTACCAAGAACTATTTAATTAATAATTTCATATTTTTTAAAAAAAATAAATATCGGATTCGTCGAGCGTCGTTCCACTCGTTTAGTTTTTAGTAGGAAAATTAAAAAAAGTTGTTTCTTCTAGTTTCCTCACAATCGAACGAGATAAAAAAATCAGCCAGATCGGTTAAGCCATTCTCGAGTGCACCTTACAAGACTTTCTGTTGTGTACAGCACACATATAGATTAAGATATTTATTACAAAAAAACAAAGTTGTGTTGACTGTACAAGGTCCAAAAATAAATAGTAGTTTACTATAACTCTTGACAAAAATACGGGTAAAAACATAAACTATTTTTCTAATTCTTGTCTGATTTTTTTTTCTTAAATATAAAAAATCGAGATCAATTTAGGTTAAGTTTTTATTAGCTTAATACATGTGTTTTGAGCTGCGAATTTTTTTTAAATGTTGAAGGTAGAGTGGAGGTATTCGCAATTGAAGGAATAATGGTATCTTATAGTTAAAGTTCGGTGAAGTTGTAAAAATCGCAAGATTAGCAACAAGTTAGTCATTCAAAAAAAAGGTATCTTATAGAATATCAAAAAAGGAGCTCCCACCCTGCACATATTTATCCCACACAGTATAACAAAACAAAGATAGTTCATGTTACTTTTCCTTATAACATAATTATCTCGTCTGCACCAACATTACGAGCTCCGTCTTCTGTCCAAGGACTCGTGAAATTAATTAAATGAAAAGCAAAGGATTATTCTGCACGAATTGCATCTACGTGTTAACATGGAACTTTGTCTTCTCTGAGAACGTTCTCTCTACGTTGAGAACGTGAAGTTACGTCGTACATAATATTACTTCAAACAAACGTACCTTTAAACTGACGTATCTACTACGTTGAAAATTGCCTCGATTTCTCGAAGCCCCGGGTTCGATTCCCGGGTCGGGAAACAAAGAAAATTAGAAAAGGTATATTTTCAATTATTTTAATAAATTTAATGTTGCCCGGGATAGAATATGTGCCCGGTTGGCGATAGGCCTTAGTGTTTTCGGCTAGTCGAGGGTGTTCTGGTACCTCTGCCTACCAATACGAGTATGTGGGCGTGAAGATTTTTTTTGATTACTTAATAATGATATAGTATCAACCGATGAATAAACTGACATGGTTGTCAGTTTGTCGTGTTTTAACCTCTGAAAGAATTTGACTTCTCTGTGTTTGTTTATGTGTTTGTCTGTGGTATTACCATTGAATGGATGGACCGATTAAGATGCGGATTTATGGGTTTAAAAAATGAAATTATTATGATGGTTTTAGCCACATCACATATAAGTTATGTCAAGGGTTGTTAAGCATTTTTAATTTTAGTATTGTTAAGATTAGATCACGATATTGATAATTATTTTTTATTCAGTTAGGTATACTGGAAGACTTATATAGTTTTTTTTGGCTTTTGATTTAGCAGTAGTTGAATTATACTTAATAGTTCGTATTTAATTATTTACTTTTTTATAATATTGGCAGGCAAACAAGCAGACGGATTTCCTGATGGTAAGAAATTCACGCCGCCTACAGACACCAAAGGTGGAAATAGTGCGTTGCCAACCTTCAGCCGGGATGTAAGGCCTCAAGCAAGAGTAAGTTTACTGGCTACTTTACCCTCCGAACCGGAACACGTCAACGGCAAGCGCTGACATTATGGCGATAGGAATAGGTGAAGCGGTGGTACCAATCCAGGCGAGTAGCTGCAAGACTCTACCACCTATTAGAATGTCACGGTGTTAGTGACGATAAGCCTATACTCGTCTTTTACGAGCTGCCTGGCACAGGAAGATAGTTGGTCTATTCTGCAAAGGAGCCCGGACTAACACGGGAAAACAACAAACACAACATCACATATAGGTTATGTCGAAAAGTTGTCGAACATTTTTAATTTTAGTATTAATAATATTAGAACACGATATGATAATTATTTATAATGTAATAATCTATCAATCTAAAATATGTTTTCTTTGAAGTTAAAACAAAAACAATCCTATATGTATCTTTAGGCTCATATCCCCGAAGAGTCCTGCCACTTGCAAGGAAGAGGCATAACTAAAGCACCCACGACTAGCCAAAGACAGTAAGTCCAACAATGTTTTCAATGGCAAGCCTATCGCCAGCCGGGTACATATCCAATCCCGGGCAATATTATCTTTACTAAAAAATTGAAAACACAAATTTTCTAGTTGCCAAACCCGAGGAAAGTAATTCTTATCAGAAAATTGAAAATACACATTCTCTATTTTTTGTTGCGTGATCCGGGAATTAAATCCAAGACCTCAAGCAGTCAAGCCCCACGTCGGACCACTAGACTACAGAGCCGATTATTCAATTCTTTCATTATTTGTTTTGACAGCTCAAAACAATATGGTTAACTATGGTATGGTTCTACTGAACAGACATGAAACAAAATCTGTTAAGGTAATATTTTCCACAAAGTGCCGTCATATACGTCCAGCTGTCCGTTGCAAAAATGAAACTTTGAGCAGAAACAAAAGGGCGGATAGTAATTTCGGAGGCAGTTTCCTGCCTCGGTTTCATGCACCGTTTGGTGTTATGACGCCCGCCAATTGATCACACTATTTGGCCTCGCTCCCAGTTGTTTTACACAGACTACATGTAATTATATTGCATGGCGGATGCTTTTTGCAATTTATGGTTTCTTTTTTTGTGGCAAACGCTTTTTGTTATTTGTCCTTTATTTTATTTAAGAATCTTAGTTGTTAAAATGAGCCTTTATAGAATCTATACTTGCTATCGTCAGCACTTGGTGGAATTCCATTGTATGTACACGTTTTAAATAAAGTATACAGTGGATAAGTACAAGTGTTATCTCCAAAAAACGTGTAAATGAGCCTTTATTTTGCTGATTTCGCGTAAGCAGTGTAACTGTTTGTTGTGACGAGAAGTCCTCCAAATGACTCACAATGTGACAAGCCTGATAACCTTCTAACCGCCTACCACTGAGATCAAACCAGGAATAAAGTAAGACCTCGGGAATAATTTTTTTTAATTTTTTATGGCAAATATACTTTTGTGATTTATGCTTTGATTTTATATCTTTTTTCTTACGGCAAACACCTTTTGTTATTTACCTCTTGTTTTTATAGGATACACTAGAAACATAAAAAAGCGTCTTCACGCCCGTACCTATCCTCAAAGAGGTAGGCAAAGGTACAATCAGTTTTGACCTGCTACTTTAACTGACTGCAGGCGATGGAATAGTCACATCCTTACGACAGAAAAACTTCGTGTTACTGCACACTACCACTTTATTATGACTGACTCTACTCCTAGCGGTCGATACATCACATTGCGATGTCAAATCTGTTGATGGATAATATAACAATATTATATCTAGTTTATACGAAATTGTTTCAGATCTTAATTGTCATATATCTGTTGTGTATGTTTAGCTGAATTTATTTAGGCTCTCCCACTACTGGTAAGTCTGGATAAGTAAGTATAGTGGCAGATAAATAGATTGGCCATCTACAAAGAATCATCTTAGTTCTGGTTAAAGACGTCCCAGATAGCTGCAAACGTTCCTTCCAACTCAGGTGACCTTGAAACTTTGTTCCCATCTTCCGAATAAAATTCAATTTGGATTAAATACACTGTTCAAACGTATGCAAACCAATGTTTACATCAGTATTTACAACCGTTTAAAACCATTTTTAGTCAAGCTGTAATTTTAATGGGTACATTTGCAACTGCAAATAATTTTTTTTCTTTAGTTTTTCTTTGAAATATGGGTTTTCGCACGCCTTGTCCTGTTTTTATGTAAAAGGTAATCTCCATTTTCCTTGATTATTGTATTACGCATCAACGTATAGACTATTTTTTTTGCAGGGTTGATTATTGACAGGCAAAGGAACTTATAAAAAAATATCAATATTCATAGTTAAGACAGGACAGCGTCTATCGAGTCAGCTAGTTAAAGATGTGGCATGAATTATGCATAGGAAAATATAACCCCTATTTTTTATAGACAAATCAATGGTTCATCAATTTAAATTCTAATACCAAGGATAGCTGTGGGAGACAAGTGAGTGACAAGGCCAAATCTTTACCCTCTGCGCCGCCTTAAACGTTCCCCGGAGGCATTCAAACATTTTTTCTTTTTCCAGCAATTATATTAAATTTACAGCCCTCAAAGAATCATCTGACCTCATTATGGAAAACTTAAGTGAATAAAGTTATGCCTCCCGTTGCGTTGGGTGAATTTAGATATCTCTTTGTAGCATTTTTATTTCAACTCACTTTTCATTTTGATCTGTAATTTTCCAGAAGGCACGTTTTGTGAAAATTTTAAGATCGTTTTTTGTGCTTTTTTTTACGTGACTGGTTGGTTTTTTAGCTTTTTGAATATCTTGATGTTATGGGTGTTGACTTGAAATAGGATGCTGTATTTGCAAATTAATAATTTATTTATTTATTTCACATGGAAGACCAACTGCAAATAAACAATTTAAATGCTAACGGAAAGAAAAAAAATAAGCCAATTACAGATCTTCACCTTAATATACATATTAAACATTATATACACATGCTACATATTACAACGACTTATAAAGAAAAAACAGAGTAATTATAATAATAAAAACAATTGAAATTATTAGATCACTGCAAAAATTAATTATTGCTGCAGTATCGCCTTACTTTCGGAACGTTGATTATAAATGAATCATAACCAAATTTTTGCACAAAAGATTAAAAGACCTGCTCGCTCTTATTAGGTGTGAGTTCTGTCTATATTTAGTGGAAGCTTTGGGAACATGGAGAGGTGGGATAAATCTGGGTGAAAAATTTGGCACATTCAATGAAATGTGATTCAATAGTTCGGGACAGTCGATTTCATTATCAATATTTTTTAAAACATTTGCAATTCATAGTCGGTGAGTTCACGCCGTTATACATCCGTTATCCGTACATCCGTTCTGGCTACGTCAAATGAAAAATTCAAATGTAAGCCCCTTTCTTTACAATCTCCTTCCATAACTGTGACCAGTGTTTGCAGCTCAGATGGTGTAGAGCCCAAAAGTACAGCATCATCTGCATAAAGCAGGCAGTTCACCACTTGGTCACCCATGCGCATTCCCACATTCAATGATCTTAACCTTTGAAGACATTTGTCCAAATATAAGATAAAGAAGCGCGCTGACAACACACAACCCTGCTTGACGCCAATATTAACATATTTTATTGAATCAGGCGTTACTTTGCGGAAATCCATTATAAAAGATGTAAAATAAGCCTTTATTTTGCTAATTCCGCGTAAGCAGTGTAACCGTTGTGGCAAATAATCCTCCAAACGACACAGAATGTGACAAGCCTAACTGACGTTGCTAACGTACGCCTGATTCAATAAAATATCTCAAAACGGTAAGCATTACCGAACAGGCAAGGCTGTACTTAAAATTAACAAAGGCTCATAGGGTTGCGGTTCAAAATATTTGGTTCA
>NJDC01058142.1:95395-154066 GCA_002245475.1 Calephelis virginiensis | reverse complement strand
CTCATTCATTACATCAATCAATTCATTCATCTTCGCTTCCATTCCCCCTCTCACATTCAACGTGCCTATTTGACACTCTCCACTCCTCGATTCGCCTGTACGGGCCTGGCATGATGGGTGGCGGCCCCCATCGCTGCATCTGCCTCTTTTCGTGCCGACGAGGGCGGATCGGTACGCGTCGCCTCCAGGGAACGCCCTAACCCACTCTGCGGTACTTTTACGGGCCAGAATTGCAGTCCAATGGACTGGCAGGGATCGCGACGTGCACGCTTCTGGCCAATGACCCCCCTCTCAACGGGCTCTCAAAGGTCAACTGGACCGCTAAACTACATAGGCGACTCTAGTAGATAGATCAAACTTAAAACTACTCTGTGTACTTCAATTACATGCCAGCTTAAATAAAGGATTTATTATTTTTTTAGGTATATAGACACAGTTCAAAAGTTCAGACAGTTTTAATGCTTCTGCACAGCTCAAGAAGCGTACAGATCCCTGCTGTCGCCTCCTGTCCATGATTTAGGTGGTAAGCGCCTGTACATAAATTACAAATTTTAATAGTGTAAAGTGCATCTTTGCCCTACGTTTTAAGATGTTTTGACATGAATTTCTTTAAATATTTGTAAGTAGACATTAACAAAAGCAGAAATAAATAATTAAGCGCAGCAAAACTAAAACCGGCTCCAACTATTAAATTGGTTACCACGTCGCGATTTGATATATTTCATTTCAAATATATCAAACGTTTCGGAAATGGTAACACATACATTTTATTTTACTGGTAGTTTTTAATAACAGTAAATAACGCTATGTGTCGAGTAATCGCGTAACCATCATAAAAAACATACAGTCGAATTAAGAAACTCTACCTATTTGGAGTCGGTTAAAAACCTCCTTTTCTACAAGCGGTTAAAAAGGAGATCGTTGCAATAAGGAACAGCAAAATGGTATCGACAAAAAGAGATCGTTCCAATACGGAACAGTAAAATGGTATCGACAAAGGAGGTCGATTGTGTTTATAGACTACCGATCTTGACGGTATAATAAGCGAAGTTGCTCTGTAGTCCACCACGTCACTTTGTGCTTAGCAAAATTTGCATCTATATAACTTGAGTTTCCAACAACACTTTTTTTTTCAACAATACCTGTGTGAGCTCGTGAAAGCTCAAAGAGTTCTGATACTGCATGGATTATTGGTTATGTAACATGGAAATTTTAATAACTGAATAACATATTGCAACTCAGTTTATGTTGTAATTATAGTGTTAATTATTATCGAACATTATATGTTTATCTTAGTTTTATTAGTAATTCAAGGATCTTCTTTTTAGTCTCTAATTATTTTTAATCAATTTGTGTTGTAGCAAAAATGTGTTCATTTTTTTTCCTTTTGTCCTATTTTGTGCACTAAAGCAACGAGGGTTTTTAAGAAAATGCTTATTGGTATCAATTTCGCTTTTGTACATTTGTTTTTTTGCAATAAAGACTTAAAATAAATAAATAAAAGTCTCGTTTAGTCACGCACCTACAACATCTATGGTGTCTATAGGCCATAGTTATCATTAACCATCAGAAAAGCTGTGTATTTGTTTGCTATGTTATCACAAAAAGTAAATAATAATAAGCCAAAGCTACTTTCTTACAAGCTGTTTGTAAGAAGGTAGCTTTGGCTTCTAACAAGCAGTTGGCCTATATTCTTAGAAGGAGCTCAAAACCACAGAAAACTAGAGGGATCCTACTCTAGTATTCCGTGATTTCGAGCTCCTTCATAAGCTCTTGAAACAATATTTTTTTATTAATACCTATTGTGATAAGAGAAAGACAACCTTCTATAGTAAATTATAAAGTTGCTTTTATTAGTGGACATTTAGTGACGTGGAAATAATATTGCTATAAGTGTTCACGGTAACACGGCCCCTTTATAGATCACTTGCTGTTCCGGCGAACTACGTTTTATCCGTTCAGTTTGTACGGAAAAAAAATAAAATAATTTTTTTCCTAGATTCATAGCATTTGAAAAGAATAAAATCCTATGTCCATCTCCTGGTTCTAAGCTACCTTACCATTAAATTTTAAGCTCAATTTAGCCGTTTTTTAGTTATAAATACTTATACGACTTTCTTTTATCCCTCCATCCGGATAACATAGTAAATAGATTGTTAAATTCAAGAATTTAATAGGTTTTTTCCGTTATTACATTTTTTTCATGAAATAAAAGGTATTCAGACCTAGAGCAGTAAAATGGAATTTTATCAAACATTTTATATTCCTCGCATACATGGTATGTTAGGGTGTCAAACTTGGTAATAAAATCTCACTTTTCCCCTTAACCTACATACTCAAAATATTCGTACAAACTTTAAATACTCGTAAGGTCGACAAACCAGAGCTTTAAAAATTTCTGTAACTTGTATGTAAACGTTTCTACTATTCTTTAAATGAATGATAAGGAATATAATCCTATTAATATTATTAATGCGAAAGTTTGTATGTTTGTTTTTTTGTTACTAATTCATGCAAATAGTGCTGACCCGATTTTTATGAAATTTGACATACACATAGAAGGTAACTTGGATTAACATATATAATAGACATATAACATTTATATTACATAGAGTGAGAAAGAGAGAGAGAGTGTGTGAGATAGAGAGAGAGAGAGACTCACAGATTATTGACACGTCAAATCTCATGTTAAGACTCCATCATCAAAGCCGTTCTTTACGATTATAATCATATAAATAAACACAATACAAACACCTTTCAATGACAATAACCATGACGGAAACTTTGTTTTCATCTTTGGATTATCATTTCAATTATTATTATTTTTATATAACATATGTTATATTTAATATTATTATTATATTTAAATTATAATTTTTAATTAAACCAACTTCACCTGTAACAGCTATGGTGGTCGCTGATAAGGTATGGTTTTAATGTTATCTTTTATCATCGGTACAGCCGTGTGCATGTTCGAAGTCTTATCAATACATATAAAAGAGAGACTGTCATAGCTTCGAAACTACTGAAAGGATTCAAGCGCGGTTTTTACTGGTGAATCACATATGATTAGCAGTTATCTACTTTTGTTTCGTCAAAATCGATTACAGGAAAAAAAAAGTTATGACCAATTGAAAATTCTATCAATTGGTCATAAACAATTCTATCTAATAATTTTCATACTTTGATCCTTACAAACTGTTAGACTTAGCTGTTAATGTCAATCGATATGGTTCGCATATTAGGCTAGTAGTATACAAGTAGGTGAACGCCAATATTTAATGACTATCATTTTAAGGTTAAGGAATTTTCAACATTACTTCGGTTGACAGGGATGCCTTTTTATAAAAGAAAAAAATATTTAAAACTAACTGTTCCATCAAACTTCGTTCCACCTGTTCAATTTGAATGGGAAAATTAAAATGTTGTTTTCCTAGCTTCTTACCAGTCGATGTAAAGTATCCTATGTCGTAGGATAGTCCTAGTTCTAAGCTACCTTCCAATCAGTTTTGAGCCAAATCAGTTCAGCCTTTCTTCAGTTGTAAATAGTGTAATAATAATAGTAATAATAATAATAGTTATAGTAACACGACTTTGTTTTATACATTATACAAAAAAAAAGTATCTTCACGCCCATATCCCCGAAGAGGTAGGCAGAGGTACAACCAAGGCACCCACGACTAGCCGAAGACACTAAGTCCCACAATGTGATAGGTGGCAAGCCTATCGCCAACCGGGCACATTTCCAATCCCGACCAACATTTTTTTTTTATTAGAAAATTGGAAAAATCCAATTTTCTTTTTGTTGGCCGACCCGGGATTCGATTTCAGGACCTCATGCAGTCAAGTCTAGCACCCGGACCGCTAGATCACAGGGGCGATACATTATATAGATTGATATTAATACGGTTAACACCCATATTAGAAACATAGAAATTAGGAACGAATATAAAAGCATTTTTTCTGAATTGAATTCGGTTTACACAAAATATTACTTTTGATTGATATTTTTTAATAAGTATTGCAAACGAGTCTATTCCAAGATGATTTACAATATCTTTTGTTTTATGAAATTATGTTTTTACTATTTTACACTTTCACTTGATTCTCTAATATTAAATGTCACAAGCTAAAATAACAATTATAACTAAAAAAATACCACGCAATCACCGACGACAAAACCTACAAGTTATGAATCATCTCGATCACGTCAGCTTCCAAACCAACAAATCACCTCAAAATTTATTTAAAAGTTATGATGCAACAGACATACACACAGAGAGACTCAACACAGACACATCAAAATTACAACACAACTCCTTTTTCGTGGGTGGTTATAAAAGGTATTTTTACAACCCATTGATCTCTTTGTGACTTATAATACGCTATATCGGAAGGCCCTTGCCCTCTCCTCGAATACATGAAAAACATACATTACTAAACAAATGAAATTGAATCGGAATTAAGTCAACTGAATTAATCGTGGACAAAAATTAAACAGAAAATTTTATTCAATTATTTCGGACCTTTACTTACCGAGGTCAGCACTAACGAGTTCAATAACCTCCCGTTATTTGATAATTTATAGCAATAAATATTTGACTTAATCTGCCAAAAACCTTTTTATTTAAATGCTTGCTTTATAGAAATACTCGTAGCATCGTTTTATTTTTAAAAAAATATTTAATACCGTTTTCTTGTAAAATATTGATTGACCAAGAAGAGTACTCACATTGTCAGATCTTAAAGTAGAGTCAGGTATCTGACTCCTTACGCTCTAATTCCTAGTACTCTAGCTCAGTTTGGTTTTTGAAAACAGGTAGTAAAGGAGCAAGGAGTTTAAAGAGCGATAAGTGATTTCAAGACCCGCTTCGGCCCTTTTTTGTTACACAGATGCTATAACAAACATTTAGTCAGTAAGTTTCCCACTACGCGCCGATGTAGTGGTAGTAAAACAGAGCCCCGAGTCTACCACTGAGCAACAGGGTTTGCTGCTGCTCAGTGGTAGACCCCATGGTAGGTAGGTAGAATTTTGCCTTCCAATATCATTAAAAAAAATTTTTACCGACTAACCGGCTTCCTTACCATCCAAATCGGAACACGTCATGACGTTATGGCGGCAGGAACAGGTAAGGCGGTGGTAAAAATCCGGGTTAGTCGCTGCAAAATTCTACCACCTAGTCAGATGTCACGGTAAGCCTATTCTCGCCTTTTACGAGCTGCCTGACAGGAAGGCAGATGGTCTATTCTGCAAAGGAGCCCGGACCAACACTACGTTATAATTTTGTTGCCCGAGCTGTGAATCAAACCCGGAACCTCGAAAAGTCAAGATCAACGCTAAGCCACTACTCTACAGAGTCGATTCGTATTCATAATGTAAAATATGGGTATCAGAATTGCTTAAAACTGAATTTCGAATGGATCTCGGTTGGATATTGGTATGAAATGCCCTTAGACTGGCCACGTCATTTAAATTAGGTCAATTTGACTTGATTACAGTTTGCACAAAAATTCGCCTCCAAATTTCGTTTCAGGAAAAGCAATTCCCTAAAGCTTTTGCTTTAGAGGCAAGAACTCTTTATTTTGTAATACCCTAATTTTCTTTAAAGTCTTTTCAAAGTAATTTTGAATGCTTTTAAAGCTTTTTTGCACCACTTTATTTGTCATTACCTTCCCTTTTCATTATCTAAACAATCTACACATTTTAAAACCGAAAAAGAAGAAACTCTATACAATAAACATGTTTTATTTTAAATCTGGTCTTTAGATAGCAAGCAGAACACATTTTAAGGTTTTATTTAATGTCAGCCAGACTTTGTGGCTGTTAGTTTACTTCAGGGTAGTATAAAATATCAAGTGTCAACTTTTTGCGATGCGGCTTACTGATAAGTTTTAGCATACTGCCCACGTACTTTCTCGCCTGACTAAAACATCCAGGGCGTCAGACATCTTTCGGACGTCCGAACGCTCAAAGTGATGTCCGTGACATACGTCCACTTATTTACAAGGCTAGAGTGTTCTTTATTCTATAATATATAAACTTATAGGTTTTTCTAGTTAAATAATCTATAAGTTTGTAACATAACTATTAAGATAAAAACTACCATATCTTTTAAATTGGACTGAACTACAGACAGTGGTGTAATTTGCCACCAACGCATATACTTACGAGTTTTCGTTACTTGCGTCCAGTGCTTTGGACGCGTCTGTGAGTTCATTTATTTAGCGAGCTGTGTTCAGCGCCTATGTGCGTTACATACGAGTATTAGTTTTGCAATATTCTATTTATGTCTAATAAATTAGTCCCTGGATCACTTACATTTCGTCATTTTTAACCGAATTAAAAAAGAAGAGGATTTCAAATCGAAGGTTTTTATTTCTGTGTATTACCTCGTAACTTTTTACTGCGTGATCCTATTAATTTATTTTTATTTGAAAACCATAATGTTGACGAGAAGATTACCCGTAGTAACTAAAATAGTTGAAATATGATTATGAAAACATTCGTTTCGGTGGGAAAGTTTGGGAAGCTAGACTTGCACATTACGCTGAACATTGTCACCAGGACAGCGATGCCCCTATAGGATGTATAATGTCAATAATTTACGGTTGTCCATAACCACAAGGAGAGTCGTATGCTTTATTGCTGTCTCAAGTCATATAAAAAGTTGTACTTTCCTATCTGTTTGGCGGGATAATAATGACACTTATATCATTTTAACAGCTACCTTATGCTCTAACCGGAACATGATAATGAATAACATTGCTGTTTCGGCCGACAAAGACAAAGATGGTGACCCTAAAAGACAGGCTTCGCGTACAAATCTACCACTATTAGTCACTGTGGTAGTGATACATAATATTTCACGAATACAATGTCTTAATAGTCATACAACATAAAATTTGATATTTTTTATATCAATAGATGAGGGTAAAGAAAATATGCTAATTTACTTATAGTTTGTTAATTTATCGATATCGATAACGCAGGTGACCTTTTCAACAACCCTTTTTTCAACTCATACATAAACAGGTTACTCACACTCACGCATATTTTTTTTGGTTTCGCTTTTTAACTGACTTTGTTTATCTAGTACATCCTATATCTATGACTATTACACAGTCATGGCACAATTTCAGTTTTATTTGTATTGTCATACAAATTGCTTATGAGGTATTTTTCTTCTTATATTAAGTAGGTAATATGGTTTTAAATAGGTTTCACTTGAAAAACTTTATCTCTGATTTTAATAGTATTAGTAGATATTAACTATAATAAACTCGTAACTTGATTACACACTCAGGCAAAAATCATACAATTATGTTCGTTACATTAGTACCCGTATAACTTTAAAGTTGCTTATTGTGTGCTTTAACACATTTAAACCTGTAGTAGATATTGATATAAGCCATTTTGAACATTCAACATCTTCGTGATAAACTCACAAATAAAATAAAACATAAAAATACAAAGAATATGAGATTATAAAGGGATGTTATGGTATAATATTTGGAGGTTGCTTTTGATCAAAAGTACAAAATAAACTGTAATTAATGAAGTTTGAGAGCAGCAAGTAATTGCTAGATTTACCTTTTAAAAAATAAGGAGTCATGCTCCATACGAGTATACCCTACCATCCCGCTTAAAAATTTTAGCCACTCCTCAAACCATAATAAGTAAAAATTACAAGTAAAAAGTACAATGAAAATTTTAGAATTACTATTTTGGTGCGTAATTTTTAAAACTGGATATAATTTAGTAGTTATTTATTTTACTTACCAAGCTTAGAATCATACTGGGTTATTTATTATTGCAACTCGATGAACTATGGCATCTGGAATTGCATAAAACCCCATGCTTGTTGCAAGAACATTTCTTTGTTGTACATTGCACATTTCACTTCTTACAGTTACATTGTTTAAGGCTCTGACCACCAAATGGCGATATTTTTGATGCTATTCCTCTTATTGGTAATATTACTTCAGGTACTTTTTCATCGAATTTGACTCCAGGAGAGGGCTGAACTGCGTTTCGTGGTAACCAGTCTTTTATAATTCCAACAGCAGTTCCGACGCGATACAAGTCATTTCTTTTATCTGTGACTCTCCCAGTGATGTTTTTGCTATCCAAAGGAGCTCGATCAAACTTAGGAATATCCACCAAAACAGTAGCCCCTTCCTCTATTTCTTTGTATTTTTTTGAGAAAGCCTTTGACATGTCTTCAGCAGTTTTCTTTAAATTTATATGTGATTTGGCTCGTTCTTGTTTAATAGACATGTCACGCCAACATAAATTGCAAGTCAAATTCGAGCTACCACATGCTTTTTGAAATGTGGACACTTCGCAGGTTCCGTGAATTAGCTGCTTACACTTTTAACACGTAATCATACTTACATACGCTCTTGACAAATATGACATTTGTTATCCGTTTCTAAGATGTAATTACTAGCACCAGATAACGTAATATCTTCTAGAATTATTATTTTATTATTAGGAGCGATACAATTTTCATTTAAAACTGTTTCTTCTTGATTATTTGGTTGAACTAAAATCAATCATTCATTCATCAATTGCGGCTGCGTTTCAATACCGTCGTGATCGTGTTCCTTATCGTCTGTAAAATTTTCTGAAGCGTGTTCATGAATTATTTTCAATATAAGCACTTTTTCATCCCCCACACTCATCACATCATACTTTTTTTAAATTATTGTTGTTGAGTTTTTGGTTGATTACGCAACTTTGCCGAATTGAATTTCTCAATTGCAGTTTTAACATGATTAACTCGTTCCAATGTCCATTCTGGCTTTGTGCATTTATTTTGGTGAACACTGTATGACTTTCGTATCTCTATGTAAAAAAGTTATTTTTCCGCCATAACCTCTAAATTAGCTGCACTAAGCGATTCCGGCACTTGTTTTACAGAAACTTCAGTCACTTCATTCATTGCACTCGTATAATTTAGTCTGTTATATAAATGTACACACTCAGCAGTTCACTTTTCTAATTAAATAACGCATAAAACTCACAAAACAACGAAACAATATCCATCGGTAACAAATGCAAAAGTTGTGTAGACGTTGGCCAATCAGCGAGTCTGTCAATGGACAATGTCCATATCAGCCAATCAGCGTTAATGACTTACGATGCGCGAGTCGTTATTCGCAAGTATCCTAAAATGAGTACGGATTTTTGCAAAGATCCTGAACACGGCACGAAAGATTAAGAAATTCATTCGTAGATTCCAACTATCCCGTGTTTAGCAATCATCCTAGGATTTTCTCAAAGATTCGTTTTTTGCAAAAATCCTACGACATAGGTATATAATTATGAGTAACGCTTTGTTACTTGTAGGCAAACTACCAACGGTTTATGGGGACGGTTTACGGATGGTTGATTATAGGAACCGGGCTTAAGCGTCTTGTGATATCAAGTAACAAAGTCAAAACGTAACGTGAGCCATCTCTCCCCCCCCTCTCTCACTCTCCCTCTCTCTCTCTCTCTCTCTCTCTCTCTCTCTCTCTCTCTCTCTCTCTGTGTGTGTGTCTCTCGTTCTCTCTCTAAATACTCGTAACACAAATCAAATATTATACGTTTTGTACTACAATCTATTATATCGGATCCATAACAGTTTTGTTTGTTGAAGTTCAAAACTGAAAAACAAAATTTATACAGCAAACAGTTTTGCTATTAATACTGTTCCTGTCATAATAAACATTTCCGACTAGAACACTATTGATTTACGATCTTTTATTAGAAACATGATTTATTAAGAACAAGTGCGTGGGCTACAAATTCGAATTTCAATAAACAAAGCCGTTTTTCAACCAACTTGGGGTCGTTTATCAATATTTTTAAAGCTGCTTTTATAATACTTTTAATGGAGTAAATACCCTTAGTAAACTGAACACTAGAAACATCCCAAATTAAAAAACATACTATCCTAACTTTTTATTGTATCGAAGGAAAATATGTGGACAAATTTCTTACTTTAATATTTCTAACTTTATTCAATTGTATCCCCTGTTTTTAGGGAAAAACCATAACTTGGTGTAATTCATCAATTATTATTTTTTAACTACCTGCATGTATTTGTTTATAATAATGCCATACATTAGGATGCTGTTAAGACAGGATTTGTTTATGTGTTTGTTAAGTTTTTTTACTATATTTGATGTAAGGTGTTTTTTTAGGCTTTTATAGTATTTTAACTAACTACCGTACGTGCTTGTCAAAAATTATTAAAATGTATTTTAGCTATTGACATATTTCAAGTGTAACGAATGTTGTACCTACGAAATAATAACGACGAATTGAATTGAAAAAAATTGACATGTAGAGCCAAGCTCCTAACTATACACGACCTAACTCTACAAAGTTTACTTTTAAAAAAAATTACATCTTAGCATGTAAAATATATGGCTTGGCCGTTCGATAGTAGTAGATAAAATTCTCGTGTCACGGGGTTCGAACTTGAACTCCTCCGAAACTGGTTTACCGATTTTCACCCAAATTTATATCAGTAATCAGTAGGTCTGTGATTCGGCTACAATTTATTTTGTATACCCCTAAATGATAAGAGTAACTCACCTTATTTTTTTTACTAAAATCACTTTGAAAAAATAGCATAACAACGTCTGTCGGGTCAACTTGTTATAAAATAAAATTACATACTTAATTTAATAAAAAAAATAAAATGAAAACAGAATTTCTATCAGGCAAAATAAAGGACTGGTAGTCCTTTATTTTGCCTGATAGAAATTCTGTTCTGAATGTGATGAAATGAAAAATGAAAATTCTGAATTTCTATCAGGCAAAATAAAGGACTACCTGTATTAAATCAGCGAAGGATTTCCAGATAGTCGCCAATAGTAATGTTTCCAGCAAGGGCACATAAAGGTTTTGATTGTGTTAACAGTGTTAAAGTAAGGAAATTGGTTTCCTGACGTACACGTTAATGTGAAGATTTGGAAATCGTTTTCTTGTCTATAACACTGCTTGATTAACAGTATGAAAACGGCAAGCGCTGACGTTATGGCGACAGGAATAGGTAAGGTGGTGGTACCAATCCGGGCGAGTCCTAGTCCGATGTCACAGTGTTTGTGACGGCAAGTCTGTGCTCGCCTCTTACGAGCTGGCACGGGAAGGCATAGTCTATTCTGCAAAGGAGCCCGGACCAATATGGGGAAATTTGCTATTTTGCTATTAATTTCATTTATCTTTATTATTAGCCAATTTAGTGGCAAAAGGCGAAACTCAAAACTATCTCACGAAATGAAATACACAACTCGCAAGCTTTATTTTACAAAATATTCTGAATTCAAATACTCCGGTTTCTCATTAAAGTTGATTATACTATGTCTCATTTGACATGTAATTAGGGAAGTCAAACGCAAAATACTTATTAAATTCAGGTTTCAGATAGTTATTTCATTCATTGTTCCCTTATGTAAATTGGTATCAATTTTAATGCACATTTTCGAATGGTTTCGAATGAATTCCTGTAATTAACTCTGTTTCACAGTTATTGATTTAATTAAGGTCATTCTTGGCTGACAGAATTTGAACTGACGACTCTCAACATATTATATTGTTTCCGATTTTATTGTATAAAAAAACTATGAGCAACGCTTCGTTACTTCTAGGCAAACTACAAATGGTTACACTGACGGTTTAGGGTTTGTTGATTATAGGAACTGGGCGTTAGTCACGGTAATGTATTATGCATACTTAGATTTTAGTTTTAGTATATTTTACATTTCTTACGTATTTGGTGCACATTTAAGAGTTCTTCTATTCTATTATATTATATACTATCTGTTCCGGCGAAGTTCGTTGCGCCCGTTTAGTTTATATGAGAAAAATTAAAATTTAGTTTCTCCTAGTATCCTCGAAGTTGAACGGAGTGAATAGTATCCTATGTCTTTAAACTATTGCAATACAATTTTTAGCCACATTGCTTTAGCCGTTCATGAGTTACAAACACTAACACATATGTATATTTCGTCAAAGGTTGAAATAATGAACTGAGCTTGAACTTCAACATTTACGGTTAGTTTTTTAATACCTGTCAGATTTTTAGTTCGATTATTTTTCTTTTGAAAATTGGTTCTGTCTAGTTACCTCTTTCAGCATAAGAGAATATTTTCTTTTTCTGTTTTTCAAAGATATAAATTAAATCTCATTAAAGAATGTTTATATATAAACAATACATTTACGGCGTAATCGGCTTATGAACCTGCTTTCGTACTAACGAAATCAAAAGGACCTTTTCAGCAGGGCCCACGTAAGACATACGATATTCCAGCACAGTTTAAATGTGTTAGTCTATTTTTACGCTACCTTATTATTAAACGACTTTGACTTTATTTTTAGTATTACCAAATAAGATAATCGACGCTCTATGCAATATAAACTTTTTCTTGACTTATTCTATTATAAATTACCTTGCATTCCTTTACCTTGGGATCTTTGGCCAGAAGTGTGCACGTCGCGATCCCTGGCAGGCCATTAGACTTCAATCCTGGCCCGAAAAATTGGCGCAGAGCGGGTCGCGGAGTTCCCTGCAGGTGACGTGTACCAATCCGCCTTCATCGATATGAAAATAAGCAGATGCGGCGATGGGGGCCTTCCCCTATCAGACCAAGTCGCCCGTACAGGCGAATCAAGAAGTTGAGAGAACCAAATAGGCACGTGGAATGTGGGAAGTGGAATGAAAGCGAATCCGAAGGAATTCATCGATGCAATTGATGAGAGTTCCCTTGATTTACTATGCGTGACAGAGACTAAGTGAAACTTTTGATCTCCCCGGTGGCAGGTTGGCCTTGTCTTCTGATGTATCGCAGAGCGATAACGCCAGTGCTGGGGTAGGTTTCATCTCACTTAGCTTCAGGGCCTGAAAAAGTATGGTCTGGTTGGCCCGAGACTGCTCTGAGTTAGTGTTAAGCTGGAAGTCACGCGAGTTTTTGGTAGCTAAGTATGCTCCATTAAATTCCTCGTTGACTTATGACATACAAAAGTTTTGAGGTTCTTTGACGGATGATCTGGATATGGTTGAAGAACATGAAAGATTGATTATGTGTAGTGACTTGAATGGTTAGTTGGGGACGCAAAGGGCCGGTAACGAGGCCTATGGTTATAAGGGAGTGAATGAAGCTGGTAAGCATATTGTGGATTTATGTGTGAGAAAAATCCTCTTGTGTCTATCTCATTATTTCAGCATAAAGACATACATTCCTATACTTACATGGAGAGAGATTGATCAGACGATAAATTCGATTTTGGTTGGTATTCGTCTCGGAAAGTGTTTTATTTTTTTTTCTGTCTTAAAAATAAACATATTCATTACAATAAAGGTGCAACATTAACTAATAAGATTTTTTCTGTGCACCACCGAGTCAAAAAAGTCTTACAGGTTTTAGCAAAAATCGCATTACACGTAATTTTCAGCTCAAAATTAACCTATATAAAATTATAGACAACTAGAGTGTCTTTCAAGGACAGTTGAAAGTAAGACCACGTGACGGCTAGGAGCGTTGTCGTATTATCTGTACGCCGAACATTGCTCGTCTACACATAAATCTTATTTTCAAGATGGAACAAATAGAGCAATGTCTGTTGATATTATACGTATCTGCTATCTGTGAGAATGTAATGGTAGGTATATTGGAGCGTATTATCCATTGCGCATCCAATACTCTTCGGAAATATCTAAGCAACACAAAAACAGCAACGAATCTACGTTTTATTTTAAGTCTCGCGCTGTCATATTCGCCCATGCGCCCTGCGCCATCTTACGATCTGACAATCTGATGCGAGTTTAGAAGTTTTTACCCACCAAAAAAGTGCGCAACGCCGATAAAGAAGTTTTCACTTCAAAAATGTCGTAGATAAGCTGCAAAAATATGGAAAAAATTGATGTCAAATGTTGCCTTGACATGACTCGAATTATCAAAATAATATCTAATCCTAATTACATATTATGTAGAGCCAAGCTTGTAACTGCACTCCCCCTGACTCTACTGGTCACTGACCCATGGGTCAGCACTATCTCTTATCTCTAAATAAATAAATATCCCTGGACAAGTTACACAAATGGAATTTAACCCCGAAGTAAGCAAACAATATGCTTGTGTTATGGGTGTTAGTCGACGATTCTAATATAAGTGTGTGCCTACTGAACTTAGACGTAAATGACTGTTACAAAATTTGGAAAGGTAGCTAGTGGGGCATCCACCACCTATCTATAGGTGGTGGATGTCGCGAAGGAGGTATGTGACTTAGACTATGTTTGCAATCGAATGATATGATAATCGTATGATAGGGTTAAAAAAGAAATATACCGTTGTTGCAAGAATATCACCAAAGACTTAGTGAACATGCTCGAAAGAGGAAGTACGAGACTAGAAGAATGGTCAGCGAACAACTTCGAGATAAGCACTAAACTCTTTTCGAGGGAGGTCAAGATGTCTTGGATCTATTCGTATGTCTCTAGAATGAATAGAATTTAGTCTAAGAGTTTTGATATATTTGCAAGCACGAAAGAGGATGAACTAATCAGGTGTTTTACCTCCGCAACATCATAAAGACTCATATGGCTTTGAGCCCCAAGGTTTTCTGTGATTTTCTGAATCTCGAAAAAGCGTTTGAACGTAAGGAACTATGGGAAAAATTACCAGATTATGGTACAGACGGATCCGTGCTGCTTGCTCTGTTGTTTGTGTATTTATATTGTAAAGCGTTTGTGGCAACATTACCCCTTCGTTTAATGTCGACATCAGCGTCAAGCAGGGTTGTGTGTTGTCAGAACACTTGTTTATTTTATATTTGGACAAATGTCTTCAAAGGTGAAGGTCAATGAATGTGGGAATGCGTATGGGTGACCAACTGGTGAATTGCCTGCTTTATGCAAAAAATGCTGTACTTTTGGGTCACAGCTATGGAAGTTATAAAAAGGGGGCTTACATTTGAATGCGACGAAAACCAAAGTAATGGTGTTTCAGAGAGACGAAGCCAGAACGGATATGAGTTTTAGTTGAATATGTACTGCTAGAGCAAGTGAATGAAATTGTAAGATATACAATTGTTGTTGTTGTTGTTGTTGTTGTTGGTTGTGCTTATAGCAGGGATATAAAGTACACAGCGGATGTAGAGAGGACAGAGTGTGCTATTTCAAAGCGAGGTTTTTAATCAAATGCAAGACTCGTTTTGGATAATTCTATGTTTATCCCAACTTTTTTGTATCAAAACGAGAGTTGTGCCAGAAAAAGCATAGGAGTAGGAGCGCTACAAAAATCTGTTGTATTAAATTCTTATGACCGCATTCGTAACAGTGAGATCCGAGAAAGAGTGGGATTGATAGAAAGTGTTATTGTCAAATGAGAAAGGGCAAGCTAAGCTGATTGGAAAATGTAGAAAGAATGATATATGAAAGATTGACACAGCAGATATACAATGCGAATGTGAACGGATGTAGTTACCCGGGGAGACCTAGATTAGCACTCCACGAACCAATCGCTTGGGTGCTATCCGTGGTTGGTGTCAAGAGTCTCCGGACCCAGCGTGTTCTTATGAAAAGGGTAATGAATGTGAAGGAAGCCAGACAGGTTTGTCAGAATCGTGAGGTTTGGTACCCACTCGATACTCTCAACCTCCCCGTAAGGGACTTGGTGTGAAGATATGTATTTACTTATATATGTATGTATGTATGTATGTATGTACATATGTATGTATGTATGTATGTATGTATGTACGTACGTATGTATGTATGTATGTATGTATGTATGTATGTACGTATGTATGTATGTATGTATGTATGTATGTATGTATGTATGTATGTATGTATGTATGTATGTATGTATGTATGTATGTATGTATGTATGTATGTATGTATGTATGTATGTATTTTACCTTGCTTTGGGCGGACGTCAGAATTGTTGGTATTTTTTCATACCTTAACGTATTTTTTATATACATATTTGTACGAGGAATCAAATTAGCCAATTGTCACCTGCTGGAAAGTTGTACCGGGAGCAACACAAATGCGTTATAATCTGTAATAGAATCTGATAAAAACAAAACATAGATTAATGTATAGTATAGTCTGTATTACAATATAATAAAGACCACCATGTCAATTTAACCTTGAAATGTTTTAGTATATTTATTAATTAATTGATAAAAGCTTATAAGCGTTTTTTTCTAATTAGCAGGCAAATACAAAACTATAGCGCTTATAGTAAAAAGCGCCATAATAGCATAAACACATAGAAGATCCCAGCACTTCAGAGTATATTTATTTAAGCAAAACTATTATTACTTTAAGTCAGCTAATAACTAGTTGCTAAACTTAAATAATGTTCATCAAAAGCCATGTTGCAAGTTTCTCTCAAAACTCAAACTTGTTGAACTTTCATGATACTTCTTGGATTTGCACATCAAACTGAAATGTGACTTGGGTTCACGAATAATACATATTTATTACTTACTCTGCATTTATACGAGAATGTTGCATTTATATAATATGCTATATGTTTGCCCGCGACGTCAGCGTAGAATAAGTAACATTTTCATACTTCCTTACATCAAGCTTGTTTTGAGGCTTTAGCTTTATGCATATTGTTATTGCAACTTCATTAAAATCAGTTTAGAGTATTCGCCAAAAAAGAGCAACAGATAGCTGATAGACTTTCACATTTATAATATTAGTATGAACTATGTTATAGAACCGTAAGATTATGTTTGTCTATTCAAGAACATTCGATTATTCATTTATTTAAAATTATTTTTTAGCTGCAGTGTCACTGGCATTTTTAATGGGATAAGAGAGCAAGTATAATTTTTCTTGTATTAGTAAGAGATAACCTAGATTAGGCGATTTTTGTGTGGTATGGTAAGTATCTGGTATGGATAGTTAATAAATGGTATTGTTATTAATCCATCTTTGTATACCACACAGTAACCACGAAGTAATTAAACCACCTAAATTTCAGAAAAGAACCATCAAAATCTTTTAGATACTGCCTGGGTAATAACGTTACAAACGTACAAAAAATGAACAAAGGAAATGCTCATTGAGTGACATTTGTCAGCATCGAGAAAACATATCGCACCTTCGGTAGAACAAGGGCACAATTGTCAAAAAATGCAAAAATGAGTTGAATATACAGAAATCTTAAAAATATTATTTTATTTAATGAGACAAAGACATTAGTATAATTCCTTCAAAAAACGTCAGGGGAAAAAAGTGCCTTGGTCTTATTGGTTTGTTTTTATTACTTTCTTGGCGCGACATAGTCTCATTGGTCAATGTAGCTCTCGGCAGGGAGCTTTTCTGGAGCGACAAGGCCACAAATGTCATACTTAAATCATCCTAAAATTGGAAGTTAGTGGCCACGTTTTAATTTATTAGAAAATCTAAATATTTATGATGCAAATACATGTTATTTTTTTCAGAAAATTATCCTAAGTTAAAACTGAAATATGGTCTTAATTACAAAATAATTTACATTTTGGAGGAGCAAGGGCACAAATAAACCCCTCTTTTATAAAAAATAATAATAAATAAAAACCTAAATGTATTTCATACTTATAAACCACATGCTTAAAAAGAATATAGTGTATACTTTTAAGTCATACAAAATAAAATAACTTGAGAGCAATATAAACAAAGCTAGACAACTTAGAATGCCAAAAATATTTTAAAATGGCTCTCCTGTAAAATTTCAAAAACAGCAGTTGAGCCCTTGTACCACCGAAGGTGCGATATGATAGCTCATTGACCTCTAAATATATGGACATGAAATACTTACAAGAAACCTGCCATTAAAACAAAATTTGGCTACCATTCTGACATTACTAAGGTCGTTCAAAAAAGTTATGTATCGATATCGGTACATGATTTATTAATCCTATGTCACTCAACAACACTTATTTCTGTTAAAAGTTGCTTTAATATTTAGTTCACAAGTTGCTCTTCGCATAAGTAAGCATAAATATAAAACACATTCTTAAATTTTTTTAAATATTTATTCAGAAACTTAGATAATTAGAAAAATGGGGAGTGTGACAGATGTGTCACTTTGTCTTATAATGTTTTCTTTAAGACATTAGAAACGCTGTAAAGCGTATATAAACAGTTTGAGAAATTCTTTGGATTGATACCCCATACTTGACAAATTGGTATATGCATTCTTACAACTCATAAATTTCGTACTTCAGAAATTACAGATATAACCATTTATATTCCTAAAATAATTATTAAAATAGTAATAAATTAATATCACTGGACAAATTACACAAATTGAATCTAACCCCAAATTAATCAAATTATGTGCTTGTGCTGTGGTAGTTAGTCAACGGTTTTAATACATGTGAATACTTAAACAGATACCAGAATAAATTTAATAAACACCCAGACTCAGAAAATTCAGTCGGGAATCGAACCCGAGCCTCGCATTTGGTCACTGTAAGCTAGCCACTCGACCAAGGAGACAGTCAAAATAAAATGATTGTAAAAGCACATCACTATAAACTTTGAAACAAAATATGGCGTACATGGCAAGCATGAGGACTGTAAGACGTCATTTTAAGCTGGCGCAAAAATGAGCATAGACAAAGCTTTTGTTATCTCTTTCGGCATACGTAATATCATCATTTGTTAAAAAGAGACAAAGAGATGTTGCTTAGTTATATGTCGATTCCAACGGTATTTATATAACTAAATTTGCTATAGAACATTGTTGCATTTCTTTATATATTCCCATTACTATGTGATAGGTCAATTATTTCTTATAAATATGTCACATGTACACATAACGTCAAGATGCCATCAAGATGGTCAAATTTTACTCAATACACAGGGTTACATCTAAAGCACCAGCCAAATTTTGAGAAACGATTCGGAATCGAAAATATTTTCGTTCTATGAAAAAACTAAAATTTACAAAAAAACAAGTTTAAATTTTTATCCGTCGCAAAATACATGATGCATGGTTATAACATAAACAAAGCATAAAACTGGTTTCCATCGACCGCAGTCGCAGTCTCAGGCTAGAGACGTCATGACTCGAACTAGGCACGACATCGCATGATAAGTGAAGCATTTTTGCGGACAGCTTTAAATATTTTTTTATTAAAGTAAATATTACAATATGGCAAATATATTTCAAACGCAATACCATCTAAGTCCTTACATTAAGGTTTGGTCGGTCTTTCAAAGTTACCTTGTTTATATTTATATAGCTTTAATAATGCTGCATCTGTCTTTTTTCTCCATCCCGCCAAAATTCCATCCTTGCGTTTAGAAATGGCAAATCCCTCAAGCAACATAATTCTAGATACGAGCCTCTAAATGCTTTATTGGCAAGATCACTATACAGATACCCATTTGAGTTATTGTCTATAATGAACATCTAATGAGGCAAGCTTATCCTTCGCACGTTTTATGTCCCTAGCAATGGGCCGTTAGGGAGAGATACGGATAATAAATATAAAACGGATTTCGATCGTCCCTTGACACTTAACGGTTGAACGGCCGTCCGTATATAGCAGCTGTTAACTGACGTGTGTTACATTGAAAGTGTTTTTCTGATAACACTTTCAACGCCTTCAAAGGCTTTATCTTTAGATTTATACTAGTTTTTAGAACGCAATCAGTAACTAATATATTGTATTTTTTTTAACGTATGGAAAATTCCCCCGGATTGTATTTGACTGAACTTTTTTAAAAGATATTAATAAAATTTCATTTACGTTATCCTAGTCCTGTAGGCATAGGAAAACCGGTCAAGTGCGAGTCAACATAGTGGTGGGTGGTAGCTAAGCCACTCCCACTACGTTACAACTTATAGGTAAAAAAAAACTACCTGATTATTAAAATCGAGTAAAAATTACTTAAAAATTACGTCTGTTGTATGGGAGCCCGCTTTAATATTTACTTAATTGTTATTTAATTATTTATTTTGAAAGGTAACATTCAAGTAAATATTCTGTGAAATTTTGAAGCGTCTACCTGTTTCAGTTTTTAATATTAATCAAAAACATACGAAAAAATCATACATCCCATTTGTGAAAATTTCAGCTTTCTAGCTATCACGGCTTATGAGATACAGCCTGGAGACAGACAGACAGACAGAAAGCGGAGGCTTAGTAATAGGGTTTCCGTTTTTACTCGGTGTCTGTTTTATTTCTACAATAGTTTGATAAAATATTTTTAGATCGACGCGATACATAACTACATATATAAAAAAGTATCTTGACGCCTATATCACCGAAAAAGTAGGATAAGGTATAACCAGGACACCCACGACTAGCCGAATAAATTAAGAACCATAATCTGATAGGTGTCAACCCTACCCTGCCTTTTTCCTTTTTTTGCCTTACGGTTAGAGACGGCGGGCGTGACCTTAGTTCAAACTTCAGGGACAGGGACAGGACAGCGGGGACCTGGGGACGAGCAGTAGCTTTCCCTTTTCCTTTGCCTTTCCCTTTCTTGACCACCGTCGCCCAGGATTCATCATGGCGAACGGTGGGTGTATCCTCCTTTCCATTCGTTGAAGCCGATGACGATGTGATTGGTGTCACAACTTCTTCTGCTGCCGGGTTTTTAGCTTTCTTTGCTTTTGACTTTCGATTTTGTCAGAAATATGCACCTCCCCTGGGCCAACATTACAGGGTACGGCAGCAGACTCAGCAGGCACCACTTTTCCAGTATCCGCACTTAAGGGCGGACGGACCCTAGGCTCAGGAAGGAAGCGATCTTTAATTGCCGCGAGGCGGGCACTCAATATTTCGCCCAGAGATATTGTGAGGGAGCGTTTTAACTCCTCAACAATATCTCCAGGCGCCAAAGGTGCTGAATGCGAAGCAACCACGGCAGAAGAAGCGGCGGCTCTAGCAGCAGCAGCAGACTCCGCCTTCGCCTCCGTGAATCCTTGTCGCAACATTAGTAGCATAGGCTACTAATGTTGGTAAAAGCCTCAGCAGCCGAATCTCCTCCGGTTTCTGTCTCGGATTGCTGAGATTTGAGGAACCTCTCTTGATCTTGCAGACCCCGCCTTTCTTCTTCCACGCTTCGCGGAGTTCACCTTGGCGGGAGCAGCAACCTCAGTCTCCGTTCCCGAGCCAAGGTGCCCAGGAGCTAAGACAGAAGGAGACGTCCGCATCCGAAGTGTTCTCCGCGACGCTACTTCCTCCTTCTTCAGATATACCTTTTATGTCGAGCTTTTGGCCCTGAGAAGGGCCTTTGATAACAGCCGTGTGGCCCTTAGGAGGACATACACCGCTATCTGCATCGGTTTGGCCATCTCGGCCCTCCACCATAACGTCAAAGGTTTTTGTTTTTGGTTCACACATTTTTGTACCCACGACCAGCGGACGAACTACTCAGACCATCACGCCGTTACGCCGCTCCGACGTGGCTAGAAAAATACGATGGACCTTGCCAAAGCACCCAAAGTTGGAACCGTTTGCGACACAGACAGACCCCTGTGCCATTCAGCCCTCGGCACGACTCTACACCTTGGCTTGGAATAATTTTTTATAGAGGTTTTCTTCCTCGCGGCCCGGCCAATTAAGGCAAGACCCTCGGTCCACGATCATAGGCCGATAGACGTGACATCGACACCTCCACGGGAGGTGTCGATGTCACGTCTATCGGCCGGCGTCTATATTACGATTTCACGGGCAGGCCGACAGGGTTAGTGCCAGCAGTGCCCGGCGTTGAGGTAAAAATTAGCTTCCCCAAGGTTCTGGCTTGCACCCCGGGTACTGAGCCCCCCCGCCACGACAAGGCTTGGTACCCTGGGGGGAACCCTACCCTACCTAACCTAACCCAACCCTAACCAGGCATATATGCAATTACGGGCAAAGTTGTTTTTATTATGAAATTAGAAAACAAATTTGTTTATTATGGTATACAGAGATGGTTTAGTAATCATTGCCGTTTATTATCCAGACCACAATATAACCATACCACACATGAATAGTCATTCATTCATTAATTCATTCATTCATTCATTCATTCATTCATTCATTCATTCATTCATTCATTCATTCATTCATTCATTCATTCATTCATTCATTCATTGTTTTTTGTATACCTTGGTGACGGGATAATTGAGATCGGTTTTGCGTAGTTTTACTGCGCGTTATTTATTTGTTATAATTAGTTTCGTATTTTACTTTGATTTAATTTAAACTCGACCACAAAATTAAAAACTTAAAGTGAACTATGTAAATTAAATGCAACAATAATTTTAGCATAAGCATCACGAATTCACCAACAGCACCATAGGTTTTTTTTAAAAAAAAGTAGGCAGAGGCATAACCAGGACACTAACGACTAGCCGAAGATACTAATTCCCACAATGTGATAGGTGGCAAGCCTATCGCCATCCAGGCACATATCCGATCCCGTGCAACATTAAGTTTTAAAGTCGGTTAAAAATAAAATATTTGACTAATCAGCCTCAGAGACAAGTAACATGAATGTGAGTTTTTGTACGGTTTTTACATGATGATATTTGCATTACAATCGCGTAAGGAAGAAATCACAACATAAATGCTATTGTTTTTCTATCATATTATTCTTATTTAAACCTAAAATACATTTTGCTTATCATGGTAGTTACAGATTTTTATGGAAAAATCTCATTTACGTCAAAATAAACCTCAGGATATATGTGATTGAAATACTTTAATCCATTCACTAGAAACGTCTAAGCGCTACGGTAGCTGTAGTACCGAAGTAAATGCTGTTGAAAACTCGCAACCAGGCTACAGACTATGCACTTGTACAGAACTTAATAAACATAGAAAAATATAAAACGTCTGCAAGAAAAAATGTTTTCTTGGCGCGGAAATCGAAAACAAGAAACAGAATAATGTAATACTCTAAGATATAAACCTAAGTCGACCTGCATCAAATTGATATTAGAATGAAACATATTTTATAATAAGCTTAGTACTTTAAAAAGTATATTAAAAAGGCCTTAAATAGTCGTAGACAATTTTTTTTATTCACCAAAACATTCATTTTCGTTCCATCGCGGTCGCTGCGACGTAGTGTGTACATATGAATCAAGCCTTATACCGGCTGATCACAGCTAATAAAGTCTTAAGATACTTTTAATTTGTAAGCCAGTTGGACGTTCCCTTGACATTATTATTCTTCTCGGTCTGTACTAGTTTGTCCTTTTAGAACTCCAACTGTATCGACGTTCGTATTTCCCGATGGTACGGTCTGGAAACTTTCACGCTGCAGTGCGGGGACTGCTTGAAATTCCAGAATTGCTCTGCGTACAATAAATTTAAACTCCCGAATCCCGGATGTTGTAAATTTTGCGCTTATTTCCAACAAATTATTTTCATTTAAGCGTTGCGCTTTCTACGATGGGGTGAGCGTTCCAAGCCGGAAAAATCTAGTTTCAGCTTGAGTGCAAACCTCTCAGTGGAAAATCGCTTTAGGTCCTAGATTATTTTTTGAGTGAACGCAATAAAATTCGTATTAAATTAAAAATATACGAGATTTCCGCGAACAGAGAACAGTTTGCGGTTTTTCATTAAAATCGTATCTAGATTTTTATGTTTTTGTAAAAATCTCATGTCATGTTTGTTTTGTAAACACACTTCAAAACTATTCGACTTTTGGCGCTATTGAAGGGAAAGATGTTCGTAGTGTTTTGTCGTAATTATTGAAAATTGTGTTTATGTTCAATGGAATTAGTTGGTTTTGGTGGTATTTTGCACAATTTTGTCCAGTGAAAGTGCACAAATGAACTAATCATGAATAAATTAGTCTATCGTGTTATTCCTCATTCCCGCCAAATCTCATTTAATGAGCGTTGGTAATAAATCCACCGCTTTACTCTAGACCCCGCCATACTTTCTTTGAAATAAGTACAATGAAATTTATTTATTTGTGGAATATATATGTCAAAAAATTGTTACAAAGATGTTTAAACATAACAACATTTTTACCACATTGTGGTCAGCAACATTTAATTAAATTATAGCAATTAAATATTAATACACTTTCACATATTCAATAAATATTTTTTTTAATTTTTAATAAGCTTTGTAATTCAACCTGTAGCTGTGGTAATCTACCTTTGAACTACCTGTATGGACTTCGACTGTACATTGATCTTATGCTTAAGCATAATGCAGCATCAGCAGTTTGGGACTCACATAATTTCCATACTTTTCATCAGTTCGTTTCAGACCTCCGCGTCGGGCGTTCTTATGAAATCAATCTCATAATCAATATCAAGATCAAATCATATTAATCAATCGCGTCGCTCGTCTAACCTCTATCATTATCAATCAATACTAATTAATCAAATATCATATAATCATTTTATTATAGTTTTAAGATAAATCAATAATCAGTGTTTTAGTCATGTGTTGTTTCAAAGAACTTTATATTGATCTAGCTGCTACCCGCGGCTTTGCCCGCGTAGTCTATTTATTTAATATTTAACTCTCCCACCCATTGAAATTTTAAGATGAAAAATGGCCTACGTCCTTCTTCAAACTTTAATCTATTGTTATTTAAATATATCTAAAAAGTATTACATGATGATGTTCTGGAAAGAATAAATTTAGAAAGTAGTGCACTGAGATTTTGTTTTAAATTAAATACTTGTGAAGAATGACGTAGTTTTTGAATAAGGATTAACATCGTGTTTATAAAATTTTTACTTTTAAAATAACCTTCGCAAATAATGCATTATTTAAATAAAATTGGTTAGCATAAAAAAGGATATAGTGAGCTAACCTTAAAGGTTAGAAATGTGCTGTCACGGACTTTTTTAGGACTTTTAAAGGGGAACAATTCTTTCATACAAGATTTTTACGAAACTTTCACCGTTAACGCAGCGCACGCTCTCAATAGGAAAAAATCCCTCGATTTTAAGACACTTATCATTGGTGCTCCGCTCCTATTGATTTTAGCGTAATGATGTACAACCTATAGCCTTCTTCAATAAATGGACTTTCTAACTATGAAAGTTCAAGCAAACAAACAAACAAACTTTTCAGCTTTTTAATATTAGTACAGATAGTATAGATTTTGGTTCTGAGCTCTTACAAAAAAATAAAGACGAACTGCTTTCATACCAAATTAGTCAAAAAAGGCGAGTTTCGGTTCATTTCATAGGGTTGATAAGTATATTTTGATTAAATTATCGCTATAAAAAGTAGCCTATGTTCTTTCGTTCCTCATTAAGTGTCTAAATACAAAGTTTCACTGTTATATTTTCAAAAATGCCGATTTTCCATACGAACATTCATTGACCTGTTTTTACCCCAATTTTCTCCCCCAATTTTTGCTATAAAAATTCCTTATGAAGTGTCTCAATATAAAGTTTCACCGTTATATCTTCAAAAATGACGATTTTCCATACACACATTCATCACCTCTTTTCACCCATTCTCCCTCATTTTTTAGTGATAAAATAGGCTATGTTCTTTCGTTTATCATTAAGTGTCTAAATACAAAGTTTCACTGTTACAGCTTTAAAAATGACGAATTTCCATATGAACATTCATCCCCTCTTTTGACCCATTTTTCCCTATTTTTTTTGCGCGTTTATAATATTAGTAGGGATAATCATCATAAAAAGTCAGTAGGACGCTTGCGAAAGTCCCTACACTACCTAACTACCATTGTTTCCAACCCTGGTGCGTCAGGAGAAAAAACAGCAAAAGAAATTCCCGGCAACAGGTCTGTCACATATATATGCCTTTAATGCCACCGTTTCCAAATCTAGCCAATCAGGAGAAGAAATATCGAATCAATCTCTTAAGCAACTATGATTTCTTTAGTCAAGTTTGTACTTATTAAAAAATATTTCATATTTATTTTATTTTATTTTTTAATTTTTATTTTTCAAATATATTTTATTATATGGCAAATACTAAACAGCTTAATCCAAAAAATAAAGAAAAAAACTATATTGATTTTAATTTTTAATTTGGTTCAATTTGAAATATAATATAATAACAGATAGTATATTTTTTATTGAGATCTCAACTGGTTGGCGCTGGACTTTAACACGCGGCCGCGGTGTTTAAAAAATATATAATAAGTAATATTTACGTGGATGTATTTACAGCTTTGTATGATAATCTAATTATTTTCTTTTGACATTCTGCTTTTCCTACTATCTAGACACATCTGTTGTTAGATATTTTAATTTTCCTCTTAAATAAACATTATCAGTTTCGACTCGACCAATTTTAATAAAATAAACAAACCCTTGTTTAAAAAATTATAACCTCTAAATTGCTCAAGTCATCTTTTCCAAAATTTTTTTGTAAAACAACTTTAATTTTCAAACTCAAACAAATTACAAAAATGCAAAAAGAAAAAAACTTTATGATATACATGATAAACGTTACCTAAATGTTTCGCAATAAATAATGAGGTAAATCTAAATTATTTATTTTAATAAGTAGGTACCTACCATAATATATTCACGCCACGGTCACAAAAACTTTGATATAATCTTATATTTAAATTTTTTTTTGTCACAATGTTAGTTACCGTATTCCTTCGAAACGATTTTCACCAAATTTTATATGAACATTCAGTAGGTCTTCGAATCTGCTACTGTCTATTTTTCATACCCGTAAGTAAAGATGCGTTCTCATCCCAGTTTTTTTACTAAATTAACATTTAAAAAAATAGCAGAACAACGTCTGTCGGGTCAGCTAGTATATCACAATATAAGTATGTATTTATGTAACAAACTCTTTAACAAATAGTATTATGAAATATTCAGTTCTTAAGTTTACTTGACGTCTTATTTAATTTGTAATAGATTGTTAATGCGGTTAAGTATTTAGTACAATTTCAAAATCTATTCCAATTTCTTCACTTTTAGTTTTATTTCTTAAGTTTATAACTTACCACCTTAAAAAGTATGTTCCTTTTTAGATTTAGTTGAAAATGTCCCTTTTCTATTTGAAATAGCGGTCAGCGACAATAGCGTTATCTAATATTTGCGGTAGAAGTTTGCACTTTGCGAGACCGCTCTTGACCTGCCTTGTGCTGATTCAATGGCTCCTTAAGCTTGGCCTTATTTAACATTCAAACAGAGTGCATTGTAATATAACTTCAGCATTTTAGACACTTGAGCTCCAACACTTGATCCAAGTAATTTTATTAATAAGCTTTTCAAATCCTAAAGCTTAAAGCTCCCGATAAAACTCCCTGTTTTACTGTTATGAAACCATTATAGGTAGGTTTTTCTGTCAGTTTTACCAGTCTTTGAATTGAATTATAAATAACCTAGTATGTAAACCGGTGATTGACATTTAAATCAACCTTCGACGGAAAAAGAGGGGTGTAATAAGTTTGAACTGCCTGAATGTGTGTGTATGTCAATGCGTATGCGTGTTTGTGTTTGCGTGGCAGAGCATGTGTGTGGCATCATAACTTTTGACAATACTGATTTTTGTTTGAAAGCTGTATGTATGTTTTGTACATGTAGATTTTGTCGTGAACTATTGAGTTTTCACAACAAATCATATGTCCGATATCAAGAACAGGCCAATATCGAAGCTAATGTAACTAGCTAATGTATTTGAAAAAGTGATCTAGGATCCAGTCTACTCAGCATGCCGTAATTTATTTATTAGCTACCAATCTACAGGGGTTTCTGAAAGGTCGATTAACTTGATTCTTTTTAAGACTACATAGCTGATGTAAAGGTGCGAGAGGAAACTTTCTCAGATGGTTATCTTCTTATATTAGTAACAAATTACCGCCAATTCTACTTAACAATTGTTGTTTATTGTTCCTTAAGGTTTAAGTCAAAATAAGTCGAAAACATTGACATTCAGAAATAAACTTAATAGGACAAAAGTTTCTTCAAATTGGTTGGTCTAACCATTGACCTCTAAGGTCTAACCATTGCAGTGCTTTCCTGAAAAAAAAAATCAACCCGGTAAGTAAACAATGCCATAGAGTCAAATTTATAGAAGATTCTGTGAAGAACCTAAGACAATTATTTAATGGAAATCCGAGTTTCTCCTCTACGTAAATGATTATAAGTTACCATCATATTACATTTTATGAATACCTGTGACTGGCTAGCTAGTTATAAAGTTTTGTATAAAGCTGCACTTCGTCTCATTCCCAGACCTTTTGTATATTATAAATGCTAAAAGTTTCTCAACCTGGTTACTACAATTTAAAAGTTTGCACCAGTGTGGCTTCAAGTAAATAGAAGGAAGAACACCTTAAACGCAGTAGTAAATCTACAAAAAAAAACGAATTTTATTAAATCTCGTCAGATTAAACACATCATAAAGTCATAAAACACTGGTTGAATCTCAAACTTATTTATGAGGAGTTCCACCTGAAACGAGATTTATATTATAAAAATAAATCATCAAACTACATGCGTAAATGGCGGATGTAATGAACGTGTAGTTCTCTTATTAGTCTGCAATGTAATCAAAGACTACAATACTCTGATGTAATGTTATAGTCTTCACAGATTTTATAAAACGTAAATTATATTAAATAACATTGGCCACTATTAAAAGGAAGAAAATCAAAAAAAGGAACTGTCAAAGAGGGGGTCTAAAAAGGAAGATGAGCAGCAAGAAGCTTACTGGAATATTATGAACATTAGAGCTACACGTGACTTAGAAACAGTGGCATTCCTATTCCTAGGTTAGAAAAGACCTAGACATGACCTGGACTAAAGATTATATTTTGTACGTACCAGAGTCATTTATATTAATACACTCTTTCGAACTTCGTAACTTCTGAAGTGGTTCTTTGGCCCAATACCATAATTTGATAGATAATCATAGTTTGTTGATAACGTATTGGTTGCTTAGATACACCTTTACCATTTATTTAGGTAGCTCCCATTTCCGTAGTCGGAATAATTACATAAGAAACACTAGCGGCCTGCTCCGGCTTCTCACGGTTATAAAATGTACATATAAACCTTCCTCTTCAATCACTTTATCTACTAAAAAAACCACATCAAAATCCGTTTCGTAGTTTTAAAGACTTAAGCACACAAATGAACATAGGGACAGAGGAAGCGACTTTGTTTTAGTGTGTAGTGACGTGTCGGAGTCTATTACATATTTTTTTTTTTAAATTCCTAACTTCTAATTTGACTCTATCCTACCCAATATCATTAATTAAAGTGTCAGACATTCATAATCTATTAATAATGAAGCGATTGCTATATACCTTACAATTTATTTCCTTAATTCAAATATTTGGGGCCAGCTAAGACCCACTAGGCCGTTCTGCCACGTCTTCCGTAATAATAAATTCTTTTTAACAGTCTTAAAAGTGTTTTAGCGCCATCGTGGTCGTATTTTTTCACAATTATTGAATTCAATGTAAATTCTGAGTAAAATTAGTTAATTTAGGTGGGAATTAGTTTAATTTTGTTCAGTGAAAGTGCACAAATGAAATTATCATGAAGAAATTAGTGTATCGTGAATTTCCTCGCTGGCGCCAAATCTCCCAAAGTGAGCTTGTGTAAAGTGACCACCGCTTTACTCAAGACCCTGGCGTGACTTTGTAAATAGTGATTAATGACTGTATAAGAAATAATTTATACGGAAGACGTGGCAGCATGGCCTAAAGGTCTTAGCCGGCCACAGAAAGGGGCAAATTAACGTAACTTAACAGTCTTAATACAATTCAGGTCACAAGTCACAAGTCGGAAGTCGAAGTCAGGGTCTTGAGTAAAGCGCTGGCCACTTTACTCAAGCTCATATTGTGAGATTTGGCGACAGCGAGGAAAAACATGATACACTAAATTTCTTCATAAATATTCACTTTTGCACTATATCTGAACAATATTAAACTAATTGCCACCTCAATAAATTATTTTTACTCATAGTTTACTCAAAATTCAATAATTATGAAAAAATACGACCATCTTCTTTCATGTTGTCGCCAAAACTCTCGTTTTTTACTCTTTTATGTTCACGTGATAAAGTGGAAGTCAACTAAAGCAATAAATATTCGTATAATTAGGTTTTAAATTAAATTAATTTTGGCGCTTTCGAGCGCTTTCCCGCTATCTATTGAAAACTTCGGTTTCAATAAGGAACGTGCAGTGACTACAAATTTCAATCGCACTCCGCGCTTTCGTTAATTTATATTTTCATTTAAAATTATTTAATTAAATTAGTACTTTATTACATTTTCCTGTATTTTACGGGGTCCTTTGCTTAGAATAATTCATTTGCCTGGCTATCAGGTAGCTCGTAAGAGGTGATCATTGGTTAGAATCTATACTTGTTATCGTCGACATTTGGTGGAATTCCATTAAATACACACTTTCTGAGGTAAACGCTTGTACTTTTCTGATAAACACTTTATTTAACACTTTCTAAACGGACCGACAATAACTTACTACCAAATAGGTACTGAACGTTAAATTAAAACAGACTTATTTATCTTTAGTTATAGAGCCCTGATGATACTGTGAAAACTGAAACCGGTTGGCTATATGAAACCGGTTGCTATAGCGTAACATAAAGTGTTAAACAAAGTGTATAGTGGAAAGGTACAAGTGCTTACCTAAAAAAATGTGGATCATTGTTTAAATGGGTTATTATCAGAATAACTGTTTGTAGAATGCTGTGAAGCAACTTGTGTTAACCGTCTTACCTGTTCCTGATATCATATTTGTGTCCTACAATATCGTGTTCCGGTTTGGATAGTGTCTATAGACCACAGCTGTCTCTTGCCATCAGGAGAGTAGAGTGCGGATAACGAGGTCATATCCTATACAAATACACCTAAAATGTATACGTATTAAAATATAGACTTGGATAAATAAAGCTGTTATGATACTAAAATTATTATTGTTAAAATTCGTTTTAACGCATGCGAATTTAAACCTTTTCATTTTTAAAAATAAAGATTTTAAAATAATATTAACTTTTGTTTGCTGAAAAAAGTAAAAAAATATAAATTGCCATTTTACGTTTGAAATAAAATAACAGAAGCACTTTTATTTGGCCCGATTCAAAACGATGTTAGAATTTCATAGTGAAATAGAAAAAATCATTCAACCGCTCTATGTTTCATCCAATTATATTTATTTAAAACCAATTTCAAAGCACGTTTGACTTCACTGTAATTGGATGCAAAGTTACGATCGTCAGAAATTAATTTATTTTTACAATGCATTTTCGTAAAGCAATGGTTGAAATTTTCATTTTAACAATCAATTTCGTTTTAGTTTTTAATCGTCGTATCTCTCGGGGTTCATAAATTTCTTATTTAGTTTAAATATTCATGTTCAAAACAAGTTCGATCAATAACGACTAGTATTTAAATTATTATCAATTTAATTAGTGAAACAAAATAAAACAAATTTAAAAAACCCTTTTATATAAACATTTGTTATTAATGTGCAAATCATTAAAATTAAAATGTGTTGTGATTAAAATTGAAGATTATTCTAAAATAAATTCTATCAATTTTTAACCTTTTATTATATCCATAAATATCATTTTTTTCAAATTAATGTAGTTCAATTTTATTTGCGTGTTTTTCTATACGCATTTTTAGATATTATATACATTATTGATAAACCGCTAAAAATTAATGCTATGTTTGAAAATCTAATAGTTTGTTGACTTAGAACTGAAGTTTTATAGTATGAAAAATGTTAATTACTGAAGTATAGTGTAATTAATCTTTGAAATAAATTTTAGATGTAAGTGAGTCAGACCAAGAACATGCGACGAATAATTACGAAGCAGTAACTGATCATTATACTTTCGTGGCTTTAATTGAGTAAGTTAATACCATAATTTTGTTTTGAGACACCGAACACCCCAAACATGCCGAACCGTCTTATACCTAATCGTCCTTCGAATATCTTAAATTAGACCTTTGAGAAGAGATAATTAATAAGCCATTAAATAAATTTGGCTCGGCGTTATGTTCACACAATTTGACGTACCCATATGGAAAAAAATAATTACATTTATTTCTATTGAATATTATATTTACAGAAAAATGTAATAGGTAATCAATCCCAGTTGACCCTTTATATGAATGCAGGGACACATTTTTCTGTGTTGGTTTGGGTCCGCTGACTATAATAGACCTTCTGCATCTCTGCCAGATAGCTCGTAAGAGGCGAGCATAGGTTATAATATAGGTCATCACCAACAAGACCACCGGTGGTCCACTTTTTTATCTGGCCTGCCCGGATAGATAGGTGGCTTTGCATAATAGGTATTTCATCTCGGCCTCAGGACAATGACGCGCCTGTAATATCTATGGTGTATAGGCCACGGTTGTTTCATAAAATAATGAGAACCTTGTGCTTGTTCCCTGACTTTAAACATAAAAAATACACTGAGTGTGCGGTTGCCAATTTTTTCGCTTATTTTATTGAATATCAATTTTCGGTTTCAGAAAAGAACTGAGGGCATACTAAATTAAAAGGGTTTGTTTAGATTACCTTTATTTTTCTGTAAACTTATCTTCAATAGAAGCTTATGTGATAAATTCTTTTAAGAAAAAAACACTCTTTTGACGTTTTCCTCATCAGAAAATTGTGTTTTTTAAAGCTTACAAGTACTTCTTATCGAGCTAAATTTATTTAATCGTGTTTTGTTTCCCAAATTTACCTAAAGAATTTTATTACTTTTAGTAGACATAAAAGTAATTGTTAATTATTCGTTCTCAAAGGTCTAGTTTCAAATATACGTGACGACTATTCGGCATATCTTAGACGTTTAGCACCTTTAAAATCAATAACAGTACTTGGTACTATCATGTTCCGGCCCGGGGGGTAGGGCAATGACGCACGTATAATATCTATTGTGTCAAAAGGCGATGAATATCTGTTACTATAAGGACAGCCATGTGTTTGTTCGCTATCTTAACACATAAAAAGAGCCAAGTGCTAGTCGGACTCGCCCTTGAAGGGTTCCGTAGCAGCTAGTAATATGATATTATAAAAGCGACATGATAAAAAAAACTACTTATTTGGTAAGCTCGTTAAAAGCGAGTTTCGGTGGAAGTTTGCATGGTAAATTATTTTTTGTTTATTAAGTGCTATTTCTAAATTTTGTTTTATTTTTTCAATGCATTTCATAGAATACATCTAAGTATCAAGTAAGCAATACAGTTCTTATAGTATCGAAAAAAAAGTGGGTATGGCATACGGACGGACAGAAAGACAGACATGACAATATAAAAAATTAACAAATCTATAAGTAATTTAACATAGTAAAAAATGAAAAATCTCTATTTTACAGACTGTATAAAACTTCGGTCCCTACGGTATATTTATTTGGTCGTGTATTATTTTTCAGTGTCGTTTTTACAGATGAATCAAAGAGAACATGCACTGGGACCATTATTCATGACAACGCTGTTATCACGGCGGCACACTGCTTGTTAGTATTTTTGTTTGTTTTTTTTTGTTCTTCTAAAATAAGGATAGACTTAGATAATAATTCAATTCTTTTTTGTAAAACTGGTATTAATGAATTAATACAAAATTTTTAAACAGTAAAAGAAGTAATCATCTTCACACCAATATCCCCTAAACCGTATCTTCAAACCCATGGCATCCATGATTAGCCGAAGGTACTTATTTAACAATATGATTGTTGGAAAACCTATCCACAACCGGGCACTATTGTAATCACAGGAAACGTTTCTATTAGGAAATCAAAAACACATTTTGAGTAGTCCGATCTGGGAATCGAACACGTGTCCTCATGCTAACAAATGATCACTTGATTATAGAGGCGATCATAATAATTTATGTACTATATATGCAGGGTATTTTAGATACCGTAACGAAAATTTCTGTGGTAGTTTAAATAAATATCAGACTTCAACATTTCTTTTACAGTTTTTGTCAAAAACAAGTGGTTGAATATTTAACAGTTACAGTTATATGCATTAAGCCGCGTGTTGCGAGCATGAAGAGTGCCGACATAATACGAGTACGCTGTTTTATTACATTGCTATTTTTAGTAAAAATGGTTTATTTATTAGATATTAAATAAAAATCGAGTTGCATCAGATAGTACTAATGAAATAATAGTGAAATTAATAATTTTGAAAAATTCATGAAATTTCCTATACAAAATTCCAACTATATATGCACGTCTATCATGTAAAGAATCCATGTTGGCATTTTTACGTTTTTTGCACTTACACGGCGTATATATACTTACATAGACCATGGTGATACCCACTACTAGTTGAAGACTATAAGTCCAAAATGTGGAAGATGCAAAGCAATCGCCAATCGGGCACATATCTTGTGCCAGGCAACGTTATTTTTTTATGAGACTTTTTTTTGCCTGACCCGGGAATGAATCTCGGAAGCTTATGAAGTTTTTTTATGATATTGGAAGGGAAACACGGAGACGGATTCCCTGGTGGTAAGAAATTCACGCCGCCTTGAGACACTAATGATGGTTATCTGCTTTGCCAACCTGAGGCCAAGGTTATTAGCCTTGAGCAAAAGTAAGTGTGCATGCTAACTTTTTTTCCGAACCAGAACACGTCAACGGCAAGCGCTGACGTTACGGCGGCAGGAATAGATAAGGCGATGGTACCAATTCGGGCGAGTCGCTGCGAAACTCTATCACCTAGTCAGATGTCACGGTTTAAGTGACAATCAGCGTATGTTCGCCTATTACGAGCTGCCTGGCAGGAAGGTAGATGGTCTCTTCTGCAAAGGAACCCAGACCAACACGGAGTAGTTAATTCTAATACCGGACTTCAAGAGTCTAAAATATTAACGAGTGTTAACGATGTTGAGGTTTATTGGAGGAATTAATTTTACAAACATATATCACGCCAGTTCCCTCACGTGGTAAGCAGAGAGAATCCTAAGGCAAATCTCAAGATCTTTCCATACCTGTCTGGCTTCCTCCATGTTCATTACCCATAAATTTCATTTTAATACTTAAATGTTTGTATTTATAGCTTTGAAAAAAAATACGGTATTTAAGACTTTTTAATTTTCGTTCTAAAGGTCATAAATAAAGCCATGTAGTCCAAGAGGATGGAGCCAATAGCTACTTTATAAGATGGACTATCGCCATTCTCCATTAGCTTTAGAAAAGATTGCAGCAAACTCACAATCTACGGCATCATTTTCTCATGTAACATTTTCTATTACAGTAAAACGGAGCGATATGAAACAGCTCCCGAGCTCACAGCTTCTTTTGTAGTAATAGGGACGAAGAAAATGTTTGATTCGGGATACGAAAAATATCTCCCTATTGAGCGTATCATGATTCATCCAAAATTCACTGGTTGGTCTTCGGATATTGCCTTGGTTTATACATTTGCGGGCATGATGTCCGATAAACCTGGCCGAATTGTTCCGTTAGTTTACGAAAAAACTTCAGAATCATCGAATTCTAACGTAACTGTCTTTAGTTGGGGTCGGTATGAGGATGAAGACGTAAGTATTTTTTTGTTTTATATTTTAGCCAGCAACATCTTTTAAGTTATTTGATTTTAAATTTCGTCTGGTCAAACGCGATTTTTATTAGCACAATGATGAGCTCCGAGCTAATATTTTTTTTAAATTTATTTAAGGAATACCAACAGCTATAATGTTGTAGGAATATACAAAACAATAATAATAGGAAGCCACTTAGTCTTCACGAATAATAACAGAGATTAACTACTTAACAACTAATATAACTAATTACTTAAGTAAAATAAAACTGTTATTAATATTATAAAAAACTTTACAAGCATTAAAAAACTATGCTTAGTTGCAATCTAGCTGAGTTAATACATTTATGTATATAATAAGTCAATATCTGTTCTTATACCAAGATTACATTACAATCGTATTATTATATTTGCTAACCAAAGATACGAATTCTGCCTATTATTAGTCGATACTGATATAATGAACAATGTTATATTCTTCTTAATGGTTCTGGTTGTTTTAACGATATATTAAACTTGATAATGTTAACGAGATCAGGGAGTACCATAAGCTCATTTAACGATATTCTTTCAACAACACTAATTGTCATCTGAGAAAACCTTATGACAAATGTCACAAAGTTGCTTTTAATTTAGATACAAGTAGCAACAAGGGAATAATACAACGGTAATGTAACATACAATAGTCTAACTTGCGTCTATTTTTGAAATAAATACCTACAGCCGAATGGTGCGTCAACACGCGACAGAGCTACGCGCTTTCAGTCCTATAACCACATCTGTCTATTTGAATTTTATGATTAAAAATATTACAATTATTTAAACAAATGAAAATCGTCTAATGCATACTAAATGTTCAATAAAAATGTTACCAAATTTCATCAAAATCCATCCTTAACAGCTCAATTGAAACTCAAAAACAGCACAAAATATTCTGTATTTTTTCTTTGCCATTTTTAGCAAATTATTTGACTTATTTATTTATTTATTTATTTAAGCCTTATTTTATTCCATACAAATAGTGACATAACATGCAGTAAAAAAAAAAGATAAAATATAATAAGATTTAAATTGATACAATAGTAATAAAATCAAATAAAAATTCCAAACAAAAATAATGAGACATTAATAGAAATAACATTGATAACTTATATTAAATAATTTATATTTGTATGGACCCCCTATTATTTGACTTATTAAATAAAAATAGCGTTAACAAATCGCACGCTTACCTACTTTTTTTTTCAATGAAAAAAAAATTTTATTGTAGTATGACGTTGTTCCAAAAAACGTTTTTGAGGTATCCTTACAAGAACAATGATACCTGCGACGGAACACCTAGCTCTTTCATATTAACATTTTACAAAATATATTAAAAAAACAGTTAATTACATAAAACTTATTGGTTACAAAAAAAAAACGCTAATAAATCGACCGCTCGTCCCTGTGGAGCAACCGTTCATTGGTACCACGTAAGTACCAAGTGCATACCATAATCGAGATTCGTAGGTGTAAACACGTTTCGCAAAGATAGAGTACTATAATTACATTACTGTGATAATACTTTTTTTAACGTGTGGAAAATCTCCCCGGATACCCACCGCTCTCGAGGGAGAGCAGCAGGTTATGTCGGACTCGAACCGACTAAAAACCACACTATGACCTTCGCGCCGCCCGGCTAGGAGCGAGATGGGGTCGCGTTGGCATTCACCATCCCGCTCCGCGCCTACGGTCCGGTCCTTACCGAGCCTCCAGAGCCTCCCGCGCTGAAAGAGGAGCAACTCCGGCCATTGGAGTCACCGCCCAGGCGTGCGAGGCCGTGCCGGCCGAAGAAAGTCCGCCAACTCCCCCCGGCAGCCCCGCATCGGTGGCGCTTTAAAGTCGTAGAAACCGCCTTCTTGCGCCTCCGGTCCATCTGCGCCGGAGCGGGCCTGAGTTGGGATCGTCCTCCCAGGCCCGCTCCGCAGTCTCCTTTTGCGTCATGACTTCTTCGCAAAAGGAGACCACCGCCTGCCAGGACCTGTCACTACCGAGCATGGCATTGACGACGCTCGGCAGCGCGAAGTCCTCTCGGACGACCGCTGACAAAGTACGCCGCTGTGACTCGAACGCGACGTGTGTGGGACGCCGTATCTTCTGGCGCCCCATACTCTTGGCAGGCGTGGGCTGCCTCCCGTCTCGTGATCTTATGCAGATACTTCCCGAAGCATCCGTGCCCGGAAAGCACTTGCACAAGTCGGAACGTTAGCGACCCGAACCGCCGCTGCAACCACCCTCGGAGGACCGGTCGGATTGCCTCCACCCCCGGGACAGGTGGGGCAAGGTCCTCCTTCCACCACTCTAACGTGGTCTCCCACGCCTGCCTCTGTATGCGCTTTACGTCCTCCCACGCCAGGGGCTTCCCGCGCGCCCTCGCCGACGTTACTGCAAGGTATGTGTGAGCAAGAGCACGCGCTTGGAGCTCCCAGGGCGGGTCTCCTACGAGGACGCATGCCGCCGTCCAGGACACCGTCCGGTATCCGCGTATCGTCCTGGTCGCGATGACCCGCTGCGGACGTCGCAACAGAGTCTTGTTGGCGCGACCAGACAGACAGACAGACGAACAGACCGGTGCCCTATACAGGGCCATACTCCGTACGACGCCGGAGTACAGCCATCGGCAGTTGGCGCTCGGGCCTCCTACGTTGGGCAGCAGCCTCCCCAAAGCAGCGGCGGCTCCCAGGGCTCTCGGAGTGAACCGGACAAAATGTGGCCCGAAAATCCACCTCCCGTCCAGGATGAGAGGAGAGGTACTTCATCTTGCATGTCTTTTTTTAATAATAATAAGTAGGTAACATTATAAACTATGAGTAGCCTGTAATGAGTTATTGTAATATTTAAATTGTATTGTTGCCAAATTTCATCTAAATCTGCTTGGTAATTTATGCGTGAAAGAGTAGGTAACAAGCGTCCATCCATCTTTAAAAACTTTCGCAGTTAAGATATTATTAGGTTCTAAAGTTAAACATTTCTAAAGTTTTGTTATTTGTATGGATAGATAAAAATTGATGAAATTTTAGTGATTTAAATATATTGTGTATGTACATAATACTAGCCGAAGACGCTAAGTCCCTCAATGTGATAGGTGGCAAGCCTATCGCAAACTGGGCGCGTAGCCAATCCCAAGCAACATTTTTTTTATTAGAAAATTGGGAAAATTCTCCAATTTTCTAATAAAAAAAAAATTCGCTATAAAAAGTAGCCTATGTTCTTTCATTCCTAATAAAGTGTCTGAATATAAAGTTTCACTGTTATATCTTCAAAAATGTCGATTTTCCATATGAACAGTCATCCCCTCTCTTTACCCATTTTCCCTCATTTTTTGTGATAAAAAGTAGCCTATGTTCTTTCGTTTATCATATTATAGTGTCTAAATATAAAGTGTATAAATACAAAGTTTCACTGTTACAGCTTTAAAAATAACGAATTTCCATATGAACATTCATCCCCTCTTTTTACCCATTCTCCTTAATTTTTTTGCAATAAAAAGTAGCTTGTGTTGTTTCTCAGGGTCTACTCTATCTCTGTACCAAATTTCATTAAAATCGGTTCACTGGTTTAGGTGTGAAAGCGTAACAGACAGACAGACAGAGTTACTTTCGCATTTATAATATTATTAGGGATTAGGGATAATATTTTCAAAAGACGTCTAATATTATTAAAGGACACAGAAAAACCAAAAAAAACACTGAAACAAATCCTGTTTTTGGACTCCACGGAAGAGAAAAAAATGGTAAGATTTTTTTAAGGTTTCAATATTAAAAGAATCAATATTACATAAAAAGTTGATTGAATTTAAATGTACTTTTTGTTCGGAAACTCGTACCTTTTATTTATTTGACCAACAAGACTACTGGTTTTAGTCTACTGTGAAGCATCTTTCTTAGGTAGTCACCTTACCTATTCGAACCTAGTTAATGACATTATCATATTCTAGTTCAATGGGTAGGGTAGCCGCAAGAATTGTATGTACTTCTACAATAGGCCTAATACTCCAACAACGAGATGGCCCATTTTCAAATATTATAAAAATAAATAAAAGGAGACAATACAAACTTTCTTTATTTTTAAGTCTTAAAGTTTCAAGATTTGAGGAATCACTTATTTTGTGATAAACATACATACATATAAGGATATCCGCTAGGGACATAGAGTAAAGACGCTAGCGGAGTAGGCAGAGAGTTTCGAGTGTCACGTGCATTTATGTCACTGCCTAGTTTTCTCAACATCCAATAATCCTTTCATATTTACACGCATGTTTCGGAAAAAAAGTTCTATAGACTAAAAAATATGCGCGCAATAGTCCTACGGAAAGTGATGTATTTTTTATGTCTAATTTATTGCTAACCGCAAGGTTTTTAAAACTTCACCGTCCTATAAAAAGTAATGTTTAAAAGACACTAATAGCTATCAAAGCTGGCACGAGTAAAGAAATTATTTTTATACGTACACAGACATAGATATACATTTAGTTTAGTTTTCGCCAACTCCATTACTAACTAAAGGAACATGAAGTAACGGTACCGTTTAAGTGCAATAATAAAGGAAAATTCTTAAAATCACAGAGCGTTTGTGTGCAGGTCTCATACAATGTGTAACAAGAAAAAGCTTTCAAGAAGTATTTCACCCTAACATGTCTCGGATCAATGTTTGATCATTCTAGAAATTATGAAAACAAAAATCCTTTCTCCTGAGTTTTGCACACTCAACCCGAGGGGTATTAAGCTTTTGTTGAGCTGGGGTTGGAAATCCCTACTGTAAAGTCACTTTACTTGGTTTATTTCCCTTTTGAAAAACAACGAAATGTATTTTTACTCATTGCATATAGCTAGCGAATGCACACGACTTTACTTGTATTTAAATACAACTAAGACACATTTGAGAGATCGAAATAAACAACTATGATTTATTTCAAATCATTAATTATCTTCATTTCATATGCAGTCTAGTCGGTTCAGCCGTTACGCAAAGAAATATTAACCAACGAGCGCTTTTTTGATGTTAGAATGGATATTTAAATAAAAACAATCAGGTTGCACCCCCGGAGTACCGGCAGAAGTGAAAACTTGAATTTTAAAGTTGTGCGTTTTTGATATTTTGGAATGGTTAGGGAATAATTTTGCACGAATCGCTTTAATTATTAGTATGAAAGTACTATCATTTGTCTGGTAGAATACAATATTCATTTATTGCGCCATCGTACACAAACATGACAACACGAACATTCGTGCAAGCGCCCTGCGCCTTACGAACTTTCGTCTTTTTTAGAAATTTCAAGTCAGAAGTTTTTAACCATTCCAAAGAAGTGTGCAACGCCGCTAAAGAAGTTTTCACTCCAAAAATGTCCCAGTTAAGCAAAACATTTACAATTCTACGATACCTATTTAAATAATACTTAGATAAATAAATATTCCTAAACAAATTAAATAAATTTAATCTAACCCCAAAGTCAGCAAATTGTGTGCTTGTAATATGGATGTCAGTCAACGATACTACTACATAGAAATACTTAAATAGATACCTGAATAAATTTATTAAGCATCCACACCCAGAATTGCAGACATAAAAATGTACATCACACAAATGTCTGCCCCCGTCAGGATTCGACCTAAAGTATCGCAATTAGCGGATGGATGCTCGTCCAAGACAGCGTTTAAACTTAACAGGTTTAGTTCATTATATAATATATCTCAATAACAGTAAGTGATGTCTCCTAAAAATAATAAAATGAGCTAGGAACAAGCTTTACGCATATTATGTTTTGAAGTCAGTTATCTATATTATGGTTACGTGAAAATATTTTGAACAACCCGCGACTAATCCTATACGCAATATCGCTAAATACCACATCGATCATATTATCGTATTTCTAAACAAAAATCCACATCAAAATCGGTACATCTGAAAACCGGAACCGAGCTTTATAGCCGTTCGACCACAGAAAATAATTCCATGACTGTTTCTCGATCTGACATAATGTTTATAATTAAACTGTAATATGATAGGCTTGTTAAGATGTTAAAACAATTTTATTTGCAGAAACAATCGCGACAGAAACGATATAAAAAGGTTAAAAATAGACACACAAAATCGATGTGGCGCTTAAAAAACCGCTTGGAAAGATCAGAGAAAAGTTTATTGACGGTTATACCAATAATAATTACAGAGAAGTATGATTCTGGTCGGGAAAATAAAGTAAGAACAATTTTTGACTGCTAGAGTTTTTTTTTTATTGCAGAGATCTGCAAAGAAGCACAAAGATAAAATGATGACTACAGACAACCCGGGCTATGGACATCACAGATATTCTAGGTGCATTCCAGTCCTATGGCGGGAGTGTTAGGCCAATTGTGCAAGTCTACTACCTTTTCAAATTGGCGATGGCACCTTGGCAGGGTAGGGATACCCTACCTGGCTAAGTTGCAGCACACTTTTCCAATGATCTTGTTGACTTATTCAACCTATAGTCACTTCTGACGAGCTGCGTTGCGAGGCAGATGGTCTATTCCACTTAGCGGATTCAGTCATGGAATGTGCCTCGAATCTTGACTGAATATGTAAAATTCTTGCATTGAATCCTTGCCACTTATTATCATATAAGCTTTTGATTGCAACTCCTTAAATGTGAGTGACCACCAAGGTTACCGCTAGGATGATGACGATGACGATTATCACCTCAAAACTTTCAAAAATTACAACTTTATGCTTAACAAAATAGATAAGTTAAAATTGACACATCTTTCTTATTTAATTAAAAGAAGATGCGTCCTCGACAGCCAGACATTTTGAACTTCTCTAACTCCTAAGCAAATACATTAAAGGTAACAATGGTTGTGAGCAAGGTCAAAGCAGGAAGAGTTATATCTTCTAAACCCACAACGATTCTAAACTTCATCATTTAAACTGTACCATACAATTGTTTCTCCAATTTTAAAAGCATCCGATTGGATGCTTAAAGCTTAAAATCAAATTATACCAAAACAGGTGGCTCATCAAAGCACAATCAAAATGTTTTGAATCTAGAACAATTAAAAAAAATCTCTAGTTATTTTTGAGACAACTTCAAGAATAAAAATAGTTTTTTAAAAACCCTCATTATTTAAAAATTAAGCTTCATTATAGGTAAAGTACATTTTACCGAGTATCAAATAAATTTAAATCCTTTTTGATGTTGTATGTTACAGAAAACCCTTCAAATGACGCCAAAAAAACTTCGTAAGAATAAACACAAAAGTAAGAGAACGTCTCAAAGGCACAATTCAAAAAATATATCATACATCTACAGGAAAAACTGGCGAAGAACAATGGGGACGATGGTATTTTAACTGATTCTAATATTTAGAAACTTCTGTGTTTCTTGTATAAATGTATATAATAGAATATATTTTTATTCACATTCACCTTACAAGAGGCACTTGTAACGAGTATTTCATAAAATTCTAAAACTACCACTACTTACTTTAGTTTACTTCTGTAAAGAAGATATCAGAATAAGTAATACGAAGGTGGATCTAAAAGTTCTGAGCCCGACCAAGAAAATGAAAGAATAGTGGGTCTAAATTTATTTTTATTTTTCGACATAGTCATAGACATATTTTCGTTAAGAAATATACGTCAGCTAAAGACAAAAGATATCGGTAAGTGTTTTGTAACTTTGCATTTTAGAGAAAACTAGCTTGTCCAAAGATTTATGCTACATATATTATCAAGGCATTTGAACAAGCAGGCTGCTCTACTAATGGTAAGAGATAACAGTGGCCAATAAGTAACTTGTTGTGTATGACCAGAGATATAATAGGTTCGTGGCTGCTATGTGGCTAGGGCAGGATAGAACTACTACGACGCTTTTAACAAGTCTACAGATCTGGTGATAGTGTCATTAAATATAAAACTTATAATATGTTTGTAATACATATATTGAAAGATGTCGTCGTTTTTCCGATTTCCCGCCATTTTCCGCCAAACTTGTGGTCCATGAATCGCCAAAATCGCTCGTGTGTGTACAGTAGGCTGGTGCAATAAATATTCGAATATAATTCGAATATAATTCGAATATAATTAAAAAATAAAATAATTCGAACATAGGCTTACCGCCACTAACACCGTGACATCCTATTAGCTGGTAGAGTTTCGCAGCGACTAGCCCGAATTGGTACCACCGCCTTACCTATTCCTGCTGCTATAACGTCATGTTGTATTCCGGTTTGGAGGGTAAGGTAGCCAGTAAACTTACTTTTGCTCAAGACCTAACATCCCGACCTCAGGTTGGCAACGCACCATAACTACCTTTGGTGTCTCTAGGCGACGTGAATTTCTTACCATCAAAAAATCCGTCTGCTTGTTTGCCTTCCATTATCATATGAAAAAAATGCTTTTAGGAAAACAGATTAATAGTTGAAGATTTCACTATTCATACTAAACACTCGTGCAATAAGGTTCTCAAAACAGGATTATCGTCGAGGGATTTAAGAGGTATGTTTATATGTAAAATTAAACATTATGTTAATTAAGCTTAGTAGAATTGTAAAAACTGACTCTAACTATTTCAGTAGGTTACTTAGTTTAGTTTCGGAAGTAATTAGTGCTTCCGAAATTGTTCCAACGTCGTCAACAACATAAACGAAAAAAAAATATGACTTATTGACTGTTACCCGTGGCGTTGCCCGCCTATTTAATGGTCCCACAGAAACATTTTTCGGGATAAAAACTAATCTATGTGTTAATCCAAGTTACTCTTTATGTGAAAATCATTTCAGCAGTTTCTGCGTAAAGGAAACAAACAAATATACAAACTTTCGCATTTATACTATTAGGAGGATTAAAAATAACTTTAAACCGTTAGCCACCACCACCACCATGGAAAGAAAATCTACCGTTTAAAGAAATCATCAAAATCGGTTGGCTATTGGCCAAGTAATCGCGAAACAAAAAATAGAAAAATGTACAACACAATCAAATTGAGACCTTCCTCATTTTATAGAGTCGGATAATAATCGTGTTTTAGAATTCACAGCCATTGTCCAACAAAAGGTAGGCCATAGCCCCAAGGTTTTTGGTTTGGATTTGACTTATACTTTAATTTTGAAGATTTTTTGAGTTATACTTTAGATAATCCTTTATATTCCTTGACGACATTATCGACGATCAAGTGGTCGTGGTGGTCGAGGTCACAGCGGGATGTTGATAAAATGGCATGACATGACATTAGACTTTCTCGAAATTACAAATTGCGACGTGGTATCTTATTAAATAATTAGAGTTATTAATTTGCAGTTTTACTGCGCTTTAATGACACAACAATAACTAACAAATAAGTATTAAACTGTTACGCTATTAATGTGTCTGAATAATTTGCGAACATAACATCAGTGCTTGTCATTGACGTACTCCGTAAGGTAGACGGTAAACTTACTTTTGCTTTAAGCGTATCATCCCGTCCCCGAATTGGCCATTACAATCTTTGGTGTCTCTAAGTGGCGCGAATTTCTTAAAATAAGGAAATCCGTCTTCTTGTTTGCCTTCCAATATCACAAAAAGTGACATTAATCCTATTTTACTAAAAATTTAACTTAACAAATGTCCATCTTTCTGTCATCATTTTCTGGTGAACCCGCAACCCGTTGGTTCATTGTGGCAGTCAGGTCTTGCGATAGCCAACCTTGACTGGAATAGCCTTACCACTTTTTGCCGTCGTAAGGTTACCGATCGGCTTTACTTGTTGCGATTTTGAGGGTAGCCAAGTTTTTTTAAGCGACAACTTCAACATTGTCCAATGTCAAATTGTTAATGGTAGTGATTTTGTTGCGCAATCACTAAACTAATTTTAAGTTATCGCTTTCTTCTTTTAACGAAAGTAAAAGAACAGAACACTTAGTGTTGTCAAATTAGTCTGTACGCGACATTTTTAGAAACGTTTAATCTATCACTCGGAAAATGTTGATTAAAAACATCACAATTTAACATATCCGGACTAATCTAACGTGTCTCTCTCTCTCCCTCTTTTGTTTTTGTTTCATTTGAAAAAGACAGCCTGCATCTAAAATAAGCTTAGTTTGTGAGTAAGAGAATTACCACCATTGTGCCCTTTATAATTAGAGTATCTATAGGTAAAGTCATATTTTCTACTATCATAAATCTACTATTACTAAACTATCTACTATACTAAACTATCATGTTTTGTAGAATGTATAAAAAGAAGCAGAAGAATATAAACGCTGGATAAAAAACTTTGTGCACTTTTTATTAATTATTTTATAACATGAAATAAACGTAGACATCATCTAGATTGCCTAGATTCAGATTAAAAGCAAGTGTTGCAACCGTCTACACAAAACCTACATTTACAAATGTAATTGATTATAATATGTAATAGTGTTATCTAATAAATATTATCAAGTCTGGTGGCATATTTTTGGTGCATTGCTCTACTATATTTTTTATAATTTAATAGGGTGGAACTGAATAAACATTATTCCTGTTAATGTTTAGAAGCCACAATCATCAACGATTTTTTTTACGTAAGCTCAGTAGATGGAGGTAATCGCTAAAATCTGCTGTTCTTAAAGTGAACCTAGTAACAGCAAACATATTTGTGCATTCAAAGTGAAAATTATATCAATGTTGATAAAAAGTTGCTTTATTTAATTTCTAATACCTAACATTGGATTGTTGTTTATAAAAGAAATAATTTCTTCAATTTGACCTAATTTGAAAAAGTAAGAAATTAAGGGGTTTATCTAAATTTTCATTGATTATAATGTTATATTACAAAATATTTACATAAATTATGAGTTAAGAAAAATTTGAAAAAATACTATAAACCAACGTCTCTAAATAATCAAATATTTTATAAATAAAAATTTCAAAAGTTCTCTTCTTTCCAGATAATTTTTATGAATACATATGCTACTCCAACGAAGACAATTATATTACAGAGGTACGAGTATTTTTATTATTTGTAAAAAGCCATAGTATATATGTGTAATGTATGTGTGTGTGTATGTAAGATGATAGCTGAATAAATATTTATTCAGCTATCATTTTACAGAACGGAACATAACAATGAAACGCATCCTACTCTTGGCGGTAGAAATAGGTAAAGCGGTATAATTTGCAGGGCTTTTTAAAGATGTTGTGTCTGCTAGTCGATCCGGTGAACTTCCTTCACTTTGGACTTCACGTGAAAATATGTATGTGTAAGAAGACCTGTGTGTTTATATATTTTTTACATTCCAGATTTCATATTATTCGTATAAATTTTAAAGAAATTAAAAATTTTGCCACAGACAGGATTTGAATCTGTAATCTAGCTCAAGCCGACCAATGCTCTAACCACTTGAGCTACTGAATATTCACTTATTTGGTCACTTTATACTTATTGCTACATCTGTAATTTCTTAACTACGAAACTTATAAATTGTACAAAACTGCAGGGTTATTATAAAAAAAATAATACACACTCAACAAAAACAATGAGAAATGAAATCAAACCACGCATTAATAATTTATAGCCAAATTCACATTTTAAAAAGTTCCCCCTCCACGGGTACCTCTTTAGTGAGCTGGATAAAAAATATACTGTTACCTTCCTCGGAATGTAAAGTATCTACCAGCTACATTTGGTAACGATTGGTTGAGTATATTCGTCTCGAACCGCGATCATGATACAGACACCTAGAAGTTCTTGAAATCCTAAAAATTAGTTTGGCTGTCCGGTTTAGTCACCTGCACTTAATTTTTAAAATATTTTCAAAGTACACAAATCACTCTTCTACTGTTTTGTTATAAGGATAGATATAGATAGGCATAATCCCATTTTGCTCATTATTTTCGTATACCTATTGTATTCATGACAAGAAACTTTATTTTTAGTATGGACTAACAAACGAAATTTCCTTGAAACCAAAGATGTTAATTGACAAGCTGTAGTCACTGATTTTCCGTCGACACATCTATATTTTTTTGTGAGAGCAGGCAGCGAACAAGCATACTTTGATGGTAAAAGGCACCCGTGATCTATAGATACGGTATATGTTAAAGGTCGCTTATCTTGTCTAATGGCTTTGATGTTAGGCCTATTGTACAAGTCTATGACGATCCTGCCTTCCGGATCGGACCATCAGTCATTACGGCGGCAGGAATTGGCAAGGTGGTAGTACTCCACCACCAGCGGCTTTCCTTAGTAATCTCCCGTAGACCCAGATCAATACGGGGTAATTATTTTTTTTATGATATTGGAAGGCAAACCTTGGATTTCCTGATGGTAACAAATTCGCGCCACCCAGAGACACCAAAGTCGGTAATGAATCTGAGGCCGGAATATGTTAGGCCTTTAGCAAAAGTAAGTTTAGTGGCTACCTTACCCTCCGAACCGAAACAAGTCAATGGCAAGCACTGACGTTACTGTGGCAGGTTTAGGCAGGGCGGTGGTACCAATCCGGGCGAGTTGCTGTGAAACTCTAACACCCAGTAGGGTGTCACGGTGATAGTGGCAGTAAGCCTATGCTCGCATTTTACGAGCTGCCTGGCAGGAAGGCAGATGATTTATTTTACAAAGGATCCCGGACCAACTAGGCGAAGAAACTCTTAAAATAAACACTGATTGTATTTTTGCCCTATTTTCTTACCAATTAGTCTTATAATAAACAAGGGAACACTCTTTGCACACCGAACTCGTTAATTGGATGCTAACGAGAACTTTTCTGTATAAAAGAAACTAACTAGTTGTTGCCTGCGACTTTGCACACACTTTTAAAAACTTCTTATGGTTTGTGTTATATATATATATGTAACGTTCGGGTCCAAAACTTTCTTGCAAATATTATTTTTTATGATATCGGAAGGCAAACAAGCAGACGGATTTCACCAAAGGTGGAAACGATGCGTTGTCAACCTAAGACCAGGATGTCAGGCCTCGAGCAAACATAAGTTTACCGGCTACCCTACCCTCCAAACCGGAACACGTCATGACGTTATGGTGGCAGGTACAGGTAAGGCGGTGGTACCAATCTGGGAGAGTCGCTGCGAAACTCTACCACTTAAAAGATGTAAAATAAGCCTTTATTTTGCTAATTCCGCATAAGCAGTGTAACCGTTGTGGCAAATAATCCTCCAAACGACACAGAATGTGACAAGCCTAACTGACGTTCCCACCACCCACCTCCGCGACCAGAACACGAATATAGGAAGAGCTCGGGAAACAATATAAATTGTCACGTTCTTTACATGTGACAACCCTACCTAAAGTTCTCACCTCCCACCTCCGCGACCAGATCACAAATAGAGTCCGAACACGGGAAACTTGTCACGTCCTTCGCCAACTTTGTCGAAGCACTCACCACAGAGAACACCAAATCGCGAATCGCGATTTTTTCGAAGTTGGACGGACTCTATTTGTGATCTGGTCGCGGAGGTGGGAGGTGGGAACTTTAGGTAGGGTTGTCACATGTAACGAACGTGACAATTTATATTGTTTCCCGAGCTTTTCCTATATTCGTGTTCTGGACGCGGAGGTGGGTGGTGGGAACGTCAGTTAGACTTGTCACATTCTGTGTCGTTTGGAGGATTATTTGCCACAACGGTTACACTGCTTATGCGGAATTAGCAAAATAAAGGCTTATTTTACATCTTTTATAATGGATTTCCGCAAAGTAACGCCTGATTCAATAAAATATCTCTACCACTTAGTAAAATTCTGCCTAAGTTATCTCTGGCAACTCTGTAAAGCTGAAAACATATTATCAGAAACGATTGACAAGCGTGCACATGCCTTGTCAGCCGTATTACAGCCGATTACGATTGACATGAACATCCAGCGTGCCAGATATTTTTCGGACGTCCGAACGTTTAAGATCACTTTCGCGACTTACATCCGATAGTTTGCACGGCTCAGTGCACTTTTATTTTTTAGACACACTAAAAGTCGCGACTGTCAGTCTCGTCCGTCAGCCGCGTCCGATAGTTTATTCCCAGCTTAATTCAACTTTTAAGCTGGAAAAATTATTTTCATGTCTCCTCCAATGTAAAGGGTTAATGGCGCGACCATGTGTCTCCAAATAGTTGTTAACAAGGCTACCTAAAAGTTATTATTTTTTATCAGTTAATGTTTTTTATATGAATAAAATGGTCAGCGAATACGCACACAGCTCTCCGTATGACCAGAGACAACCGTGACATACTTGGCCGTGTTGCAAGTGCGTCGCAATCCTAAGGCTGGGATAGAAGCCCCATTCTCCAAGTTGGAGGCTACCCTACCCTCTGGCCTCTAAAATGATAAAGTCATTATGACGGAAGGAACGGGTAATACAGTGGATCCCTATCCAGGTAAGCTGCTCCACAGCACTTGGTAGAGTCTTCGACCAGTAGTCTTGTTGGCTAATTATTTAAATCTTTGCTCGCCTCTTACAAGCTGTCCGACAGAGATGGTCTATTCTATTCAGCAGATCCGTACCGACATGGGGAAATAGTTGCGCGGGACAAATTAACAATTTTAATACTTAGGCTTAACAGCAGGCAACAACCAATGCCTAATAACTTTAAAGAATAAAGCTGATAACATATTATCAGCCGCGACTGTTAAATGTGTACATACCGTACGCGGACGCTTACCGCTGATATAAACAGATGTTAAGCGCGCCAGATATGTATATGTCGGACGTCCGAACGTTCAAGGTCACGTCCGCGACTTACATACGATAGTTTGCAAAGCTCAATGTACTTTCGCTATCTAGATACCATGTAAGTCGCGGCTGTCAGCCGCGTCCTATAACATGTTTCCAGTTATGTATTTGTATAGGTGAATTACCAGCGTTTCTGTCAAATACAAAGTTCCTACTTGAAACTACATAGCTTCATTGAAATTCGCCTGAGTATTCCGCCATTGTTCGTACATAATCGGATTAATCCTATTCAAGACGTTGGTATTGTTCGAACACTATTAACGTTTCGTAATCGCTACTCCTTCGGCTTTTAGCTGGGAGTTGGATTTAGTTTGGAATGTTTAAATAGATGTTTTGTTCTCTAAAGCACCTAAATGACAATTTCTACCTGCAAATTACAAAAAAGGTTAATTCTGTTTAAAATTAAATGAATAAAGTATTTTTTTATAAATTTTAGAACGTTTTATCTTATACTAGCTGTTCCGACGAACTTTATTCCACCCGTTTAGTTTCTATGGGAAAAAATAAAATATTGTTTATCCTTGTTTTCTCGCAATCGACTGGGATAAAATGTATCTTTTGTCCGTTTCGCAGTTCTAAGCTGCTTCTTCGCTTATTTTCTGTCACATCAGTCAAGCTGTTTTTGAGTTGTTAATAGTGTAATAACACCTTTTTTTAGTGTATAAATTAACTGGTTCCCATATAAGGTCGAAATAACTTAAGGCCAGAATTTTCAAAAACATCTCCTATTGTAGATGTCAGTAAAATAGGCAATGACGTTTTAAAAAAATCGTGCACTACTTTTTTTTACTTTCTTTGATACCACATGACGTAATGTTTTATTACAAAATCTATTGATCGATTATTTAACTTCGAAAATTATATCGCCTTTAAGATAGGGGTGAAGTCCATGATAGCAGGTATCTTATATTAGACATACCATGTTTCACTCTAATAATTTGATTGAGCTCACTGTTTCGATATGGTATTGAAAGCTTAACATTTGGGAGTGGGTTGCTTATAGTCTTTTTATCTCTTGTATTTTCTGTCTATCTTTGTAAAGTGGGTAATTGAAGATTGTGTTGTGGTTTCAAAATTGTCTAAAATGCTTATCTCCGGTACTGTACACAGCTTGCCGAAAAGTTTGTATGTTTTTATCTATCTACACATAAATGAAAACTTTATATAATTCAATCATCATATTTTCGATTTTTAAAAAAGTTTTTGTCTAAAGACCTAAAGATGTTGGCAGTGGTACAAGCCAGACATTCACGACTAGCCGAAGGTACGAAGTCTTACAATGTGCATACATGGTGCAAAATGTTACATTGCCAGCCGGGCACTTATTATTAATCTAGGGAAACCATATTTTGAGGTCCTTGACTTCGGAATGATACCCTTATTTAGTCAGCGTTAAACGGTGTAGTGTTACGACTATAAAGAAAAAATACTCCAAAAAATTGAGCATTAGGGCGATTTATATCTAAAAATTTAAAGACCCTTCTTTTACAGTTTTAAAAATTTTAGTTTGGATACCGAGGATCACGTCAAATCTATTGAAATGAAGCCAGTATTTTATCAATTTGATCGTTACACTGAATAGAAACCGCTTTGGCTTTACACCAAAACATCTGTTTATACTGATTCAATTTGCACTGAGGTTACATTGAGAGTAGTTTTGTAATTTAATTAATCACTTGAAATATATAAATGGCAACAATTTGTTTGGCAAAACGATGTTTAACTGTGATGATAATTTATTAACATTGGATTAATGTTTATAAATTAATTAGAAACTCTGATATTCCTGTCATGAGAAACTTAAAACTTTTGCTAACGTTACTTCAGTAAAGATTCAACTTGTTATAGTAGAAGATCCGAACCTACATGGACTTAGACCGATCTGATAATGGAATGGAACATATTTTGTCATAAATTTAGTATGTTAGAAATCATATTAAAATAGGTTGCTTAAACAATCCTAGACAGAATATTTTAAGTTTTTTTTTATTTCTTTTAATATCCAATCCTGTGAAAGTAACTGGCATCAGTATAACTATTTATGCCTGGCATCCCACATAAATAACAGTACGACCAACCTCTGCTGAATATAGTGTACTTGTACTTTAAGTCGAAATGAAATTTTCTTATTTATGGAAATAGTCGTTACTTTGCGGAAATCACACTACATAAAAATATACTTACTGTACGCGACAAAACAAGAAAGATAGTGCGTTATGAATGGATTGGACGTAACTGTACTCCACGAAGAACTTCGTGAAGTGCAGTATAATTCTTCTGATGATGCTTCGGTTTCAAAAGCGAAAAGTACCTTGAATTTGGGTAATTGTATTGTTGGTGCTAATATAACAATTTAGTTGTGTGTGTGTTTGTTGAGTTGAGCTGGCTATATTTGGGGTCTTTAGCTTCCGGCAAGTCCAATTCATTCATGACGCACTGTATTTACTGTTTTTTGCGCCACAATACTTGTATACATTTATTTTGCGGGAAATTGCAAATTCTATAATTTCGTTTGGGTGCATTTAATAAGAAAAAATCCAGTCCAGGATTTTTAGGCAACCCGTTTTAATAAATTTTCTGCTATACTTAATTTACTATGAAATAGGTTTTATCCTACAATCAGCTAGGTGTAGATCGACCTAGGTTCGGGTCTTAGACCACTAGTTTGAACTATGCACAAATTTTCTTGTGTCTCGATCCAGTGTTGTCGGAACTTGATGAATTGTATATGGGACCACCGCGGAATCATGACCTACTTTTAAGATATATTTACTTAAACACTTGCATTGTGTTTGGTACAAATACTATTTTATTAAGAAAATACTAATTTTAAAGACAAAAAAATACATAATAAATAATTTAAACTTGCGCCCTTTCGCCCCAATGCCGAACACTTTAAGAAAGAAATTTCTAAACTATTTTGTTTCATAGACCACTATCAAAATTTTGTTGGATTCAATGGACCCTTGCTGCATTTGTGGGGCATTGTGGGACAATTCTCTTACTTAAAATTGCCCAACGTAGACACTCTTCAATTACCCATGCTCCCCTGGGGGTCAACATAGACCAATTTGGAAATTACTGCTCAAAGTAAGTGAGCTTTTTATTTTTTTTATGTGAAAGATCAGCAAACAAGCACACGGCACTCCTGATGGTAAGCGACAAACGTGGGCTCCAGACACCATAGTTACGTTAATGTCCTGAGGCCGGGATAGAAAGACTAACGTGCAAGCTTACCGGCTACCATATTTGACCGGAATATGACAGTCACTATGTTGAAAAGAATAGTTGAAGCGCTGGATCTCGACCCGAGCAACTTGCTGCACTGCACTACAATTATTTAATAGTCTTGTTAGTAACCTAAATTTTATCGCCTCTTGCGCCTGGCCGAGAGACTAATGATCTGTCTTAAAATCTGTTTGTGATAGGCCAATCACTTGCTAAACAAATAAAAAAAAACATGCAGTCGAATTGATAATTTCCGCCTTTTCTGGGTTTTCGAAACCGATTAAAAAGGAATTGAACAAAAGAACTCAATCATCGTTTAAAGGCATATGCCTAGTATTGGATAGCTGTTTCGGATTTTCCTAGGCGACGGTGGTCACTTACCTTCAGCAGTCCCACTTGTCCGCTTGGCTCCTCTATTACACATATTTACTTTCAAAAGTCCAGCCAAATTTTAGAGTTAGGAAGATATGGCTTAAATAATAGTGCATTTTAAATATTAATTGCTAAATCGTAATTTTTATTTTATGAATCCATTTTATTTAAAATAGTCCGTGGTAATAATTCACTTGTGGTCTTACTAATTCGTACCTAGTACGAGTCATGACATCACCAACCTGCGCATGTAATTGTGGTGGGCGTTTACGCTATGGTTATAATTTGTTTTTGTATTTTGAGTAAATTAAAAATTATAATTTTCAGTTTTTTCATTACTTCGTAAATGGGAAGTGCTTTTATTTTTCCCACTCTTAAAATTTAGGTAATCCTTTAAATATTATCCTAATATAACACAAAATAAGATTAGAAATCCTAAATTGTATTTAAATTTAACACATTTTTTGATGTTTTTCAACGTCGGTGTAAATATATGTAATATATGTAACGTAGTATATGTGTGACGTAGTAAAACAGTACAAGTGTTTCTTCATTTAATGATATAAATTTAACACATTTGTGATTTGTGATGCGACTAGATGCGATGGCCCCATCGCTTAATTGTAGTTACTGAATTATTTCACTTGTTCAGTAGGTCTTGAAAAATATGTTATTGTGGTGTACATAACTGTCTTTTATAATAGAAGAGTCGTCTACTTACAAAAAATATTTTTTATAACATCTTAGACATAGTGGCTTGAAGGTTCACATAGTGCATTATGTTTGAATTCAAAAATATAATAAAAGAAATTAAGTATATTACTGGATCTTTATAATTGTAATATTTTTTTGACTTCATTAAATTGTATCAAATATCCACGTCTTTTTAGGTATCTCTTTAAACCAATCGTAACTATTGTTATTTAATTGTGTTAACTACACATAGTTCTTTTTCTTTTGATTTTAAAAATATTTAAACTTATAGATGTGGTGATTTTTTTTACTTTTTCTCTTTCGAGCTACAACCAGGAGAGTTTCTATCGATTCAACCTCTACAATATCTTCACACCTGTATAACTAATGAGGTATGCAACGATACAATAAGGCTACCTACGACTAGATTAGGGTTTTTTGTTTTACAATGTGTTAGATATCTTGCCACCCATCACATTGTGGGACTTAGTGTCTTCGGCTAGTCGTGGGTGCCCTGGTTGCGTCTCTGCGTACCTCTTCGGCGATATAGGCATGAATACTTTTTTTAATTAAACATTTGTACACCACAATGTTGTAGAATATGTTGGTATTGAAACTACTTTGGAACACACATGTTAACACTAACAAATAAATAAATTTCATTTCATTTCAATACTAGACCACAGAACAGATTAAAAACGACTTAACTAAAATAAGTTACGAAAATTAAAACATCTGGTAGTGTTGGTTACTTTAACGATGGCACTTATGTGAGAGGAGCAAACTAACGGCAAAGCTTTTACTGTCTACCAATTACGCTGAGTGAGGACCGATTTGGCTTCACACCAAATATCTTGTTGTTTATACTGTTTCAATTTACAATGCGGTTCAGTTAAAGTAGTTTTGTAGTTGTGCTTAATTTGAAAGTCAGACACTTTTATTGTCTTTGGCGGAAATAATAATAGAATAATATTATAACACATCTATATACATGTTTCAAATAAAGTATTATAATAAAGCTGGAGAGTTTGTCTGTTTGCTTGAACGCAGTAATCTCCGTCTGGATAAAGGATTCATTGCTATTGTTTGGAAATCATATCTTCAACCAGGCTTAAGATATTTTCTACGTTAAACGTTTTAAACTTTTGTCGACCATTATATTAATGTGTTGATTTTTAAAATACAAGCCTATGTTTCAACTGATTTGGCACCTTTAACAATATGCACATTCAATTCTATCAAATTTGGCACAATGACGAACAGACAGAGTTTATCGCCTTTGTAGTCTAGTGGTTCGACATCGGACTTGACTTCTTGGGGTCCTGGGTTTGATCCCCGGGTTAGGCAACAAAAAAATTAGAAAATGTATATTTTAAATTTTCAAATAAAAATTGCGTTTTTTAAATTAAATTATTTAAAAATGTGGCCCGGGATAGGACATGTGCCCGGTTGTCGATCGGTTTGCCACCTATCACATTGTGGGACTTAGTGTCTTCGGCTAGTCGTGGGTGCCCTGGTTGTGCATATCGTCAATAGTATTATTACATGGTCAAGTAAGCAATATTTAAACTGCTTTAAAACGTTTCAATACAGGCCCTGATTTCAGAACGACTCAGGAGCTCCAGCAGTGCAGAATGGCCAGCTGGTAGCAATAACACTAGGAAGTATAGTTTGCGGCGGAAATCACGTCGCAATTGGAGTGAAACTTAGTTGCTTTTGTTCTTGGATAGCTGGGAATTTGCCGTAAGTTTATGAGTTATTTATAAGCGGAAAATGTCTTTTTTGTGTGTTAAGCACATGAATCTCTTGATGGCAAGGGAAAATCGTGACCTATAAACAGATGCACACAATATATACTGTTTAAATGATGGGCTTCGGCTATATTCATCAAGCTCCAGAAATCCGAAAGTATTTGAAATATATAAAGTTGTTATTACTTAATTACGTACTATAATATTACATAAATAAAACAATAATATTAAAGCTCTATACAATTCCTAATACTGAAATATAACGTGCTGTCACTTCCATCATAGTCGAGGTACTGACGAGTTTTAGCGGCTAAAACAACGATCACACATTGGTTTCTTGATCAGTTAAATTCGTAAACAAGAAATATACCGAGGCGCATGATTTAAATAGTATATGTGTAGCAGGTTCTTCGCTGTCCTGTTGTCGGGGTGTAGGCTCGGAAAGCGACAGAGTAATTATGGCAGTAGGTATAGGTAAGGTGATGTACCCTACCCAGGCAAGTTGCTGCACAAGACTCTTATCAGTGATCTTCTACTTACGAGTAGGCTTACTAAAAATTACCCGGAACAACACGGAACAAAGTATTAAAAACCTAAATCTTAATATTTCTACCTAATCCTTTATCTATAAAATATTCTTAACTGACTCCATAATAGGAGGTGGTTCTCAATTCGACTGCATTTTTATTTTGTGGTGTTTATAACGCGATAACTCGGCCAATAGACAACAGATTTTAATGGTTCTTTTTTGAATAAATAGGTAATGATTCCGAGGTGATCCCATATTAGTTTTATCATGATTAGACCAGTGGTTTCTGAGTTGTATTTAATAGTGCATAAATTTATTGGTTAATGATGATGTCATCAACATTAGTAAAAAATATGCATTATTAAGTGTAATTCAAAAACTACTCGTACAGTATTTCTATTTAAATAATGCGCTTCGGTTTTACTATTGACAGATGTTAAATCACTTCAGTGTTAACAAATTGTTACATAATAAACAGTTTGGATTTACCAAAGGTTGCTCAACCGTTGATGCAGGGGTGGAATTATTAAAAAACGTATTTGAAGCCTGGAAGAACTCGCATGATGCATTAGGTGAATTCTGTGATCTCTCTAAGGCTTTCGACTGTGTTCATCATAATAGTTTGATCAGGAAATTACGCTATTACGGAATTAAGAACAAAGCTCTTGATGTCAAGATCTCATACTTGAACAATAGAGTTCAGAGGGTTAAAATAAATGGTAAAACTTCTCGGGTTCTGTGGTTACGATCGGCGTACCGCAGGGTTCTATTCTTGGTCCATTTCTGTTTCTTGTATATATATATGGCATAAGGGATACCTACGATATTGTTTTGTTCGCGGATGACACTTCACTTACATTTAAAGTGAAAAGGAAATTAGGTAAGTATGACGAAGTGAACAATGCGATAACCAATGTTTTACATTGGTTCACAGTTAACAATTTTCTTTTAAATGGTAATGAGACGAAATGTTTTAGATTTTCAATGCCTAATGTTAGACTAGTAGATTCCAATGTACAACTAAATGGATCTAAACTGGATCTGGTTGAATCCACTGTTTTTTTAGGCATCACAATTGATAATAAATTACAATGGGGCCCTCATATTGAGAAACCGGCAAATAGGCTTAGTTCAGCAGCATTTGCAGTAAAAAAAATAAGGACATTAACAGATGTTGAAACGGCCCGAATAGTATATTTTAGCTATTTTCATAGTTTAATGTTTTATATACTATATACTTACTACTACTACTACTACTACTACTACTACTACTAGATACTTTTTTGAGGAAATTCTGCACATATAAATACCATATTTGTATTACAGAACAGAGCTATTAGAGCTATTTATAATCTTAAAGTAAGGGATTCCCTCCGAGAAAAATTCAAAGAAATAAATATTTTAACCTTCAGTTCTAAATACATTTACGAAAATTTAACGTATGTTAAAAAAAATCTATGTATGTTTACAACAAAATGTGATGTTCACGACATTAATACGAGGAATAAAAATAATCTAGCCGTATACAAAACTCGTCTCCATAAAATTAGTAAATCCTTTTTGGGTCAATGTGTATGTTTCTACAATAAGTTGCCCGATGGTATTAGAGATCTACCTTTAAATCAGTTTAAAAAATGTATAAAAGCAAAACTATGTCAAATACGGTCTCAGAGTATTTGGAAGATGAACATGGTTGGGGATAGAGTTTTCAATCTCCCACTAAAATTTGTAATGTGATTTGTTGTACCTTTTATTTAAGTTAAAGTAAGATTGTAATTTATATTTTTAATCTAGTTTATATTGTAATCATTATTATTGAAAACTATGTCAAAAAGGCTATTATACGGTCTCAGAGTATTTGGAAGATGAACATGATTGGGGATAGAGTTTTCAATCTCCCACTAAAATTTGTAATGTGATTTGTTGTA
>NJDC01058142.1:64034-89014 GCA_002245475.1 Calephelis virginiensis | reverse complement strand
GAGATCAAAAGTATCACTACCTTTTCGCTTAGTCTCCGTTACACACAGTAAATCCAGGCATCTCTCATTCATTACATCAATCAATTCATTCATCTTCGCTTCCATTCCACATTCTCCCCCTCTCACATTCCACGTGCCTATTTGACACTCTCCACTCCTCTATTCGCCTGTACGGGCCTGGCGTGATGGGTGGCGGCCCCCATCGCCGCATCTGCCTCTTTTCGTACCGACGAGGGCGGATCGGTACCCGTCGCCTCCAGGGAACGCCCTAACCCGCTCTGTGGTACTTTTAAGGGCCCGAATTGCAGTCCAATGGACTGGCAGGGATCGCGACGTGCACGCTTCTGGCCAATGACCCCATGATGAATTAATGAATTATGACAGTGTAAAAAAAAATACTGTCAACTTGTGCGATTATTTACATTGTATCTGTATTAGTGTAATAAAAACTATAATTACAACTAAAGCCTTGAATTACATTAGTTTTGTGTATTAATAAGATGGTTAGCATATTATAATAAATTGATTTTCTATTTTCTTTTTAGGGGTGACCATGTACGATTGAGGTGTTGTGAAAACTGTTGTATTAACGACAAAACTAAAAATTCTGACCTGACTGTATATAGACATGTACTAGCCAACGAAACTAAAAGTAAAGAAATTTAATCCTAAAGTATGTTTTTCTTAATCGTTACTTCATACAAATTGAAGTAATACGTCATGTTTTTATTATTTTAAAATAATAACTAAAAATTAAATAATAGCTAAATAATATAATAACTAATGTATACGTATTGTGTCGTAAAGAAACAGGCAAAATAGTGCGCTAAGAATGAAGTGGACTTACCGGAAGCTAAAACTCCCAAATAATATATCCAGCTCCAAACAACACACACCACTAAACTGTTTTAGTACCAACAATACGCACATTACTAAAAACTCAACGGATGTTTCGCTTGAGTTTTTACTAAAAACTCAAGCGAAACGTCCGTTGAGTTTTTAGTAGTGTGCGTATTCTTAGCGCACTATTTTGCCTGTTTCGTTATGCCACAATACGGATACAACAGATACCGATATAAGTACAGATTTCCGCAAAGTAAAGCCTTTTGCTATTATTTTTTTTATAATAACTAATTTCACAGCCTCATTGTTTGACGGCTTAGCCGTACAAGCCTAACTTTACTGACCAAACCCGAGCATCGCGTTTGGTTGGACTGATTCCTACAGGGCCAGGTATTTGTGTGATGAACCTTAGATGTCTGCATTTTCGGGTCTTTATATTTATTAAATTTATTATGATATCTTATGTATTTTTATGTGTTAAAATAGTTGACTTACATTACATAAGCATGAAATTAGCATTATTTAGGTTAGAATCTATACTTGCTATCGTCGGCAGTCTTTTTATCTTTAGTTTCAAAGCCCTAATAATGCCGTAAAAAGTGAAACCGGTTGGTTAAAGAGTAACGAAAAGTAACAAATAAAGTGTATAGTGGATAAGTGTTTAGTACAAATAAGTATGTATTCTTTAGGATAAATTCAATTTGTGTATTTTTTCCAGGATACTTTTTATTTTATTGAAAGTTTCACACTTGTACATACTAATTAACCATTAAATTTTGTAAATACTAATTAACCATGGAAGTGAATGTGCAATTACGGAAGAAGGGTCATATCGACTGATCAATAAAAAGCAATTTGTGATGTAAGCTTATTAATTTGACCACCAAATTGAATATGGCTGTTTTATTAATCGACAAAAAATGCGGGTATGAGTTCGTATTGTGGTGAAAACCATAACAGTTGACATTAACAACTGGGCTCATTATAAGTAGATCCTTTTGATGGTTATTTAAGCGGATTAGCATAGTGTTTGATTATGGGTTTTGTGGTCAATGCCACGTCAAGTTATTCAATAATAACTATAACATAACAGTTAAGTCCGCTTTTTATGTGAGAGGTCAGCGAACAAACATACGGATTTCCTAATGGTAAAAAATAAACATGATCTATGGACACCATAGATGTTACAGGTGCATCGCTGTCTTATGGCCGGGATATGAGGCCTATTGTGCAATTCTACAGGGCGGTGGATCCCTACCCGTGCAAAAAGCTGCACAGAACTTTGCCACCATTGGTCTTTTTGGTAATGATCTAGATATTATGTTAGCCTGAACTATATACCTATTAATCATGCTTTCTAGAAAATTACTCCAGATTTTTGCCTAAAAGTTCTGTGTTTCTTTACTTCTTATTGTCAGCGCTTGGTTGAATTCTAGACACAATTAATATCATTTGTACTTTCCACAATATATAGGGTTACGTATACAAGACCAGCAAAATTTTGAGAGGGTATTGGGAATCGATAACATTTTCTATCTTTCAGGCGGCAAAGTCACGACTCGTACAATGTAAGACCTAGTGTGACAACAAGCGAAGTATAAACGCGGACTGTTTTAAACGAATGTTTATAAGAATAAATATTACAATTTGGCAATTATATTTAAAATGCGTTATCATTTTAGCCTTAACTTCGTTGTATTAAGATTTGACATTTATTTTGAAAAGACAATAGCAAAAACCGGTTGGTTTAAAGAAAACAATAAAAAATATGTTTTGGAAAGTACAAGTGTATAAATATACATTGTATCTACACCCCAAACTCATGTTACGGTAAATAATTATCCATAGACAAAATGGCCCAAACTGATCTAAGTATCCCAACCCAGAATAACAGACATCTGAATATCTATCTAATTCCTATCAGGAATCGACATCAAGCCTCGACGTAGGTCTGTGACGTCAGAGTTTGTCCAGAAATAGAAGTAAACATAAGCGCGTAGTCCACATACTGGAGCTACATAGAGCCCATCTATATGGTGCGTTTTTTTAAAACGCTCGCAATAAGCGGGAGTCTGCGGGACATCACGCACGAGTCGAGATACTCGATAGCCTTTGTTGCGTCCAGAAACACGCGCGTTTCTGTAGCGTATGGATAATATTTTGATGTAAAAACTTCTTTAGCGACGTTGCGCAATTTTTTTGGAATGGTTAAAAACGTCTGACCTGAAATTTCATAAGACGGCGCAGGGCGCTTGCGCGAATGTTCGTGTTGTCATGTTTGTGTATGATAGCGTAATAAATGAATATTGTATTCTACCACATAAATTATAGTACTTTACTGATAATTAAAGCAATTCATGCAAAACTATTCCCGAACCAAACCAAAATATCAAAAATGCACAGTTTTAATATTCTAATTTTCACTTCTGCCGGTACTCTCGGAGTGCAACCCGTCGTTTTATTATATATTTACTTATTATGTAATTAGTTCAAAATAAAGAGCAAAAACTCCGATACTGAAATTTGTGTAATAAAGTTAAAAAACAGTCGCCATCTAATGGAATACAGTATCCTATTTCATATAGACCATACAATGGGTACTTGTAATGCTTCTTCATTATTCTTAAATCTTTCTTAAGGAACATAAAATTTCAAGTTTAAGTTGCTCACTAAATATATGTAGCTACCACGCAAAATATGTACTAGGAACAGGCTCTAAATTACTACGCTAGTTTAGTTGCTCGCATAAATGCCCTTGGTGGACAAGCAGTTAGGCTTGTATATTAGCTCCTCCAAAAACGAGCAATTGGAAAGCAGTCAAACAAACAGTCCCTGTGTTGGTCGGGGCTCCTATATAGAATAGACCATCTGCCTTCCTGCCAGGCAGTTCATAAAAGGCGAACGTAGATTTTCGACGAATGACATTTGTCTAGGTGGTAGAGTTTTTAAATCGACTTGGCCGGATTGGTACCACCGCCTTATCAATTCCTGCCGCCATAACGCTATGACGTGTTCCTTTACGAAAGATAAGGTAGCCGATATACTTACTTTTGCTCGGGGCCTAACATCGCGACCTCAAGTTGGCAACACACCATTACCACCTTTGGTGTCTCTAGGCGAGGTGAATTTCTTAACATCAGGAAATCCGTCTGCTTGTTTGCCTTCCAATATCATAAAATAACCCTCAATCTTTAGGGGCTATGAAGCAATGGCTTTAAATTAATATTTTATGCCCATCTTTTATTTTTACTTTAGTTAATACTTAGTACAACTCTGTTTAAAATAACCGAGAGAAACATCGTATCTGCAGCTTCACTTCTAGGATTAATTAATATTTACAAGAAACTGGTTAGCTGTATATGAAAACGTCAGAGCTAATACTGCAGAGTACTAAACTTTAAGTTTAAAATAACTTATTTGATCTCAAACTTCTTTAGATTTCACTAGTTTTATATACACACATAACATCTTTACGTCAAGTCCCTTACAAGGTAAACAGAGAGTATTGAGTGCCAAATCTTACGATCCTGACAAACCTGTCTGGCTTAGTTACATTAATTACCCTTTTCATACAAACACGCCGGTTTCGGAGACTCTTGACACCGCCCTCGGAAAATATCCGATTGATCTGATCTTGGAATGTCAACCTTAATCTCCCCGGGTACCTACATCCATCCACATTGAGATTCTATATCTGCTTTGTCAATCTTTCATCTGTCATTCTTTTTTACATGATCGAGCCAGCGGAGCATGCCCTTTCGCATTTTAACACCAACACCTTCTTTCAATCCCACTCTTTTTCGGATCTCACTGTTACAATATTACGATGTTAGTTTTATATCTATATATCTAGTACATCTAAAGCACCAGCCAAATTATAAGAAACGGTTCTGAATCGGCCTAACATCCCAGTTTCAGGTTGGCAACGCACCGTTACCCCCTTTGGTCTCTCTAGGCGGCGTGAATTTCTCGGTATCAGTAAATCCTTCTGCTTGTTTACCTTTCATTATCATAAAAAACAATAACAATAATTAACAAAAATATCATAGCTAAAAACTCCAGAAGGCTATCTCTACCTATAGATAGGCTATTAATAAAATAAAAAACTCTACCACTCAGTCTTAGCCCCTGTGTTGGTAACAAATTAACTTACACTTATTTAACTATAAAAGCAATTAAACTTAATTCTTCGAAAGATCCCAATCCAGGTCAGTCGTCACGAACCTCTACTACCTAGTTTTTGATGGTCGCTTCTGCGGTCTAGCGGTCTGGCGTTGGTATGAACAGAAATGTGTATTTTCAATTTTCTAATAAAAATTATGTTGCTCGGGTTGCGCCGGTTGGCGATAGGCTTGCCACCTATCACATTGTGGGACTTAGTGTCTTCGGCTAGTCTGGAGTGATCTGGTTGTGTCTCTACCTATTTCTTCGATGATTTGGGCATGAAGATACTTTTAGTCTTAGTCACGGTGCTAATGTCAAAATAACAATTGTTCCTTATCAGTTGTTAATTAGAAAAGCATTCAGCCTAAATCCGTTGACTTGTTAGTTGCTTGGTGAGAAAACATCGGCCTAAATTATTTTAAGGCCCGAAGTCAACACAAACAAGATTTAATAAAATATCTCAAATATTTGTAAATAATTCCCTAAAAGCAAAAGGTCTCATAAGATCTCCAATATAATTTATAGCGACATGTTAATCTACAGTAATCCGATTTGCCTTCAATAAGGAAAAAAGTCGCATCTAATAAGGCCATTTAAAATTCTTAAGGAGACTCTCGGTAGCTTAAGATTTCGCAAAATAAATACGCCACAAAAAACGTTACAGCGATTTGTAAATAGCTTTTTGTATTTAAGAATTTCTATTGTTCTTTTTTCGTAAATCTTTATTCTTGCATACTCTTTTGTGTTAACGTAATTGGATTTGATTTTGAACTTATAAACGTTTAATAATCAGCTTGACAGATTTACTTACAAAGTAAAGTAAAGTAAAGTAAAGTATCTTCACGCCCATATCCCCGAAGAGGTAGGCAGAGGCATCCACGACTAGCCGAAGATACTAAGTCCCACAATGTGATAGGTGGCAAGCCTATCGCCAACCGGGCACATATCCTATCCCGAGCAACATTTTTTTTTATTAGAAAATTGGAAAAACCCAATTTTCTTATTGTTGCTCGACCCGGGATTCGAACCCGGGACCTCATGCAGTCGAGTCCAACAACTGAACCGCTAGATCACAGAGGCGATTTACTTATGTATTACTCAACGCAGTACTCAGTAGCAAAAATACATAACTCTTACATTATAATCGAGTAAAATTAAGAAGATTAAAAAAATATCTTCTAAAACCAATCTCAGTTTTTTAATGTTAGAGATCATTTTTTCAAAATTTTTGTGTTTTTTTATTGATTTCACTATCATTTCATTATAACAATCTAACGCAACACGATTTTTATTTAAAATCTAATAAATAACACATTTTTACAAAAGACAGCAACGTAATAAAACAGGGTATTAGGTCGGCACCTACAGCTCGCAACGCGCGGCTTAATGCATATACTTTGTTCGCTATACATTGCGGGCTGAAAAGCTGCTAAATATTTAACCACTTGTTTCCGCCAAAATTGTTGACGGAATTTTGATGTCTGACATGTTCTAAACTACCATAGAAGTTTTCGTTACGGTGTCAAATACACCCTGTATACCCCTCTGTGGTCAAGCGGTCTAGGTATTAGACTTGACTGCATGAGATCCCGGGTTCGATTCCCGGGTCAGACAACAAAAAGAAAATTGAGTTTTTCCAATTTTATAAAATAGAAATGTTGCTTGGGATTCGATATGTGCCCGGTCGGCAAAAGACTTGCCACCTATCACATTATTTTACTGCTTATACTTTAAATCGAGCTCGCCTCTTACAAGCTGCCTGCAGAGAGGTAGATGGTCAATTCCACTCAGCAGACCTGCACTAACTCGAGGAAATAACACGGGAAAGTCGGGGAATAAGTTTCAGATCTTTTACTTTCACAACAAAAGCTATTCATTATTTTACAATAAGATGTGGATTCATAAAGGTAGATGATGAGGGATATATTTTGTTGATTCGATTGAAGATGAAATATTACGGAAATAAATCTAAGCTTCGCAAGAAAATGGAGGACACTTTCAGAATTTTATTAGGTTAGCTTTGAAAGCATTTTATATTTTTTATTTATTGCAATGAAGATAACTCAAGGGTCTCTTTTTCGTATTACTGCATGATTTGTGGACAAATGTTTCTTGTTATAATATTTAAGCTTTGCTACTATTAACTAGTTAAGATTTTAATAATCGCCTCAATGGTGTAGCGGTCTGGTGATTGGACTTCACGAGGTCCAAGGTGAGATCCTTAGGTTGGACTACAAAATGAAATATGTTTTATATATTCCTACTACAAAAAACGTAGCCGTTCGATATGTGCCCGGTTGGCGATAGATTTGCCACTTAGCACATTAAGGGACTCCTGTCTCCAGCTACTCCATCTATGACTAACTCTGGTTGTACTTCTGCAAACCTCTTCAGGGATACGGGCGTGTAGAAACTTTAAGCAGCTAAAAGAATTGTTTAATTCAGTGTCGAGCAAAATTATTAAACGCACTAAAACTTTAGAAAATCAACTCCAATTTAATATTTAATTAAATGATGATAATAGGAAACCCATTGGCTTCATTGGCTAAAATATCTATGGATGAAATGCTGGTAATATGTCGCGGTAGTAGAGTACTGTGCGCCTTTCATACTTAGGCATTCACTGCCTTACCTAACTCTGCTAATCCCCTCTGTGGTCTAGCGGTTCAGGTGTTGGACTTGACTTCAATTGACTGAATAAAATGAAAATATGGTTTTTCCAATTTTCTAATTTAAAAAAAATGTTGCCCGGGATTGGTTATGTGCCCGGTTGGCGATAGGCTTGCTACTCATCAAATTGTACGACTTAGTGTCTTCGGCTAGTCGTGGTGTCCTGGTTGCGCCTCTGCCTATCTCTGGGGATATGGACGTGAAGAAGATACTTTACATAACTCTGCAACTATGAGGCCAGTGTTAGTCAGACAGTGAGAGTGAGAGTTTGGCTGGGTCCGGAGAGTTCGGTAACCAGAAAACTTACCCATTAAGCCTAAAACAGGGACGGCTCTCTGAAAATCAGCTACATTATTTCGGCCTCTTAGTAGAGGAGACCGTGAGAGATCGATCTTCACCGATCTGATAACCAGATGAGACATATTTTTTATCGAATTTAATTTATAAACAAATATGCCTATAATTACTTGCCTATCTGAAAGTGCTCATGGCTATTTTTTATTAAATTAACTTTAATCGATTTTTTTTTCGTCATTTTCATTCTTTTGATAACGAAATGAATTTTATGTCACTGTTAGTTTTTAACACACAGAATATGCCTCAGTAGGTTTGCCTACTCATTTTTGTGTATAGCTACCTGGCAAACCGATGTGAACAGGTAAGTCAATATAGGTGACTCCATCGTTCTGCTAACTTATCGAAAGTTATATCAAGTTTTAGAGTATTTTATTACAAAATCAGTTGTATAGACTTGCCTGCAAAAACTCATACTTAGAGCATAGATAATTTCATTAAAAATAGCCATGAGCACTTTCAGATAGGCAAGTAATTATAGGCATATTTGTTTATAAATTATATTTGATAAAAAATATGTCTCATCTGGTTATCAGATCGGTGAAGGTGGATCTCCCACCGGCTCTTAGACCATTTAATCAAATCACATACAAACTGAGATGGTCTATTTGTAAGCTCGCCAAAACACACGTAGTAGAAGTTTTGTTAGAATAAGGCTAATTTTTTTAAAACATGTTGTATTTTGTTTAAGTATAATATTATCTTGTACTTGGGAACAGATTAACATTTTTTTTCCATTCCATTCCATTCCATTCCATTCTATTCTATTCTATTCATTTCTAATACACCGATCGCAGGTCAGAGACGCTTATGAAAAATCTGCGATGTCTATATGGTTGTCTCTTACCACTGGAAGAGTTTTTTTTCTATCATAGAGATACCATAAAAATACCAGAATCAACGTTACTATGATAAAAATGATATTAAAATCTTTACTACATAGTTTATAACAAAATCGCTTCCTCTGTCTCTATGTCCCTTTGTATGATTGATTCTTTAAAACTACGCAATGGATTTTGATGCGGTTGTTTTAATAGATAAAAATATGAAGAAAAAGGTACATATGTATGTTTTATACCCGTGTGAAGCCGGGGCGGGCCGCTAGTATTATATAAAAATGAATCACTGAATGCGTAGGTAAGCGCATAACTTCCGAACGACTTTCGTTGAACGGAACGTCAACCTTGGTCTCCCCGGGTACCTACATCCATCCACAGTCGCATTGTATATCTACTTTGTCAATCTTTCATCTGTTATTCTTTCCACTTGACCGAACCATGTCTACCCTTTCTTATTTAACACCAACCCTTTCTTTCAACCCCACTCTTTCTCGGATCTCACCGTTACGATTACTTATATAAATACAGATTGTAAAAGCTTTTGTGTAATAAATAAAGCCTTGCAGGATTAGAGATCTCAAAGGCTGTAACCGCTATCCTTTATAATTGCCCTAGTAATCCTAGATCATACCCTAGCCTACAATAACAGCGATTATTTAGGGCCTTAATATTTACACTATGGAAGGAGATTTACGTAATGTATGTGATTGTTTGGGGGAACGTAATCTTCTGGTTTATTTCGTTCTCTAGCTGAAATTGAATTCGGGCTTCGTTGAACGTATTGTAATATATTTGGAAGCGCGGCTATATCTTTTTATATGACTCGAATCTTTTCTAAGAATTTTATTGCAGTTTTATGTCTTCTAATTGGATAGTTCAAATTAATGTCTCTGTGGTTTAGCGGTATGGCGTCAGACTTGACTTCTAGAGGTTGTGGGTTCGATCCCCGAACGAAGAAGAAAATAAATTAGAAAACGTATATTTTAAATTTTCTTATAAAATTAACGTTGCGCGGGTTTGGATATGTGCCCGGTTGGCGATAGGCTTCCCTCCTATCACATTGTGGGACTTATTGTCCTCGACTAGCCGTGGGTGCACTGGTTGTGCCTCTGCCTACCCCTTCGGGATATGAGCGTGAAGATACCTATTGTTTTTACTATTGTATTTACCTACCAATTTCATGTATTGGTATTGAAATTGTAAGTTGATTTGTATAGTCGATTGATTTAATGTACACTAGCCGACTCAGCGAACTTCGTAGTGTAGTCGACTTACAACAAAAATGGTAACTGCTACTATTAACAAACCGTCGGAAATCTACAGGTATCCTCTTACTGACCCATTTAACTTATGTTGATTTATTTCTATCTCAGACAAAAAATGAAAACTATTTTCAAGTCTGTATTGTCGAAGAGGTAGGCAGAGATACAACAAAAGCACCTACAGGTAGCCGAAGATACTAAGTCACACAATGTGATAGGTGGCAAATCTATCGCTACCCGGGCACGTAACCAATCCTTGGCAACGTTATTTTTTATTACATTGGATAACACATTTACTATTAGTTGCCCGACCCGGGGATCGAATGCGGTACCTCATGAAGTCAAGTCCAGCAGCGGACATTTATAAGATTAGTATGATCTCTATTGTTGTTCTTTTTGATAATATCCCTGACAATTACGTTCACTTTATGTAATATTCTTCAAACCCTCTTTTTGCGACTTCACGTATGTTATGTATATAAAAACTTAAACTAACAGTTATTTTATAATATAAAATCTGTTTATAATGGTTACCAAAACAAATAAGTTTAAAGTTTATTCGGAGAATCGGCTATTCTGGACGTGATGCGTTTCAAAAGTAGTTCCTTTTAGTTCACATTCATAAATCGTTTCGTATATTCTTATATCCGAGTTGCCGATTCAATAAAATGTTTCATAACGAAGAATTGAAAATAAGATTCAGGATATATTTTAATTTTTAATTGTGAATCCTAGGCTAATAGCCACTGTGGTCTGACGGTCCGGTATTGGATTTGACTTCATACGGTTTCGGGTTTGATCCCTGGGTAGGGTAATCAAAGAAAAAAAAACATTTTCAGTTTTCTAATAAAAATGTCGTTGCCGAGATTGGATTTGCTTGGCTTGTTGCAATGAAGGCATCTGTAACCATTTTCCATCAGGTGACCCAGGATATATATATAAAAAAAACTTATAACATTGTCCGGCGGCAGGAATAGGTAAGGCGGGGGAGAGGACCCCTATACGGGTACGTTGGTGACAACGCTCTATCACCGGTTGTTTTGTCGGTAATGATTTACATTTTTACACGTGACCTATCCTAAGAGGCTATCTTCAAAGTTGCCTTGCAGAGTCCACTCAGTAGGCTCGGACCAACACGGGGAAAAACTATGTTTTTTGCATAAAACCTATTTTCTACATTTTTCAATTCTGCAACATAAAATATGTTATTTTTATTATTTCAATTTCCTATCTTTTCTGGTTATCCGGCAAAGACTGATTAAAGACCGACATTTTTACAATTTTCCTTTTGATGTATTTTTATTTTTATTAAAAATTTATTAACTACAGTCCACAATTGTACTTTCCACAATATATTTAGCCTACCGGTTTCACTATTACAAGCAACGTTAGGGCTATAACAACTAAAGCTTTGTTGAAATTAATACCAATTTATTCTTAGTATTGTTTTGATATTTTACAATTAATGACTAATAAATAGTCCAAGTATCTATATTTTAAGGAATTTTTAAATAAGCAGTTGCCCTGTGCTATTTGTTTCTTTCCTTAAAATTTGTAGAAATCTATAACAAAAATTTTCGCAATTTTTAATGCATTGCATAAAACAGAATTGAAGATATTTTCGATTATAGTTAAGTCGTACTGACCATTGTAACTAAATTTGAGACAAAGACAGGTTATCGTTGGGCGAGAGTTTACCATACACACCTAACGCCACTTTTGGCGGTGGCCGGGATCGATTTCCCAGAGCGGCAGTCATTTATTCGATAAACATTTAGATGCCTACATTTCTGGCTCTGAGCTTATTAAACTTATATATTTTAGTATTTCTATGTATTCGTGTCGTTGAGTACAATGCGTAACTCAGGCGTATACAAGTAATCTGGTTGGATTGTTTGGGTTAAATTCATTTTTTTCTAAATAAATAGAAATAAAAATATTCCTGGACAAGTTACACAAATTGAATCGAACCCCAAAGTTAGCTAACAATATGCTTGTGTAATGGGTGTTCGTCAACGATTCTAATACATAGAAATACTTAATGAAATACCTGAAGAAATTTAATAAACACCCAGTAACCCGTAAACGCAGACATCTATATGTTCATCACAAAAATGCCCGCCCTCGTTGGGAATCGAACACGAGCATCGCCGTTGGTTGCTGTAGTTAGGCGTGTACGCTAGCCACTCGACAAACGAGGCAGTCAAATGGCCAAATTATGATGGTTCATAATAACGACAAAATGAGTTACAGAACATTATTCACTTACCCTACCTCAAGACGAATAAAATACTTAAAATACTTTCGAAAACTTCAATTGAAAGAACCACTAAGCTTTTGATCGAGTACGGCAAGTTGTTAAAGTTCGAAGTGAAATCTGAACAAAACGTCAGATTGATCTTTTATTTTATCAGCTACATTTATTGGAACCATTTCAGGAAATTAAGTAATTCTAACATAGAAAATGTTGATGGTTACAGTAGATTTCATAATTATCGTCTCTGTAGTCTGTTGGTGTGGTGTTGGATTTAAATTCACGAGGTCCCAGGTTCGATCCCCGTTACAACAAAAAACTGTTCTTTGAATTTTCTAATAAACGCAACATTATCTGATATTGAATATATATTGGACCCTGTTGTCAATAGGCTTGCTTCACATTGTGGGATATCATAATCTCTTCGGCTTAATGGGGATGGTGGTGCCTATGCCTACCTCTTCGAGGATATGGGCCTAAAGATACTCTGTTTTAGTTTAAACTTTTTCCCGGCTTAGTCCGTTTTCCTTTACAGAATAGACCATTTAGCAGGCAGCTCGTAAAAGGCTAGCATAGGCATTACCAACACCGTGATATCTGACTAGGATCGCCTAGTTGAGTACAAAAAGAAAAGTTAACATAGTGTTAGTAATACAAAACTACGAAATATCTCGAAATTGTAAAACTTCTGTCAAACAGGGCATTAGTTAAACAGAAGTCCTTTACATCTTTAATTTATATTAAACTTTTAATTAAAGATGTTTTGCGATCAAATAACTCGGAAAACAGTTTCGAACGATAGGCGACGCACCCTCCCAATTAATAAAGTTATTTCGACTATTAAAAGGGAGATTCATTTTAGAAACTCGTAAAGTTACAAGAACATCTTTCTTCGAACTTAACAAAAGTTATTACAAAATATAATTGTCATTTATTTTTACGGAACAAGCACAGGACTCGTTTTAGGTTCATCGAATTAACTATACTCGCAAGCGTCCCCGTAAATTATTCATAATAATAAATAATAAATATTCCTGGACAAGTTACACAAATTGGATCTAACCCCAAAGTTAGCAAACAATATTCTTGTGTTATGAGTGTTAGTCAACGATTCTAATACATAGAAATACTTAAATAGATACCAAAATAACTTTAATAAATACCCAGATCCGGAAACGCAGACATCTAATTGTTTATCACACAAATTTAAAATAACCTTTCGAACCTGTCTTGGCCTCTAACACGAGCTGCCAGACAGGGGCCTCCCCTCCTCTCCAGGGACCTTCAGCCTAGTGTTAGTTGGTTTATTCTACAGAGAAACGTAGATCAGAGTAAGTCGTTAATTTATTTCTCAATACAAAATTCCTACCAAACAGTTTTACCACAAACAGTGGTCATCTCTAGAAAAATATTGCCCAATATAAATGTTCAACGTATTTTAATAGTTTTAATTTATCTCTACGCTCGGATCCCAAAAGAGGCCGGCAGAGACCTAGTCGTAGGATTCCACTCGGGTTGTAACTTTGCAAACCTTTTTAGGAATACTGGCGTGAAGATACTTCATCTACTTTTTTATATATTAGAATAAGTAGAGTGACACCGCTAGTTTTACAGCTTTTGGTGGCTGGCATTCGGGGGTTTAACTGTCTAACAAAGCTTGATTGTTTTCCTCTTCTTCGTTCGTAAGAGCTAAAGCCGGTGAAGCAATCTCTTATTCACTTTTTCTTTTAATTCCATTTACGAAAGCATATTCACTATTCCCATTGATAAACTGATGTCACTCTCTGGGTTTAAATCTCGCTCTATTTTTTTCACTTTTCAATTATGTTTGTGCCCTATTAAAGCTATAAAACATCGATTATAACTCCTTTCTTACTTTCTACGTTGAGCCTTAGTTTTTTACGGCTATAACGAATATTAATATAAATCTGAATTATTAACCTAATGAATATTCCTCTCCTTTCAATAAAAACATTAAATTTATATTCAATAACGCTTTGTCAGAAAATACATTTAAAGTATAAGGCAGAAAACAAATTATAGATTTAACTGGTAAAGTTTTTACACTAACAACCAAGCTCATAATTAAATATGTTTGTAAGAAGTCTAGACACCAGACGAAGGTAAAAAGCACCTGTCCGTTAACAAATGCACATTAATTAACTTTCAAGTCTCCGTTCTAAATGACCTTTCGTTTATAATAATGTATTTAGTCTAAATACTTAAATGCAGCTAAAAAACTTACGCACAAAAAGAGATCCAACTAGCTGTTTAGATCGGAGCATTTGCATACAAAACATCTGCCATAATAGTTATTTACTGGTTGATTTAGAAAAAAAGTTCCTGTTTCAACTCGGGTCTTAAACTGTATGTATATCAAATTAAATCAAAACCGATACAGCAGTTTAGCTGTGAAAACGTTAGTGACAGATTTTTTAATAGTCTGGATTGCTTAGCTACGCTCTGGGCATTCTTCGTTATACTCCCTAATTAAACTTAACACACTAACCAAAGCATGTTATCCATAGACGACTTATATTAAAGGCTAAATGCCTCTCTTCCAAATAACATTATTACTGGTGGCAAAGTGCTGTGTAGTAATGCGCCCGGGCCTTAGCTATTACTACCGCTATAATATTTTTTATGTTCCTATCTGAAGGGTAAGCTTGGTACGCTAGACTTGCACGCTAGGCCTTTCATCTCGGCCACAGGACAGCGACGCACCTGTAACATCTACAAAATCTATAAGACCACGGATGTCTCTAGCATAACGCCATTGTGGAATTAGTTACCGAGGGCGGTATTCCCAATGGGTGTTCCTATCACATTATGGGACTTAGTGCGACTAAGTTATGTGAAAATCACTAAACGATTATAACTTAGGAACCTTCAAGAAAAGAGCGTACTCATTCCTTAAAGGTCGGCAGCGCATCTGTGATACTAATGGTGTTGCGAATGTCCGTGGGCGGAGGTGATCACTTTCCACGAGGTGACTCACTTGCTCATACCACTTAAAAACCTTAATACACAGATATTATACACTCTTTAATACCGTAAGAAATTTAACAAATACTTACCAGAATTCGAACGCCAACCTACATCCTCTGACCAAGGAGAAAAGCGTCCAGCGACCGTGCTTACTAATCTATTCGTAGGTCACGACATAAGTTTTGTGTAACTTAAAATAGCAACATGTTATGACAAAAATATTATGTTTATTGCTTTTCAAAATATTCTCCTTTACATTTTAAAATTTTTTTCATGCGATTGAACCATTTTTAAAGCAAGAGGACCACAGATCTGAAGGCATGTTTTCTACGTTCTGATTGTACGCTATCACTACCTCTTTGGTGTTGGTAAAAGTAAAACCTCTCATCAAATCTTTGATTTTGGAGAAAATACAGAAATCACAGGGTGCTAGGTCGGTGTTATGCGCAGGATGAGTGACGTACTTTGTTTGTGTATGTGTCGTAGTGATGTATTTTGTTGGCCGTATGTGAAAAAACGTTATCATGGTGTAGGAGAATGCGGCTTTTGGGTCGTCTTTCTCGGACTTTTTCTAACACCCTGGGTAAAAAAATGGTAGCATACCAATCGGCGTTAACACTCTTTTGATCTTCAAGTGAAATTGTACAGATAGGACCCGTTGTTGAGAAAAAAGCGCGATCATTTTTTTACCAACGTTTCTCGCCTGTCTCACTTTTGTTGGCCTGTTCTCATTTTCAAATACCCATTCAAAATATTGCTGTTTTTTTTTCGGGTTCAAAAGAATAAATCCGCGTTTCGTCTCCTGTGGCAATGTGATAAACAACATTAGAATGTCCGTGGTCGTACTTCAGTAACATCTGTGAACACCATTCCATGCGAGCCCGCTTCTTCTTTTCTTTCATGAGGAATCCAACGACAACAAATTTTCCGAATTTTCAAATTTTTGTGTAAAATTTTCTGAATTTGGCTCATACCAATCCCCAATAGTCCTCGACCGCTTAACAGTAGCCACATTATTATCGTTGACAACAGTTGAAGTCAACCCTTTAAGAAATTCGTCATGTAAAGAGACTAAAGAGCTGAAACAAGGTGCTTCTGTCCCAAAATCATTTTGAAGACGAGCGGCACAGTCTTGCGGAGACAGAGAACTTTTAAAATCACAAAAAATCATTACTCTAAAATATTTTCGACTAAATTCCATTTTGGTTGCGTACGTAGAAATTTGATGAGAGATAAAAAGAAAACAATTGACAAATTATTTCCAGCCAATTGTTTTTTTTATAACTAAGAAGGTTGCAACGTTTAAAAATATAAAATTCGAAATTCAAATGGTTTCGATTACCTAGAAGTGCAAAACCTTTACTGTCTTATTAATAAACACGGCGTAAATTACTCCAAGGTTTAACCATGGATTGTAGTCTTTATTGCAATGTGATACAGACTATAATATCAACTTAATCTTACACCTTAGTCCACGTTTATCAATAAGACGGTTAGTGTGACCCATGTATTATAATCTCGGCAAAAGTTAAAGCTCTGTGCAATATTTCTAACTAAATTCTGGTTATTATGTACTAAAGTATTAACTTCGAGTAGGCAAGTACTAGCTATTAAAACACACCTTAACTACTTTAACTGCTGTTTTAGTGGTCTACTTTATTTTAGTGATCGTGTATTAGCAGTGTAATTAGGTCAACTGTAATATGAGGATTAAGGAATATTTTCTGTAATTATCACATGCTCTGGGATAAAAATAAACAATCGTAAAGCTGTCTGGATTTGAACATTATCTGCTGTTATGTACTTTTATTATATTTCGAATGCAAAATTGCTATTTTTAATGTGAAAACTTTGAATGTTTTATATAGCATAAGGCAACGGACAAGAAGGCGGCTCTACTGATAGTAAGAGATAACTGTTACCGATAAACGCCATAGGTGTTCTATGTCCCTGTCTAACGGTTAAGATGTTGGGTTTAATTACTAGTCTTCTTGCTCTTGGCCTGTGGACCAAAACATGACACCATTATCATGTGAACAAGGACTTAGATTGGCACTCTAACACCAGAGGCTTTGTTGGTTATGGTGATGTTAGCTTTGATATTTTTAAAAGATGCTTCTCTCTACCGAGCTATTTTTCAGTCAAAGATGGTCTATTTTACATCGAGAACTTGAACTATCATGGCGAAAATATTATGAAATTAACAATTTTCTTGCTCCATACATACATACGTCCTTTGTGTATTTTACTTTTAGCATTTTCACGCAGCTTCCTCTCCTTTAGCGGTTCGGTGTTGGAATTGGTTGGTGAGCTCCGGGATGATTCGGTTCAATTCTCGGGTCGGGCTATTGTGTTTTCACAATTTCCTGAGAAAAACGTTGTTCGAGATCAGTTATGTGCGCGGCTGGTGATACATAATGGGTGATACATAATCACCTTGCACATAATGGGACCTAGTCGTCTAGTCGTGGGTGGGTGTTTATGCCTCTGCCCATATCTTCAAGGATATGGGCGTAAAGATAGTTTATTTAAAGTATCTTCACGTCCATATCCCCGAAGAGGTAAGCAGAGGTACAACCAAGGCACCCACGACTAGCCAAAGACACTAAGTCCCACAATGTGATAAGTGACAAGCCTATCGCCAACCGGGCACATTTCCAATCCCGACCAACATTTTTTTATTAGAAAATTGGAAAAATCCAATTTCCTTTTTGTTGGCCGACCCGGGATTCGAACCCGGGACCTAATACAGTCAAGGCCAACACCCGACCGCTAGACCACAGAGGCGATAGTTTATTTACTTATTGTTAATTAGGTTTCTAGACGGATGTAAACACTGATTGTAAAAATTGATTTGCATCCGTCTGAATTGTGGATTTAGTAATCGACAGAGTTACCTTTGTTGGAAAGTGTATCTTGAACGTTTAAGAAGTAATATTTCTTTGTCTCGTGGTAAAGATGCTCTGTCAGCTGCTGAGATTTCCCGAGCTCAGGATAAATATGTTAAGTATTCTATGAATTAATCATCATCATCAGGTTGAGGACTGCTGGACATAGGCTTCCCCCAAAGAGCACCACTAGTTACGGTCAACATCCGCTTGTATCCAGCGACTCACTCACGACCCATTGCCACTTCAGCTTGCTGACTTTGTAGACTATGTCAGTTATTCTCGTTCTCTTGCGGATCACCGAATCGTGGATCATATCTCGCAGAGAAACACCGAGCATAGCTCCCTCCAGAGCATGCTGAGTGACTTTGAGCTTATTTAAGAGACCCATTTTTGTTATTAAATTTACTACAAATCTATTTGTAATCTAATATATTTATAATTATTGTTTAAAAATGGATCGCCTCTATGGTCTAGCGGTCTGGCGTCAGGCTTGACATCTTGAGGTCCCGGGTGCAACCCCCCGGGTCGGGCAACAAAAAAAAATAGAAAATGTATATTTTCAACTTTCTATTAAAAATAACGTTGTCCGGGATTGAATATGTGCCTGGTTGGCGATAGGCTTGCCATATATCACATTGTGGGACTTAGTGTCTTCGGCTAGACATAGGTGCCCCGGTCGAGCCTTTGCCTACCTCTCCGGAGATATGGGCGTGAAGATACTTTTTTACTGTAAATTAATAAATAACACTAAAATAAAAAAATAGAAACCCTTGACAAAACCTACAAGTAATGTTACTAAAACTAAAAAGTCATAAAAGTCAAAAGGTAGCACCTTAACGTAGCACCATTGACGTTGTGCTTTTAATATTGACCTCTAAAACCTGATGAGTAGGCGTACAGATTTACTGTACAAATTTAGATGTGGGTACTTACAACATTTTTTTGATCAAATTACACCATCTCGATCACACCATCACAGACACACACACAAACACACATACAAACACACACACACATACAAACACACACACATACAAACACACATACAAACACACACACACACTCACTCACACACACACACACACACACACACACACACACACACACACACACACACATCCAGACAGACAGACACACTCACATCAACATTGTAACGACCCTCTTCTTCCACCGGGGGCAAAAAATACCATTAATGAATTTCATTACCCTTTTCTTGCAAACACGCCGGTTCCGGAGACTCTTGACATAACCCTGATCGTGAAATGTCAGCCTTGGTCTCCCCGATAATGAATGTGAAGGAAGCAAGACAGGTTCGTCAGGATCTGGCACTCGATACCCTCTGCCTACCACGTAAGGGACTTGGCGTGAATATATATGTATGTATGTATGTATGAATTTCACCAATGTGGATTTCCTAGAGATTAGCTGTAATAGGAGCGGGCGATATCATACAGTATTCATATAGTATCAGTTTGATTAAAACTCATAAAACCTCAGTTTTTTTGGTGCAAAAATAGAGTTCGCATATTATTTTAGCCACAATAGGTCTAAATAACGTCTATCAAATCAACGTCTATAGCTTTTATATTCCCCATTTTACATATCGGGGTCGACTAGTCCATTAGCTAATGCAATTCACTTTTATTAACACTTAGCGGTTTGGTGTTATATTTGCTTTTGTAGCATTTTCATGATATGGCAACTAATTGACCGTAATGGACAGCTTGCAAAAAAGGTAATAAACTGGAAAGATTAGAGGCGGAAAGAATGAATAAACAGAATTCTTTTGTTTTGTTTTTCTTTTCCTTTTTTACGGATACAATGAAAAGGCATTGCCTAACGTAAAACGAAATACCGATACCAAAGTCAGTACCTGTACTGTTAGTACCGGCGCCAGATTTGGTACGGTACTATTGGTTTAAGGGTTTTACACCGGTTGTGATTCAGTAATACCAGTACCAGAAAAGATGTTATGCAATATTTTTTTCAATTGAAGGTGGCTCTGTTCCTTCTTTACAGATTTTAAAGATACCGACACCTATACACGAATTAGCAACGGCTTCCTTGTATTTATTGGATACCTTTATTAGGTAGGTACAGGTATTTACAGGTATTAGTATAGGTATTCTGTAGGTATCGGTATCGGGACGACACCGTCATTCGGAGTAGATGTACCCACTTTGGAAACAGTATAGAGGTATCGAAATGACAAGAACCGATAAGTACCGGTATAGAACCTGTACTTTTGGTATGGGTTCCAAGCCTTTGTTGATTGCCGTTTAGTGCGTGCGTAAGTATCACAATGTGAAAGGTGAATATATCGCCTACCGGCAAATTTTAAATTATCCCCTCTCATTCAATATTGAAAATTGAAACACACATTTTCTTTATATCGATATAGGAATTATAGGAAATCGAACTTAGGGTCTCATGAAGTCAAGTGTAACAACGAACCACTAGACTACAGAGGAAATGCCTCGCTACTAGTAATTTGAATCAAATATTTTGCTGTTAACTTTAAAACATCCTAAAAATTAAAAGGCTTTGAAAGTCACTCTAGTCTGATCAAAGGCTAGGGCCGGCTCCGTCTGTTTTAAAGTGTCACTTGAAAGACAGGGAGATTTTGGTATCATTTAATGAGGGATATCAATATTTTATTGGTATTGCGATCACTCCCTGATAATGATCATAATTTAAACGGAGTGAACTGTAATTTACACCTCTCTCTGTTCTTTGATTTAGATGCCATTAGGTAAGGTTTATTGTGCCACGCCCATACGAATAAAAAAAACGGGTTGCACTCTGGGAGTGACCGCAGAAGTGAAAACTTGAAAATTACCGTTGTGCATTTTTGATATTTTAGAATGGTTAGGGAATAATTTAGCACGAATTTATTTAATTATTAGTATGAAAGTACTATAATTTATGTGGTAGAATAAAATGTTCATTTATTGCGCTATCGTACACAAACATGACAATACGAACATTCGCGCAAGCGCCCTGCGCTGTCTTACGAGTTTTCGATCAAATCATGTGTCCTGACACGAGCTTAGAAGTTTTTGCCCATTCCGAAAAAACTGCGCAAGGCCGGTAAAGAAGTTTTAAATTAAAAAAAAAACTCGCGTCAGATCGTCAGAACGTAAAACGGCGCACTGCGCAAGTGCGAATAAGACGGCACGATATGTGAAATAAAACGTAGATCCATTGCTGTTTTTTTATTGCTTAGATAGTCCGAAGAGTGTGGGATGCGCAGCGGATAATACGCCGCAATATACCTACCATTACTTCCTCACAGATAGCAGATACGTATAATATCAACAGACATTGCTCGATTTGTTCCATCTTGAAAATAAGCTTTATGTGTAGACGAACAATGTTCGATGTACAGTTAATATGATGACGCTCCTAGCCGTCACGTGGTCTTACTTTAGCGAGTTTTTGTCAAGCCAAACGCAGGTTATTGAAATGAAAATAATATTGGTGTATAAATGATACTTTCATATTGATAATTAAATCAATTCGTTCAAAATTATTCCCTAACCATTCCAAAATATCAAAAATGCACAACGTTAATATTCAAGTTTTCACTTTTGCCGGCTCTCCCGAGTGCAACCCGTCTTTTTTTTATTTTCTAAACAGACTCAATAAAGTAAGAGTACGGTTAAGGTGAAATTCTAGTCTGTATATGATACAGACAATAAACATTATAATACCAGGTAGAACTTTGCATTACTTTGATTCATATTAATAATAAGACAGTATCCGTCTTATTAGTAAAAAAAGTAATTTATTTTAATTAGTAAAAAGTTAGTTGATATTTATTAACACGCCCGTTGGTCGAAATTCGACTGTAATAAATTTAAATATCTTGTTGATAAGAACGCCATCTTCATTTTTCAAGACCAACTACTTTGTTTCCAAACATTTTAGTATGCCATCTGTGATATTTTATCGTTATCATCAATATTATATTTGTTTGTGTGTGTCAAATGCATGGCAGTGTGGGTAATGTTTTATTTATTGATTTAATGTACTTTATAAGCATTACTATTGAAAAATATTAGCGTTCTACACTTCTTCTACACATAAACTATAAGTGTGCCAAATTTTATGCTCCTGCGTCCCCATAAATTTCGTAAAAAGGGGTCCAAGGTTTTGGCATCACGTATTAATATATAGATATAATAGTGCAATAGAGATTGTAATTCTAAGTTCTTTATTAATAAGACAATTTTAAGGCTACAACCTCTGTAATACCGCCTCTGTGGTCCAGCGCTAAGGTATTGGATTCGACATCATGAAGTCCCGGGTTCGAACTCCGGGCCGATTAACATAACGATAATGTTTTTCTCAAAGTCCTTATGTAAATAATGTTGCTCGGGTTTGGATATGAGTCCGGTTGGCGATAGTTTTTATTTATATAGCTAATATTTTGCCTCTGTGGTCTAGTTGTGGTCACCGTAGATCCAGTTAGGTCGCAGTGATCCTCGGAGTAGGTTTGACACGAACTCTGTGGTCTAGCGATCAGGCATGACGTCATGGGGCTCAAGGTTCGACCCGATAAAAATGTGTGTTTTCAATTTCCTAATAAAAATAAAGTTACACAGGATTGAATGTGTGCTCTTTTGATACACACACCTATCACGTTGTCCTCGGCTAGCGCCCTGGGACTAAGTACCTTCGGTTAGTCCTGGGTGCCCCGCTTAGGACATATGCCAATCTCTTCGAGGATATGGGCGTATAATTACTTTGTTATTCCGATAGCTACACGAATTCCCGTGGGGATCTACATAACTTAAACATACAGGCGTACCCGCCGTTCTAGGTGGTAGATTTCCTGCCGCCGTATCATCAATGCTTGCCGTTGACGTGTTCCGGTTTAAATTATTATTTGCTTCAAGTTGGCAACGCACCATTATCACCTTTTGTGTGTCTATGTGACATGAATTCCTTACCATCAGGAAATAAAAAACGGGTTGTACTCCGGGAATACCGGCAGAAGTGAAAACTTGAATATTAACGTTATGCAATATTTTGGAATGGTTAGGTAATAATTTTGCATGAATTGTTTTATCAGTATGAAAGTACTATCATTTATGTGGTAGAATAAATACAATATTAATTTATTGCGCTATCGCACTAAAACATGACAACACATACATTGCAGAAGTGCCTTGGGGCGTCTTATTCGCGCAAGCGCCCTGCGCCGTGTTACGAACTTTTGTCTTACTCAGTTTAGAAGTTTTTACCCATTCCAAAAAAAGTGCGCAACGCCGCTTAAGAAGTTTTTACTTCAATAAATTAAAAAAAAGTTTTATTAACTTGAAAATACATATTTTCTGTGTTAAAACAAAAATCAAGTACACTCGTATAACAACGAGTTACTGTTATTTATTTTTATTTGTAATTGCTCAAATACCAGTTGGTGCAAATGTTCCCTTTTTAGCAGTAAATACTATAACTGTGCGCTGTGCTCTAGAACTTTTATTTTAAAAATAGCGTCGCAGTAATTTCTAGAAACTTTTATTTAGCATCATTTTTCCTTACTAGTTTTAATTCCTATATTCTACACTTAAATATTCACAGAATAGTAGATTATAGTAGACGATGCATGCTTCACATCCTTGGTATCTAAAGGTAACCAATGATTACTATGAGCAAAACCCTTTGCTGGTTTGCTTTTATACAGGGTAACTGGTACCTAACATGTAACATTTCTAAGGCGAATTTAGTACATCAAAAGCAAAAAACTCTTGTACTACAACTTTTAGAAAACAGCAAAAAAAAATGGTTCGCCATACATAAAGTTTATCGTCCACTGACACAATGTATTGAGAATTTTCTCTTTTTTTCGCGATTTTCTGAAAGTTGTATAACAAAAGTTACGGCTATAGCCGCCCTTCCAACCTCTTCTGACAAAATTAAGATAGGACCACTTCGAGTCGTAATCATGCCCTATCTTTTAAAAAAAATCATCAAAATCGGTATTTTTCAGCAGATTTTTTTTTGTACATAAGAGGAGACAAACGTGCAAGTGGGTCAGCTGATGGAAGTGATCAGCGCCGCACCCGGATATCCGCAACACCAGAATTGTCACAGATGCGTTGCCGACCTTTAGGGAATGAGGAAAAATGTGGTGAATAGGGATTCAAGGGTGAATAAGGATGAATCCGGGAAAAGTTTTTGAAGATCGTTAATTATTACAAATTTGTAGCAATTTATGTGATTTTTTAGTATAACACTCAATATCTTAAACTACTAAATGGTAATACTGAACAAACATTTATTTAGTTTGCAAACAATGAAAAAAAAAAGTTGAATCTTGCTTCTTGAGGTACGATAATTTATAGCGTTATGAACTTCACTGGTGGAAAGTTATTTTATAGTAATAGAAGGAGATCATGTATTAAATGTATAGTTTAGTGTTTAGACCATCGTTCATCGTCCAAATAAGTCTCAATTATTAAAGTTTGAAATATTTTTTGACAAATAAGTAAAACATTAAAAAATTTGCTGATTTTGGGGTGAATGGGGATGGCTCAGGTACAAATAGCAATCAAAAAGAGATTAGAAGGGGCGAGATAAGTGGAATAGGGACAACTATTGTCAACAAGCAGTTAAAATTATGTTAATTAACTTTTATTTTAAATATCTCATTATATTTCATGTTTTTTTTTTGAGCATCGTTTTTATAAAATACTATTTTTATTTTCCG
>NJDC01058142.1:40254-51312 GCA_002245475.1 Calephelis virginiensis | reverse complement strand
TTGCGCTACGAATTGCTGCCCCATCCACCGTATTCTCCAGACTTGGCTCCATGCGACTTTTTCTTGTTCCCAAATCTGAAAAAGTCACTCGTCGGCAAAAGATTTGGGTCAAATTATGAGGTCATTTCCGCCATAGAGGCCTATTTGGAAGACCTTGGGAAATCGTATTTTTTGACGGGTTAAAAAAGTTGGAGCATCTAGAAAGGAGACTATGTTGAAAAATAAATCTTTACTTTCTCAAAATTTTCTTTATTTTTTCTTAGGCTAAAAATTTATTGAATGGGCCTCGTAAAATGTTATTTTATAGCTTGTCATAAGAGCAGTATTTATAATTAATTTTATTTTTAATCCGTGTTTTTATTTTCTTGATTATAAATTTTGTCCTGATAATGTTCTCGCAACCCTAAGAATAGGGTTTAAAACACTTTTCTTGATTTCACTTTAATTAACTTACTTTAATTAACCTTCAAGTGGCTGCTTTGACCCAAATGACCGTTTTTCTGACTGACTTTGTATTAAATTCTTAAAATTTGTTTGGAAATTTAGTTTATCTGCTTTTATTATTTCAATATTTTCCTGAGGACCTATTGTCAAACGTGGTTGATTTGATAAAAAATTATATTGTTGGACTGTTACTTTTTTAACGACGTATAAGAGAATTTTGCCATCACTTTTCTGTGTCACTTTTATTGACCTCTAGATAAGCTGCACAAAAAAACCTTGTATGTTATCGCCGAATTTCATACTGCGTTTTTTATGATTTTTATTTCGCCGTCCGGTTTATCTTCAAGTTAGCTCACAGCAAGAACGCAGTCCGAGCGTGCTTGAACCTCGTGCAACGTGTAATATGATTTTTTTATAATCAAATTTCTCCTCTGTTTCGCTCCACGAAAATTGATAGCATAAAAGTTTCAGTTCTTACACAATATTTTTTTATGATACTGGAAGGCAAACAAGCAAACGGATTTCCTGATGGTAACAAATTCACGCCGCCTAGAGACACCAAAGGTGGTAATAGTGCGTTGCCAATCTGCGGTCGGGATGTTAGGCCCCGAGCAAAAGTAAGTTTACGGCTACCTTACTCTCCAAACCGGAACACGTCGTGACGTTATGGCGGCAGGAATAGGTAAGGCGGTGGTATCAATCCGGGTGAATCGCTGCTAAACTCTACCACCTACTCAGATGTCACGGTGTTAGTGATAATATTTTCATTTATACACACACATGTTTTATATATATATTTGTTTAAACATACAATATCAGTTTAAGTAAATACCTATTATATTATTTATTCGACTTGTAAATAAATGAATAAATTATATAACATGCACTTCTGGAAAAATACTGTTCTGCTATGACCCGTTAAATTTCACGCTGCCCCTTTGTGCTAACTTATTATTTTTACACCCAAGTTGATCACGTGAACTATGTAAAATATTATAATAGACCGTGTATTGGTAGAAAAAATATTTTGATAACAATGTTTCAGTATCGCCTAATCATTAAGAATCATAGAGCTGCTGCTTTTTTAACTACGAATAAAAAAAGGGTGGTATAAGTTTAACGACTACGTGTTTGTCTGTTTGGCAGGATTTTTCGTTGGAAAGCTAACGTGATCGAGATTAAAGTTAAAATTAATTGAGAGACAAAGAAATTAAATAAATGAAAACCTCGACAAAACCGACCCGCAATGAAGCTACTCGTAAGAACCATCACGATCTAACCAGATTTATAACAAGAAGCCATTTTTTTAGTTGTGATGCCACAGATAGACATACAACTCTCACACGCAGATACAGAGAGACAGAGAGAGATACAAATATGTAAAAACTATAAACTCTTTTTCCGTCGTGCGGTTAGTATAGCAATAATATTAAAAAAAATATTTCGAAATTGTGCTAGATGATAAAAACCGCTTTTACAGTATATTCTATATAAAAGCCACATTAAGATATCAATTTAGTTTAAGAAAAAACATGTTTTTATAACAAGTTGAAAGTTAATGTACTAAAACATAAAGACCATAGCTACATTAAGCACATTGTTGACGTGGATTACATACATGCTTTAACTTTAATGATGGAAATTTTATTAATTTATAATTTGTGTTTGAAGATATTCTCAGAAAAGAGCTTCTTGGGTAGAAAAATGTTTTTAAAAAAATTCATACAACGTTTAGGTCCCTTAGGGGATCTCATATATCATCGTATTTTTAATTTAGCACTTGCCCTGTGCTTGGGATAAATTTTCTATAAATTTAAAGAAAGAAAAAATATCGCCCCAGACAGGATTTGAACCTGTAACCCTTCGTCTCAAGCCGGCGAATGCTGTAACCAATTGAGCTAGTGAAGATTCAAGTCCCGTGGCGAAATTTTTAATTCCTTTCTAACCCGTTAACGCGAGTAGTTATGTCCTATAGATACACAATTCTGAGTACCCACCAAATGAGTTCATCATTACAGATGAAATTCACATTTTAGAATGGCCATAACTTTCGTTTTTCGCAACTTATTTTTATTTTAGCACTTTCCCTGTGCTTGGGATAAATTTTCTATAAATTTTAAAGAAAGAAAAAATTTCGCCCCAGACAGGATTTGAACCTGTAACCCTTCGTCTCAAGCCGACGAATGCTCTAACCAATTGAGCTACTGAAGATCCCGTGGCGAAATACGTTGCGAATAATTTTAGAATGCTTGTAAACTGCTTTCAGTTTTTTGTGGTTAGGTGTGCTCACATTTGTTATTTTATCTGGTATTTATGACGCTAACAGCTGTTTTTTTTATCTTACGCTGCTCTTTTAACCTGGTCTCATGTATTTCAGGTGACTCTGAAACTATCAGCTCTCTTTGTCTCTCACTTTTTCCTTTTAACCTGGCTTTATGTTGCTCAAGAGTTTTTTTATGTTAATTGTTGACCCTGATGCCACCTTTCAAGCCTTTTTTTGGAACGAAGTTTCTTATTGCGCGTTGTGAATGGCAAAAATTCTTACAAAAATGTTGTCACGACACTTTTTGCTCTGTGGTCTAGCGGTTCAGTAGTTGGTCTTGATTGCATGAGGTCCCGGGTTCGAATCCCGGGTCCGCCATTTTTTTATTTTTTTATTTTTCATTTTCTATATTTTTATTTAAGTATTTTTTATATTTTTATTTTTTTTTTTTATTTCATGTTTCTCTGTCTGTCTCTCACTATAAGAGAGATAGAGATATAGATTACTAGAGATTGATAGAGATTGAGAAAGATAGGGGGGGGAGAGATAACTTCGTTCCATCCAGGTGTCCCTTGACACCTCTCAACTTTTTTCTTTATAATGTAGTTTCTGTTTTATTTTTGTTTGGTTTTGTTTCAATTTTGTTCCCACGAGTATTGGACATTAAAATTGTCGTCTCTCCAAAGGTCTAGCAGAGGACAATTCTCGGTTCGTCTTAACCCTTTTAACTTAACTTGGATTGTGTAACGTTAACGACATTTTAATTTGAGTTATCCTAACGCCTCACAATCCTCAACAGGATACAAAATCTGGACTTGAGTTGGAGATGGCTAATGCTCTAAACAGTAATTTTAACCAAATAAACAAATGAGCTGGTTAAGCTAAACAAAATCATTTGAAAACAGCTCCATACTAAAAATATACTCGAGTATGACGTCGCGTTTGAGAACTTTGTATGCATCACAAAGGAATTTTATTCGATAGCTATATTAAAAATTTTGCTTACGGGAGTAGTTGCTTAACAGAAGTTGCTTTAAATTACATGGATATTGGTCAAATTATTTTTAAACATTTCAACGTTTCAAATTGATTTACCTACACAACTTTGAATAATCATACGACAGCATATCTATTTATAAAAATATAGCATAATAAAAATATGTACGCAAATTTTTCTTGTTGACCTATACTTTATGCACAAGACTTGTTATTAAAATAAATGAAAAGACCATATTCCTGCTGTTAGATATCGAATTTTAACCTGCTCGAAGCTTTGGGCAAAAACGAGTTAGTAAATTTAAGATACTAATTACGAGTCAAATTATACAAAAGCTTGTGCAAACAATAGTAATATTATCGCTTGAAATTTCGTGCCTCAAGTATGACATAGCTTTGCTAAACGAGGTAAGACCTTTTAGAACACGGAAGTTTCTAGAATTATTATCGTCCTGCGGCTATTTAAATAATCTCGGCATGCATAAAGCTCTTTGTGCAATATTTTGCTAACAAAATTCTAGCTATTAGGAGGTGAATTATTCACTTCTTAGGCAACTAATGGATATTAAAACAAGCTTTAACTGTACTAGTTCGTTTTGTTACCTGTTTGATGTATTTGTATTTTGTAAATAGGTCAGCGTTTTTGTGTTAAGTTTTATAATGTATTTTGGTTGATCTCATTGAATATACATATTTTTTCTACGTTTTTGATGCTGATGCAGACAATTTGTCCTCATTATTAGATTCTACCGGCGGTTTTCAAATTTTTGTGTCGAAAAAAAGATTGAGAACTTTCTATGACAATCTTTAACATTAAATACATCACGCAAAATGTCAAGGTGTAGTAGTCCATCTAAAACATTGATGAAAAAATTGGCATACGTAAGCGGATATAATCTAGACCTATAAATTGAACTAAACCTCAAGAAACTAGGAAAAGATTCTAAGAATCCAAATAAAATTTATAACAATTAAACAAACATTATTTGTAACTCCTTCCAAAAAACTTGTCCCATTAAAAAACAGAAACTGAACCACATAATAAACTTTAATGTCTGGGCTACTAAGGGGATAAGTAGGGAAAAGTTATACAATTTGTACGAGGAAAGATTGTATACAACCAATGACAATTTTCATAACTATGTTAAAAAATATTCAGCGTTATTCAAAAAGGTTTGTAAAACAGCAAAATCAAATTATGTTAGTAGTATCATAAATAACTCTAATAATAAAATCAAAACTATCTGGAATGTCATTAACATTGAAACAGGAAAATGTAAAAATTATGATAGAAACAAATGTTTAAATATTGACAATCAAACAGTTACGGATAAAATTACGGTTTCTAAGGAGTTTGAGAAATATTTTTCACAAATACCTTCCCTACTGACTAAATATTTATCTTCCTGTCCAGATAAAGCGGAATCTTTCTGAAGGCAACATGTTAATTTTGATACACCAAATTTTCGCATGTGTCACCTGACGATATAATTACAGCATGTAAATCTATTAAAATAAAAACAACTGAGGATTTGTGGCATTTGTCTATAAAATCTGTAGCTTCGATCATCAAATGCATTGCACCTGTGTTGTCATCACTTTTTAATGATTGCGTAGATACAGGTATATTTCCAAATTTAATGAAAATAAGCAAAATAATCCCAATTTTCAAATCAGGCTGTAAATTTGAAAAATCAAACTATCGTCCCATATCCATATTGCCTACTGTTAGTAAAATATTTGAAAAAATAATGTTTAAACAATTAATATATCATTTTACAAATCACAATATTTTTATTCGTCGACTATATGGACTTACTAAGGGTAGATCCACCCTAGACGCAGCAATGAAGTTAATCACAGGAATTCATGATGCATCAGAGAAGTCATGTGATGCTATTGGCATTTTGTGTGATCTTTCTAAGGCCTTTGATTGCGTAGTATACCAAACTCTTATTTGGAAATTAAAGTTTTATGGAATTCGTGAAACTGCTCTCAGACTTATAGATTCTTATTTGACTGATCGAAAGCAAAAAGTTGCTATAGATAACATTATATCTAATGGCACAGCAATATCGATAGGAGTGCCTCAAGGTTCTATTTTGGGCCCTTTATTGTTCTATATAATATATATTAACGACCTTCCTTTTATGTAGAACAACTAGCTGAAATCATACTTTTTGCCGACGACACGTCTTTAGTATTTGATTTACAACGTAAAGAAATCAACTACAATGCAATTAATCATACCTTAGAATTAATTTCAAATTGGTTTTCTGTTAATAATTTAATGTTAAACTCTTTTAAAACTAAATGTATAAAATTTACTCTTCCGAATGTAAGCTCTCTAGAGCCTAAAATTAACATTGATAATGTTGATCTTAAGCCTGTTGCAGCCACTACGTTCCTGGGGATAAATTTAGATGAAAAGCTACAGTGGCGCATATATATCGAAAAACTGGTTAATAGGTTGAGTTCAGCTACTTTTGCGATTAAAAATTACGATCAATTACGAATGTTGCCACAGCCCGCGTAGTATACTTTGCGTACTTTCATAGCATTATGAGCTACGTAGTAATGCTCTGGGGATCAGCTGCTAGTCTGAACCCTATATTTATTATACAAAAAAGAGCTATTAGATCCATTTACAATCTTAAGACAAGAGACTCCATTCGCGAACTATTTAAGAAAATCAATATATTAACTCTGCCATGTTCGTACATATACAAAAATATAATTAATGTGAAGGAAAATATAAATAAGTACAAAAAATGCCATCCATATCATATTAACTCGCGTCATAAAAATCACTTATTGCTACTACGATTTAGATTACAAACTACAAGAAAATCATTTCTAGGAAGTGTTGTTCATTTTTACAACAAAATTCCTAAGGAAATAACAGACCTCCCTGATACGCAATTTAAAAGCGTAATTAAGAAAACTTATGGCAAAAGCATATTACAAAATAGGTGACTACATTGATGACAAGGATATTTGGACATAATACTTAATGCTGTTTTACGAATTACAGGCTCCAACCATTTCGTCGCAATATTATTATTATTTTTTTTTTCTTTCAATTAATTTAAAAATGTATATATTTTAAGTTAAGTTTTAAGTTTATACCTTTTTGTTCGTTGATGAATGTTATTTTTTTTTATTATTATTATTTTTATATGATATTGAAAGGCAAACAAGCAGCAAGCAAGGAAGGTGGCAAGTCTATCGCCAACCGGGCACATTTCCAATCCCAACCAACATTTTTTTTTATTAGAAAATTGGAAAAATCCAATGTTTCTTTTTGTTGGCCTATCCGGGATTCGAACCCGGGACCTCATGCAGTCAAGTCCAACACCCGGATCGCTAGACCACAGAGGCGATCAATCTTGTCTTATTTGTGATCCATGAGACTGTTGCTCGCCTCTAACCAGATGCCAGTTAGGACGGAGTTTGGTCTATTCCACATAGACGACTCGACCAAACACAAGGAAATGACAACACACTACTAAAAATGTAATTCAAGTAAAAAAATAACAATGCTAACAATCAGAAACAAAACACTACTACAATATACTACAAGTAAAGTAAAACAATGTTTGTAAACAGAGACAATATACAACAAGTAAAAGAGAGCAATATTTGCAAACTAAGACAATGCACTAGTACAACTACATACTACGAGTAAATCAGAGTAATATTCGCAAAGAAAGACATTACAGCGCTACAACATACTACAAGTAACAGAGAAACAAATTGTAGTGGTTTGTTGTCTTTGTTTGCAGACAAAGACATCACACTACTAAAACAAGATAATACAAGTAAAAGAGAACAATATTCGCAACATATTACAAGTAAGACTTTGTCCAGAAGGAGCGAATTCATAGCGATTCTCTCGCGCGTATCACGCGGGACGGTTGCGTTTAAAGGGAGCGTATTAACGTGCGAGTATTTGAGGTTGAATTTAGTCAGTAGTAAAATTGACTTGAATGAAGTTAAAATTGCGTTGTGATTAGCTTACTGTCTCTCGAAGAGATAAAATCAGAGGGATAATAAAATGTATTTAGTACACCCAATTCCTAGTGATAGAATTAATGTTATGAATAGTATGTTTTGAACTACATATCCGAAGCTAAGACAATACAAGAATAAATTTCTAACGACTTATGTATGTCAATGAAATTATTTAATGATCTGATTTTACTAATTGAAGAAGAATCACCACCACTAGAAGATATGTCGTCTATAAACATTTCTGTATCACTTTTTTTTGGACTTCATCACCCTCAAGACGTCAACTGTTTCTGGAGTTCACGCGTTGACTGCTATGGTTAACTGGACGCAAAAGTCGAGTCTGGCGTAGTGCATGCGATTTACGCGCGTGATGCTTGTCGAAACGATTTATTGGCGCCTATCGAATTCGTTTCAAGGCAAGTTTTCCCCTTCTGGACAAAAACTTAAAGAGAAAAATGTTCGCAAACTAAGACAACACGCTATTATAACAATATAGTACTACAATTAAAATAGAACAATGTTTGCAAACAAAGACAAAACACTGCTACAAAAATATAGTATAAGTAAAAGTACAATGTTCGCAGTGACTTAACAAAGTGAATTGAAGCGTTAAATTGGCATTGAACCGCACGCAAATGAAGCAATTATTAAAGCCAGAAGCTGTCGCCTATAAATTTGGGAAAAATGTTCATTTCAATGAAATGAACTGAACTGGAAGTATGGAATTGTGACCTCAATATTTTTTATTGAAAACCAATCTGTAGTTATAAGTTCACAAATGAATCCCCGTTCCGCGTAGTCTTTGCATTACGCCTTAATATACGGACCAGATTTTCCAATTCTTATTTTGTTGTGGTGGTTATTGACAAGAGAAAAAACAACCAAAATAAAAACAACGCTTTAATCCATACAAACTGTTATTATGTATTAGTGTCAAGCAATACCTAGTTCGCGGAGTCGGCTGGTGATAAATAAAAATCATGTTTTCCCTGGATCATTGCATACGTAACGCACGTGTGAACGGATGGACAAATTTTTTGTCGTATTACGTATGGTTAGGAGTAGTTTCATAAGAAAAAAAAGGCAATGCTCATAGCAAGCATCGACCCCGAAAGCTCATGAAATTATATTCAAAACCGGACCGCTAGACAACAGAGGCAGTTTGAATTTGAATGAAATAGGAATGTAGGTGATTTCATAAACGAAACAAACTATAATTGAAGTAATTAAGCTTCTCTCAGTCTGCGAGTCAATTTATTTAACGTTGAAATGAGGAAATTGAACTTATCAGTAGCGGAAAATGTTTCTAGTATTAATGGGTAACTGACCCATTTGTTTGAAATACGAGAAAATCTAACTTATCGACATTTCAGTTATAAAATAATGAAACTACTACAATATTTGAGTTTACTTTTTCTAATAAGAGGATGTTCATTTATTACATAAGACAGTGTCATAATTTCTTATCGATTACCCCTTTCAAATTTTTCAAGTGAAAATTAAAAAAAAAGTATCTTCGCACCCATATCCACAAAGGTGTACGCAGATGCACAATCAGAACACCCACGACTAGCCGAAGACACTAAGTCCCACAATGTGATAGGTGGAAATCCTATCGCCCACCGGTTACATCATATTATCCAATATACATTAGTAGAGGAAATAAGAAGAATGTACCTACTTGTATGTTATCGCCGCAACTCACCTGTAATTTTTGGTTTGAGGCCAAGCTGCAATGTGGCTTGAAGATCTAATTTTTTTTATATTTGTTTGTTCCTGAACAAATTTGTTATCACTTTAAGCTGATAGTTAAATCGATTCCCGCAAAAGTGTTCCCTAACCGTTCCAAAATATCAAAAAATACACAACGTTATTTCCACTTCTGCCCGTACTTCCAGAGTGGAGCCCGGTAATTTTTTAATCCCTTTTCTTTCCTGCCTAGCTAGTCTCACGTGAGGTTTTAAAAATGTATGTTTCTAGTTTAGCTATATGTGGTATAATGATCCGGTATTGGACTTGTCGTCATAAAGACCTAGATTCGACTGGGATTGGGTTTTAAAAATGTATTTTTCCCTTTTTTAAATAGAAATAACGCTTCCCAGTATTGGTGTATGTGTGTGTGTGTGTGTGTGTGTGTGTGTGTGTGTGTGTGTGTGTGTGCGGGCGTGCGTGAGTGCGTGCGTGCGTGCTTGCGTGCGTGCGTGCGTGCGTATATGTGAGTATGTGTGTGTATTATAGACAAATACTCTTCTTTTCAGTGTTGCCATCACGAAATTCTTCAGTATGTTGTCTTATCTACAACTTTAACATATTCTAGAAAAAAAGTGATTCACACAAATAAGTAATAAATAAATATCCCTGGCTAAGTTACACAAATTGAATCTAACACTAAAGTAAGCAAATTATACACTTGTGTTATGTATAAGTGTTAGTCAACGACTCTGTACATAGAAATATTTAAATAGACATCAGATTAAATTTAATAAACACCCAAAGCCGGAAACGTAGACATATACATGTAAATACATGCCTGCCCCTATCGGGAATCGAACCTGAACCGCGCTAACCACTCGACCAACGATACGGATAAATATAATACAATATAGAAGAGATGATAATAAGAGTCATTGCATGTACAGGGTTACATCTACAGCACTACCCAAATTTTGAGAAACGCTTCGAAATCGATAACACTCTCAATATATGAAAAACTTGAAAGAAAAAGTCAACTTACAATTATTATCCGACACAACATACAAGATTCATGGTTATAACGTAAACAAAACATAGAACTAGTTCCCAATAACCGCAGTCGCATTCCCAAGCTGGTGACGTCATTAGTCGTACTAGGTACGACGTTGCGTGACAACAAGTGAAGCATTTTTGGGGACTATTTGAAAAGTATTTATTACAATTTGGTAATAATATTTAAAATGTTTTCTACTGCACTTCGGTTGCCTACGCCTATTTTTTTTGTTTTAACATTTTCTATCTATGTACAGAATTCATTCTTCTGCAGATTTAATATAAGTTTAGATTTTTATATAGATATAGAAATACTGGTATCTAGATGTTCATCACACAAATGCTTCCTGTAAAGAATCGAACCTGCATCTCACGGCTTGGCGATGCCATAAGGCGTGTATGATAGCCACTCCACCGATTAGGCGGTACTATATGTCGTCGCCAGAAATCGGATATAACATAAAACAATATTCACAGTAAAGTTAATTCTAATGCTTAAAACGCTTAAAAACTCGTATTTATTTATTTTTATTTGTGACAGTACAATAACGAGCGAGTTCAAAAGCTAAGCCTTTCCCTCTTTAGCAGTAAATTCC
>NJDC01058142.1:3976-39829 GCA_002245475.1 Calephelis virginiensis | reverse complement strand
CGCTTGCCAATAATATATCTGTGCACAGGATAAATATGAGAATGAGGTATAGGATAGGCCGGCGGATATGCAGCTATCTAGATTGCTTGAAATCCATTAGATTGAGATACGTTACTAACATTGGCCGTAAGCAGAATCCGCTGAACCGCGACAACTAGTAGTTACTTAATTTTCCGGTTAAGATTATAATTTTCGCTGGCTATAAATGGGTTCCTGTAGGATAGAGTTAATTGAATGTTTATTACGCTATAATTTTAACTCGTAGTCCAATTTAATTAATTCGTTTTTTGATCTTTATTATGTACATAAAAATTGTCCCAATTTTTTACAAGGCACACTCTTTGTAGTTTATAAATTACAGAATTAACATACGGTTTAAAGTCAAATAACTTGAATTAGGAATGTGGAAAAAATATTTCAGCGTCCAGGCATAATCTAGAAGAGCGATCATATCCATCTGCATCGACCAAAAACAAATTCAAATGACTATAATATATGCTAAGGGCGGACAAGAATGAAGGAGAAGTTTTATAAAAAAATTGTGAAGATCTGAGCAGAATGTTTGTCAAGCAAAGCCACCTCTGCTTATCACATTTTGTTTTTAATTATTACCTAACGTTATCTATTATAAAAACCATGATTATTCGTTTGTTCAATTCAATTCAGTTTTACTGCCGCGTTATACCAAAGGTTAAAACAGTATAGTCCATAATTTATTTTTGGCTGCCCCCTCTGTACAGAACTCTGTCCTATCCTTACATTCAGGTCATCCTACATATACATACATATTTTCAAACCAAGTCTAAGGAGTGAATGAAATTCGCCGGTTTGGCTAGTTTAGCATATCTATGTGGGTTTTTTTATGATATTGGAAGGCAAACAAATAGACGGATTTCTTTATGGTAAGAAATTCACGCCGCCTAGAGAGACCAAAGGTGGTAATGGTGCGTTGCCAACCTGAGGCCAGGATGTTAGACCACGAGCAAAATTAAGTTTACCGGCTACCTTATTCTTACCATAGTGTATAATAGTTAAATTATTTAATTATTTGACTTAAATGTCCCAGCGAATTCTATAGAATTTTGAATTTTACAGAATTTTGAATTCTATTGACAAATCTACGCCGCTGGTGAGATATACTTTTAATTAATCGTGTATTTCGAATACTCGGTGCATATTTAGCATGGTAAAATGAAATTTCCACGCCAGTTAAATTCATTCGTAGAGCCGCAAATGTACAGAAGACCTTCAAGCGACGATAATTATCAATTTGTTTGTAGATTTGTGAAATAGTCATTGAAATTCGTAGAACACGGTGAAATACTTTAATTAAAAACTTGTTTACAAGATGTTATGGTTAGAGAAGCTGGAGAAGCGATATCCCAAATTAAACTCTAAAATAGTTTACCTCAATTTAATTTATTCGGGCAGCAACAACGATGTTTCTACGAGTCTTTCGAGATAGATTTTGAAAATAAAAAAATAAACAATTCAAGTTATGAAACAGCCCTTTAGTAATGTAGTAGCTGCTTTTGTTACATTGTTGACGATGTTACCGGGATACACTTTTAATTCGATAGCAAAAGCACAAGTGATAAATTACTATGATATAATAAACAAAAGTTCTTATCAATCTCTTATCACATTATATGACCGGGATAGATTTCGAAAATAAAAAAAAAACAATTTTAACTATAAAACAGCTTTTCAGTAGGTAATGTAATAGGTGCTTTTGCTACATTATTAAAGATGTTACCAAGAGATATTTTTAAATCGCTAGCAAAAGTGATAGATTACTAAGTAATTAGGGATGGGCGTTAAATAAACGGACTAGTTGAATCAACCGTCTACGTAGAATGGACTTTTCGACGGTCCATCGTTTATCGATGGACTAGTCCATTTCGTAGACGGCTAATTTCAGTAGTCGACGTTCGTAACAAGTCGCGACGCAACGTTCGACGCGTCAACGTAGCCGTATAATATCAGCGATCAACTTCATTCCGTCGATTGCTACGTTTCTTAAGGCACACGGTCACACGAATTTAAACTCTAAAACTCTACATAGTGCGGTGATATTTATAATATGTATGTACGCTGAATACTCATGGACTGGTTGATTTATTTTAATTTTTGAAGGTTTATTGTTGACTTAACTATTTATTAGTAGGCGACCCATTACGCGCTTGCAAAGTAAAAACTTTTTGTATTATTAATATCTCAGACTTTTAATGAATTTTCCATACAAAACTGCATGTAGGTAATTTCAATTAACATAGGATTTTAAACTTAAATCGTCGCGAATTAATAACATTTTTAATTATTTATACGGGATACTCACCATCCGTGAGTATCCCGTATAAATAATTAAAAATGTTAAAAATTTCAATTAATTTTTTTAAATATTTTGTTAACCGAAATCAAAAACGGAGGTTGACGTTTATTTTTTTTATGCATGTTACCTTGTAGATTTTTCCGTTATTTATAAACCAATTTAAAAAAATATTTTTTTATTTAAAGAATTAGTCCCATTGGTTTGATACCAAATTAAATTGGTAATAATAAAATACCTGATGCTGGTTTTCCATGAAAGTAGGTAAAAATTAACTATTTTTGTGTAAGTAAATACGTACACGACCTAATTGTCGGTTTTTTACTGCATTTAAGTGATTAACAAGTATTGTAAATTACCCAAATATAATGCACCGTCGAGTCTAAGGTATATCCTATGTAAACGTAGAAACTTCTACATAGAACGTCAACTAGTCGACAATTTTAACTAGTTAATCGACTAGTCCATGAACAATATTAGACGGTCTAGTCTCGTCGACGTATTTTTCGTCCCCATCCCTATAAGTAATATACAATACAGGAAAAATAAATGTGGCCAAGTGCAAATCGGCATCGCTAATAAAGGATTCTATAGCAGCATCAGCTATTCATCATAACATAAAAGTTAATTGAATATGTTTATTCCATTCATTTCATATACGCTATATAGAAGACGCAGTTAACGTCACTTCCGGAATGTGCGCAGATTCATAATTTCAAAGACATTATATTAAAAAGTCTTATGCTAAACGGTTGCGAGATTCTAAATTATTTATCACCATCTCTTGGCAGAGAAGTACAACTATTTTTAGTGTTGGTGTTGCAATACCTATTAAAAAAAACCACGAAGTAGAACTCGTTAAAACAAATTTTCGGTGAAAGTTTACATGGTAATGTAACCAAGCATATTTTTGAGTTTTATTGTTCTTTTATGTTAGAAAAAACAGGGGAAAGGGGCAAGGACCACATTTAATCAGTTTGGAAATGTCTCTTGCGCAAATTATTCAGTTTACAAAAAAGTAATAGTAGAAACCTCAATATCGTTTTTCCCACACTTATGGATTTGATAAAAATGTATGAGGAACTCCTAAAATTTATTGTTATTTTTCTATTTTTGTGTAAAAGTGTTAATGCGGTTTACAGAATACATCTACTTACCAAGTTTCAATAGCATAGCTCTAATAGTTTCTGAAAAAAGTGGCTGTGAATACAGACATGACGAATCTATGAGTTTTCTGTTTTTTTCATCCGTTTATGAGTTTTCCGTTTTTTATGACCCCCCACCCTCCATCAAATCCCGAATGAGATAATAGTCACTGCCAGCCAGCAGAAACCACACTAGTTCAGTCATCACTATGAAACAGGTGGTAGAGTAGTAGCAGTGTGGCTACTTGCCCGGGTAGAAATCCGCAGCCTTACATTTTCCTGCGGCCATAATGACTAAGTCGTGGATAGGGTAGCCGGTAGACTTGCTCAGCAGGCCTGACATCCCAGCCACAGGACAGAGACGCACCAGTATTTTGTATGGTTTCTATAGGCCACGGTTATTTCTTACCATCAGGAGAGCCGTGTGCTTGTTCGCTGACCTCTCACATAAAAAAAAACTACTATACAAACGAGGTATTACTACGGTATGTGATATGTCGTCGCCACAAATCGGATAAAAAAACCAAATGTTTTAGAAATTTAAGTTATCCTTAAGGTTTCATCGTAGGACCACGGTAAACTTTAGCTGCAATAAAACTTAGAAAACTAAATAAACATATTTTATATTAATACCATAGAATAATGAATTCTGTACATTAAAGATATTTGAAAAAAAATGCGCAGTCGACTAAAAATGAAGAATACCTTTTTAACATTTTTAGAATTTGTATCTGTCTGATTGTCTGTATCTCGATCGCGATTCAAACGGAATCTAGTCTACCGATTATAACGAGATTTGGTAGCTCCTTCATATTCCGTGGAAGGTTATATGATACTTTTATCTGGCTTATTTATTGTTTATTTAATATTTACAGATAGACCAATATTTTTTTTAAGTTACACGTTTAGTAATTAAGAAACAATACAGACTAATCAACATACAATTGAACATTTGAACGTATCTACAGGTCACACATCTTCACGCCAAGTCACTCTGCATAGTAGTCAGAGTGTATTGAGTGCCAAGGGTCAGATAGTCTTCAATAAAATTACTATAAAAAATATAGATCAATAGATGAGATACACAGATTTGAATCTAACCCTCAAATTAAGCAAATTGTGTGCTTACATTAAGGGTGCTAGTCAACGATGCTGATATATAGAAATAATTAAATAGATACCAGAATAAATTGCAAAAACACCCAGACCCAAAAATGCAGACACCTAAATGTTCTTCACACAAATCCCTGTCCCCATAGGGAGTCGAACCCAAACCTCGCGGATGGCCGGTAGGGTTAGGCGTGTACGCTATCCCCTCGACCAAGGAGGCGGTCAAACTATGCAAATTAAATGCTTGTTTTATGAATGCGGTCTAACTTTCCCGCAAACGATCTAATTTAAGATTTACTTTATTATAAAAAATATAATGCCTTCTTTTACAGCTCTTACCTTTGTACATTTTTACCAATTTGCCAACATTTCACACGTTTGTCGTTCTGAAAATTATGTTTAGTGCTCAGGAAACTGTGAATTCCTACAAATTAAGTTTCATACGAACACGGAAAATAAATTCAGGTAATATAAATGTAAATTCACTGAAAGAAAGTGCCCCTGTTCAGTTTGAACAACCTAGAATGCAAAGCAAAGACTTTGTTTTGTAAATTACTCTTCGTTTACGTGATGTTATGAGACTTGCGTAATAAGTTTCTGGTAAACAATAACATAACAAAATAGAAGGTTTAAATACATGCTTTACATTTTAAAGTGTAACATATTTTGTTTAATGTTACTTATTTAAATGCTAATATCACGGTAATATACCGTAATCTATCTACATATAAACGGGCGAATTAGTGTTCATACCTCTATATGTATCTCGAGTTCAATATGCACTTGGTATGCCAACAATCGTGGATGGGCCTCAGGTACAAATAGTTGATGTGATAGCATTTTTTTTTTGTAACCAATAACTAAGCCAATAATCCAAGTGGTTACTTGACGTGGCAACAAAAAATATTATAGACTAAGTATATTGTGATGTTTTTGAGCTCCGCTTGAACGTTCAAGGATAGATTTTAATAAAATTTGTTAATCAAAAACACCAAATGCATTTTTATTGAAAATTTAATACCCACTAAACGATTTTTAATCACAAAACTTACAGTTACAAAATTAGAAAGAAATTTTAATAGGCATATGAGTTATGAAACTAAAGGCGAGTAGGCCTGTTGATTGACAACCCGCGTGTTGAGGCATCGCTCGGTTGTAGGTATTTCATTCAAACACAAAGCCAAGTTAGATTACTGTATATTACATTACAGTAGCGATTACTAAACTACTAGTACTACTAAAGATTTTTCAACAGAAACAAATAACTATTTCTACACAATGTTAATACCGAAAGCACCATTGATTTTAACTTTATTAATTTAATCTAAAGCGTTTTTGGCGTTTCAAAACATGCAAGAAATACATATATATCTTCACGACATGTCCTTTACGGGATAGGCAGAGAGTAGCGCGTGCCAAACGTTACCATCCTTCCAGACCAGCCAAGTTTCCTCTACATGTAGATACTATAATTATTCTACGTAATTTGGTTACATCTGGATCTGGCAGGTCTATGACCGTAACTTTAAAAAAAGAGTTCTAGATATTATCTATATATAAATACGTGAAACAAAAACTTTGGACCCCTTTTTACGAAAATTGCACTGACGGAGGAGTATGAAATTTGGCACACTTATAGTGTATGTGAAGGAGAAACGCAGAACAGCGGAAAAGCGGAGCGGAAGCGGAGAAGTCACTAATGAAACAGTGACATCTGACTTTCGCAGCGAGTCGCCCGGATCGGTACCACCGTCTTACCTATTCCTGAAGCCATAACGTCATGACGTGTTCTGATTCGGAGGGTAAAGTAGCCGGTAACTTACTTTTGCTCGAGGCCTAACATCCGGACCTGAGGTTGGCAACGCACCATTACCATCTTTGGTGTCTCTAGGCGGCGTGAATTTCTTACCACCAGGAAAGCCGTCTGCTTGTTTGCCTTCCTATAACATAAAAAAAATTAACACGTAAAGTAGGTACGTGTTAACATTTTTATAGAATTGGAACAAGTGAAAATATATTTTATTTTCGTTGGTATCTTAAAGATCTTAAAATGTAGAAGCTATGCCCTGCGCATTTAAATATTTTTTGACGTCGGAATGTAACGATCTTATCGAAGTGATTACAACGATAGCAACAGAAAAAGCCATATAAATGATAACTTCACTCGAAAATTATCATAAAATCCGTACTAATGTTATAAATGCAAAACTCTATCAGTCTACCTGCCTGGTTATCTGTGGCTCTTTCAGGTCTAAACCGCTAAACCGATTTTAATCATACCTAAAATGCACATAGATGAAGATTTAAATATGATTTTTTTTTCAAAAATCAACCCCCTAAGGACTACAATAGGGGGATATAAGTTTGTACAAAATCGTAACTATTTCGCGTTCAAATTCGCGAAATAACTAGTAATTACGGGTCTTATTTTTACCAGGTTATCTGATACCAGGAGATCAGAATGCAAGGTTCAGTGAAAAACAAAAACATAGAAGCTTTTATAAAATTATAAAAGTCTGACTGTTCGCAGATCTCGGGCTATAGTAAAAACCTTCATTTTTATTCAAAACATATTCTGAGGGATTACATGTAAAGATTTTTGACAGTTATCTCTTCGATAAACGGAATATATAATACATTACATGGATAAACTTCTAATACCTTACATGTTCATATTTATACAGAATTGGAAAATATGATCACATTTTTGTAATATTATCATTTGTATGGCATTTCTATTTAAAATATTACCACTTTGCATTACATTTTTAAATGTTTTACCGATGTCGGGATTTGACGACCCCGTCGATCGCTGGTAATATTGTAATTTAGATTACCGAATTATTCAACGAGTGCAGCCAATCCATTCCTCCTACCATAGCGTCAATGATACCTGCTTTTCGTACTAAAGAATATAGTAACCAGTACACTTAAACACTTGACTTAAGATTCCGGTAATGAGATAACGCACATGTAACATCTTTATTAACTATGGTTGGTTATGGTATGGTTAGGCAATGATTGTGTCTTACCCCAGGAGAGCACCATGCTTGTTTGCGAGAAGAGATCATTTTTCTTAAGTTTTATATCAGCTAAATGAAGTTAGCTAAGTGGGGAGTTGCTGATCTGTGATCCAGAAATAGTCTTTATATACATCACAGAAATTGTTTTCCTTGTCGCTGATCGAACCTTGTATATATATTATGTATATACTCGTATATGTACATGTACAAATTAATGGCCATTACGCGAGGACATCGCATCACGCCTGAATGGATGAACCAATAATTTTGCTAATTCTCTTTTGTTTTGTTATTTATTGTAAGGAGAAAGTGTTTATGAAAAATTGCAGGGAAAATAGGAATAGCAATACACAATTTTTTTCATATAAACAGTAGCTTTTAATTTCAAAAGATTCGAAGTTTTTCAGGTGCACTAGTAACATAATATATAGCCTTACCTTGCCGATTGGCGGTAGCGTAACAAAAGATTACTTCCAAGTAACGCCTGATTTATTAAAATACTAGCTGCGAACTTCGTTCCACTTGTTTCATTCGTATGGAAAAAAATAAAAAGTTGTTTAACGGGATAAAATGTACCCTATGTTCTCCTAGTTCTACGATACTACTCTATCCATTTTCAGACAAATCGGCTTAGCTGTTCTTTAGTTATAAATAGTGTAACTAACACGACTTTCTTTGATATAGATAGGTATATTTTGTCATAAGCGTTTGAATGCACACACATTTAAAATTTTTGTTGTAAAAGTTAGCTTTAAAATATTTTTCGTTCATTCAAAATAAACACAAATGGGATTTCTTGCTGACATAAATTTGATTCTTCTGAATGTTTTAAAGTTTCATCTTGTAAATATTATCTAAATCAAATTGCGAAAATCATATCATAAATACGTAAGTTTATGCATACGTAACATAGACATAGCTATACAATATTCAAAATCGTGAATGATAAAGGTCAAGGAAACTAACTGTCCTATTTAAAAGTTTGTAGATTTAAAAAAAAAATAATAGCTGTTCTTTTAGCGAGATAATTTAAGCGCAGTGAAACTGAAAATAAAAGATTTTAATTTCGTTGGTTACTAAGTCATCTATTTTTTTTCAATTCGATTTATTTGAAAATTATTAATAAATAAAGGCTACAAAACTCCAAATAAACAATTGTAATTTCATTGGCAACTAAGTATTTTTTTTTCAATACGATTCATTTTAAAATTATAATACATAATAAATAAACGAAAACTACAAATAAGCGATTTTAATTTCATTGGGTTTAACGTTACGGTTAGATATTTTTTCGAAAGATGCTTCCCAAATGGTCCTACATTTTTATCAATGTCCTACTAGTAGTTTTGAAAGCCCTTCATAAGATCATGATAAAATTAATATGAGACCACCTTCAAATTATGATGTATAAGGTAAGCCTATGCTCGCCTTTTACGAGCTGGCTAGCAGGAAGGCAGATGGTCTATTCTACAAAGAATCCCGGACTAACACGGCGAAAATCTATCTGTTATTGACCGAGTAATCGCGTAACAAAAATACAATCGAATTTGTAACCGACTCCTTTATGGAGTCAGTTAAAAACTGCTATAAATTATTAGAAAGTATTACTATTTTTTTAAACTAAAAATCCTCAGTTATATTTTAATTCGAAAGTCTATATGTTTGACTGTCTGTTGCTATTGTACTACTAAACCGCTGTACCGGTTTTGATGAAATGTAACATGCATACAGCTAAAAGTCCGTCGTCGCTGCGTCGCTTTCCATATATATTTAATCCACAAACTTCGTTACCGTTGCATCGTGGCAAAGCAGCGCAACGCACCAATGGGGCCTTACCTTAACAATAATAACTGCACGTTACTAGCTTAAATTTAATGATGAGTTAGACTGACCAATATAAAGTGATTAAACCATAACCAAGCCAAAACAAAGTTAAATACTTAACCCAGGAGCATGCAAGTAGCACTTAATCTATTAAATAAAGTGAATTAAAGTGATTAACATCTACATAAAAGCTATATCTTTTCATACGTTTTAATTGGAAAAAAACAGTTGTATTGTTTTACGAACCACTTATAATTTATTATTTTATATATATAGCCTACCGGTTTCGCTTATAACTGCATCATCGGGGCTAAAACTTAAGCTACTAAACAATATTTTTGTTTGTTTACAATACTTGGAAGTTTTACCAAGCGCCGACGAAGGAAAATATCAAATATCTATTTTATTTTTAATATTTAACACAGAAACTAAGTCATTTAAAAAGTAGGTATAGATTTTAAGTTGCTTATCTTATCCATCGTATAATATAACTTAAAAATACATAGAAAGTTATATGGGACAGGATCAGCGCGCTGAATTAGAAACTTTTTCATGTAAAATGAACTAGGTACGTAGAATATAAACCTCATGACCGCTATCACAGCTAATAATAAAAAAGTTATTAAGTCAGATCCCAAGGGAAATCCTCATAAAAAAGGATCTACAGTAGTAAGGAACCCTTCATTTTAGAATCCAACGTTTCATATCATAAAAACATTTTTAGCCACTTCTATTAATGTTATAATCTAGTAGACCTGCACACTTTGTACTGTGTTAATTTGGTAATCTACCTACAATAAGTATAATATAGATATACTACACTACACTATATATATAGTGTAGAGTCACAATGTTCGTTCCTCTACTCCTCCGAAACGCCTTGACCGATTCTCATAAAATTATGTGACCATATTTCCCCGTGTTGGTCCGGGCTTTTTTGCAAAATAGACCATCTGCCTTCCTGCCAGGCAGCTCGTAAAAGGCGAGCATAGGCTTACCGTCATTAACACTGTGACATATGACTAAGTGGTAGAGTTTCGCAGCGACTCACCCGGATTGGTACCACCGCCTTACCTAATCCTGCCGCTATAACGTCATGACGTGTTTGGGTTTGGAGGGTAAGGTAGCTGGTAAACTTGCTTTTGCTCGAGGCCTAGCATCTCGGTCTCAGATTGACAACGCACCATTACCACCTTTGGTGTCTCTAGGCGGCGGGAATTTCTTACTATCAGGAAATATGTAATATGCTTGTTTGCCTTCCAATATCATAAAAAAAAATATTGAGTAGGTCTGTGAATCGGCCGACGTCTATTTATCCCTAAGCGATACGAGTGACTCATCCCAATTTCTTTTAATAAAATCACATTAAAAATATAGCAGGACAATGACTGCCTGGTCAGCTAATTACATATTAAATACAAGGATATTAATATTAGTTTTCTTTCATTTATATTTAAAATAATAAACCGATCCGATTCCTTCGATCGGAAAAATAGGTTGCTTGATTTTTTACAGGTTAGTGCAAAATTATTGTGAATTAAAATAAATATCCCATATTACATACATGATAATTTGGCCGGTCAAAATTTTTGTTTGATTAAAACTATTTGTCGGGCCATTAAATACAATACTAGCTATAGATAGAAAATATAAATTGATATACGTATCATAATTATTTTATGTCAAAGTGGATTTTTTGTCAAAGCCATTGTAGGAGCCGCTCTTTTAATTTAAATAAAATTAATTTACCAACATTTAAATAACCAACATTTAAATAAAATTAATATTAAAGTTGTTGACTTTAAAACTTTCAATAAATGATAATTAAAATTTTTAACAAACTAAAACTTTTCAAGTCTTTTTAGGCTAAAAGTTTCTCTTTAAATTATGTACCTACATTAATTCAAATAATATTTCAAAGAAAACCACATTTGTTAATTTTTAAAGTCATACAACTAATTACAACAGAATGCATTTTACTTTTTAAGAGACCAATTATAAATTATGAATTTAAATGATAAAATTTTACACAAAACTATTCCATGTTGAATTAAAGTTAGACCTGCTTTATAAAATGTCTGAGGACAGTACAATTACGATGTCGCGATAACAACTCTTTTAACTGGATGTTTTAAAGTACTAAGTAGAAGTCTGAAAATGTTCTTTCTCATTCCTTGTAACAATTTTTGAATTGCTCTTTTTTAAAATGATTAATGTATAATTTACTTCTTTTTATTTTGAAATTTAACATGATACATTTTAGATAAAGAAGAAGTATGTATTATTTACTTTAAGTGTTGATAAACAGATTATACATGGGTTTGGATTTCGTATTTGAATAACTTTCATAAGTATATACGGACATAACATAATATGTTATGAGGTATTTTTTTTATATGAGAGATCTGCGAGCAAACAAATGGCTTTCCTAATGGTAAGAGACAACCGTGGCCTGTAGACACAAAAGATGTTTCAGGTGCTTCCTCTCCTCCCCCTCCTAACTGGAATATGGTAGAATCATTACAGCGGCAGGAGTAGGTAAGGCGATGAATCCCTACCCGAGCAAGTTGTTGCTCAGCGTTCTATCACCAATAGTTTTATTGGTGATGACCAACGTGCTTTGACACTAAATATAGTAAGTAGTGTAATCTACCCATTAAAACTATTTGAATTAAAACTATAATTTACTCAAGTCACAGTTACATTTAAATTTAAATAATTAATGCACGTTTAATATGGCGCTCTCACGCCAACGCTTGTCGTTGGCTCCACACAGCGACGTTTCTCATTGGTTAAGTTCGTTAGGCGCCAACAGACTAAATAAAACGTAGTGTTGCCAACAGTAGGTAGGACACTACTGACATTAAATAATGAGAAAAGTTGAATTTACAAATGGTGTATCAATTTTTATATATTTTAATGAAAGTCTTTGTTTTTTTATGTAAGAGATATTAATGACATGAGATATAAATGTTTTATATTGACATTTTTTGTGACTATTGAGTACTTTTTATGACATTAATCAATAATTGTAAATTGAGTAGAGTGTTTTTTGCTGTAAGGTGATATAAAACATATGTACTTATTTGAAACATGAGAAGTCTAAGAAATTAATTTCACAAACCACGATGACCATTCGATGGGCAAAATAAATATTTGGGACTGTGCAGACGCGACGGTTGTTTGACAAATACTGAACATTATTTTATAGTCATATTAGATTTTATTTTGTATACACAAACACATGTTTACTTTGTTTCGTATTGTACAATACACAAAACAACTTAATACGAGCACAAAATAAAACAAAATAAGAGCACACACTCTCTTAATCATATGAGACAGCCATAGCCCATACACACCACCACTGCGATGGATTATAATAATAATTTATAAAAGTCATTAGCAACTAGACCATTGGTTGTAGAATGCTGTGCATCTTTTTGCCCTAGTAGAGATCAACCACCTTACTTATTCCTACCACCAGAACAACTCGGTCATATTCTGTTCTGCAATATAATAATTCACATATTTGATGTGTAAAGAGGACATTCTTTGGACATAAAAGATGTGAATTATTAGGTTGGTAAACCTAAGGCCGGGATGTTAAGCCTAATGTTTAAATTTACCAGCTTCCCTATCCTCTGGGCCGGAACATGGCAGAGTCATTATAGCGGCAGGGATAGCTAAAGCGGTGGATCCCTACCTGGCCAAGTCCCTGCACAGCACTTTACCACCAGTGGTCTTGTAGGTAATGACATATAATATTTTAACCTGTGCTCACCTCTTACGAGCTAAGGCATCAGCCGCGAGTAGAGGAGACCATCATGGTCTCCTCTACTCGCGGGATCCAGACCAATATATGGAACTTTAGTGCTTATTTAAAAAAAACCCATAATACAAGCATACAAATTGCTTACTTTTGGGGCTAGATTCAATTCGTGTAACGTTCACAAAGATATTTTTTATTTGAAAATCGTTAAGTAACTTTCCTTTTTACAAACGTTTTTTTTTACGAAGGAACGTTATGTGGTTTTTTGTCGCGCAAATCTCGTTTGCGCTCGGACGTATGAGGAGCTTGACAGCTTGCAACGCTGACGAGTAAGTGGCTACCCGGACAAGTTGCTGCATAGCACTTTACCGCCAAATATAAGTTTTTAATATCCAAATTATATTTAGACAGACAGTACATCCAGGTTATATTTTAGCAGATTAGATATAATGGGTACCCTACACTTTTCTGGAGTTGCTACTTGTCACTAAAATCCCGCTGTAAACAAGGTTTTAAATTAATCCGAATTGAAAACCTCGTAGTTTAACAATTTTTGAATTATTTTATTTTAAATGAATTATGTACATCATAGAATTTTTTGCATAATTTCGCCATTGGTTTCTTTGGAAATTTAATATAATATTTAAACTAAGAAGAAGTACCTAAGTATGTAATGTTTATTTCAAGTGTAAATAAACATTATACATTGTTTTTGGATTTCGTGCTTAAACAACTATCACAAGTATAAAAGGACAGAACATGCGTTATGTCGCCTATTTTGTTAGTAAGCCTCTTTTTATTTCTTGTTGACACCTTTAGAGGCTAGGTGGTGGATTTATGAACTGCATTAACTTTAGTGTACGCAATGGCAGCCATATTGTGTTTTGGTTTGCAAAGTGAAACAACCTGTCCAACTCGTACGAATCAACTGTGTTTTCCGCTGGAATTCGACACCGCCTCCCCCCCTTCCGGCGACCCGTTTTCGCCGCTAGCGCTCAGTAGCGATAGCATCTTTGTTATCGTTATCAAACCGCTCTTTCACCAACATTAAAATTGCTAAATGGCTGAAAATGAAAATGATAAATGACGTTACAAGCGAGGTGCGTGAGGTGCACAGTTAATTTGTACAGGTTGTAAAATAAAAAAAAGGTATCTTCATGTCCCCGAAGGGGTAGGCACCCAGGTCACCCACGACTAATTGAAACTATTCATTTACTAATTTTTTTGTTGCCTGACCTGGGGATCGAACCCGAGACCTTAAAAAGTCAAGCCAACGCCGGACCGCTAGACCACAGAGGCGATTACAGGGGTTACAAATTAAAACATATGTAAAAATTCTCACTTCGACATCAGATCAACATTGTTGCTGTACTTTTAAGTCATTATATGTAAACAGTTATTGGGCACCATCAGGAAGTCAATATTTCTTCTTGCTCATCAGCCAATTCCAAAATAATATAAACCATAAAACGTCGAAAATCAACATATGGCATTTTAATAAAAGATCACGGATTGTAGATTGTCCGATACCCTGAGGCGGGATTCGGTGGGGATAATGTCTTGCTACGATTGTGTTTGATACGCAAATCCGACGTTCGGTCTTGAGCCATATAAATGGAACGTAATACAAATAAATTGGATGTGAGTCGCGTGATGTGTTGTCATATTACTTTTATAGAACCATAAATGACAATCTATAGTCTATATGGTGACTACGTAGACATGGAAAGTTCCAATCATTTGAGCCCAAAAAACTGACTCAGTTCATTAATTAATTTTCCATGAGCTGGTCCGAGTCTTATTTATTTATTTATCTCTATAGTTCACAAAACAAAATTAGTTTGTAAAAAAGGAGAACGTTATGCCTCTTGGCATTCTCCATTAATCAACATTTGGGCCAACAGTGAGTTTGTAGGTGTCACACAAATAATAATAAACTATATACCTATTTTATAGTCTTAGTATTTCGTTAGTTTGCTTTAAGAACTTTTTAATATATTTTTTTTAAGTCTTTAGTGTAAAATAGACTGTCTGTCCTCCTGAGTGGCAGCCAGCTCGTGGAAGGCGAGCAAAGGTTTATTGGGTAATTATCAATAAGACCACTGATGGTAGAGTGGCTGTTGTAACTCATTCGGGTATGAATACATAGCCTTACTAATTCCTGCCGCCATAACGACAGTATCATGTTACAGCTTAGAGGGTAGGTTGGTCGTTAAATTTACACAATAGGCCTTCCATCCCTGCCTCTGGGAAGCGACGCACCTGTAACATCTATGGTGTATTTCGGCCACGGCTATCTCTCACCGTCAGAAGAGCCGTGTTTAATTGAACACTATGAAGCCACGCCTTGTTTTAGTTTTATTAAGTACTATCTGTTCCGGAAAACTTCGTTCCGCCCGTTCATCATCATCATCATCATCATCATCATCATCAGCCGGACGCCATCCTTTGCTGGACATAGGCCTCCCCGAAAGAGTGCCACAAGTCACGGTCACTAGCCGCTTGTATCCAATGATTCCCCGCGATTTTGACCAGATCATCAGTTCATTGAGTGGGAGGTCGTCCAACACTAAGTCGTCACTCGTCCGGTGCGGGGCCGCCACTCGAGAACCTTTCTTCCCCAGGGTTATCGGTTCTGCGAGCAATGTGGCCTGCCCATTGCCTTTTCAGCTTGCTGACTGTCTGGGCTATGTCGGTTACTCTCGTTCTTTTGCGGATCACCTAATTGCGGAGCATGTCTCGCAGAGAAACACAGAGCATCTCTCCATAGCTCGCTAAGCGACTCTGAACTTATTTAAGAGACCCACATTTAACGGCCAAGTCTCAGTTCCATATTATGTCATCACCGCTAACACACACTGATCGAAGACTTTCGACCTTAGGCTCTACGGTAATTTGGACAAAATACCGTACCTTTTAAAATACCCTTTAACTTCCCGAACTCTGCCCACACGAGTTGGATTTGGAGATCGACCTCTTTCTTGAAGTTGAATTTAACTCCACCCACCCGTTCAGTTGGGAATAATTAAAATGTGGTTTTTCTTAGTTTCCTCGCAGTCGAACGGGATAGAAATTATCCTATCCTATTACATATTCTAAGCTACCTTTCCGTCAATTATAAGCCAAATAATTTCAGCCGTTCTTGAGTTATTAGTTTTGTAACTAGCACGACTTTCTTAGTAGTAGTAGTAGATCTACACAAAGATTCTTGTAACGCGTCTATATAATTCTAAAAACTACCACCGGTTCGGAACGCGGCCACTCACTGAGAAGATCCAGCGAAAGAAACTCAGAGGGCTTGTCTTTTTTCTTATAAATCTAATTTACAAAAGTTTATTACATTTACAAATAATTTGCAGAGATTGGCATAAGGAGCAATTAATCCCAATCATTTCTGTCTTCTAAATATTCTGAAATCTTATAATAACCCTTACCATACAACATTATCTTAATACATTAATTTTTAAATTTATTAAATGGTAAGTCTTTAATATGCTCGGGAAGTTTATTGTAAAAACGTATACATTGGCCCATGAAAGAATAACTGATTCTGTGGAGGCGAGACTTATGCACAACAAGATTGTTTTTATTCCTTGTGTTTACAGCATGTACATTACAATTTTTCTTAAACAAATTTATATTTTTATAGACATATATTAAGTTTTCAAAAATAAAGTGAGAAGTCACAGTTAGAATTTTTATTTCTTTAAACTTTTCCCTGAGGGAAACTCTTGGGCCTAAGTTATAAATTGCCCATATAGCCCTCTTTTGCAAGACAAATATTGTGTTTACCTCGGCTGAGCTTCCCCAGATAAGAATGCCATAAGACATAATGCTGTGGAAATAACTAAAATACACAATTCTAGCAGTGTCGACATCTGTTAACTGCCTTATTTTTTTAACAGCGTAAGCTGCTGAGCTCAATTTGATGGCAAGTTTTGCAATGTTCGGGCCCCACTGTAACTTTTTATCTACAGCGATTCCTAAAAATGTGGTGGAATCTACTAAGTCCAGTTTGTTCCCATTGAGTTGTACATTGGTACCTACTTGCCTTAAATTGCATTGCATTGAAAATTTGATGCACTTAGTTTTTTTTTTCATTTAGAAAGAGATTGTTTACATTGAACCAGTGTACAACTTTTGAAATAGCATCGTTCGTTTCGTCATACTTACCCAGTTGTCTTTTCAGTTTAAATAATAGTGAAGTGTCATCCGCAAACAACACTATTCCATGATTATCCCTTAAGTAGTAAGGCAAGTCATTTATGTATATGAGAAACAAAAATGGTCCCAGAGTGGAGCCCTGGGGGACACCCATGGTAACAGCAGCACCAGTCGATTTTACACCATTAATCTTGACGTTCTGAATTCTCCCGCTCAAATAATAAATCAGAAGATCGAGTAACTTATTTTTAATTCCATAATGGCAAAGTTTCCTGATCAGAGTATCATGGTTAACGCAATCAAATGCCTTGAGCAAATCACAGAATACATCGAGTGCATCCTGAGAGTCCTCCAAAGCTTCATAAATATTCTTTAACAATTCAACACCAGCATCGACTGTTGATCTACCCCTTGTAAAACTAAATTGTTTATTATGAAATAAACCCAATAGGTTAAAATGTAAGAACATTTGATTAATTATAATTTTTTCAAATATTTTACTAAGGGTAGGCAGAACGGAGATAGGTCGATAGTTGGTGGGATCAGACGAACTACCAGATTTAAATAGAGGTATAACCTTACTAATTTTCATTACGTCAGGAAAAACGCCATTTGAAACACAACAATTGAATATTACAGCTAGTTAAGGAGCAACTACATTTATTACTGAAGCAACCATTTTTATAGAATGACCCCATGAATCTAAAGTATTCTTCATTTTTAATGAATTAAAGACTTTTATTATGTTATTTTTATCAACAAACGAAAATTCAAAATTATTGTTACATTCTGTAACATTATGCTTTAATAATGATTCTGCAATGATTGGTGAAGAGTCTAGTAGTTTCTGCTGCAACATTGGTGAAAAAATGTTCAAACTGCATTGAAACATTCTGGTTTTCCCGGTTTCAATAAATCCCGGTTACAATAAATGGTAATTGAGGTCTATGAGTGTGGCCATATCACATTTAGGAAATTTGTGCCAAAGACACTTAACACTTTATAACCATCTTTATCAAAAGCTTGACATTTATTTAAGTGTCAAAACATCCTTTAAAAAGCTACTATGTATTTGTAGGATTACCATCGTAAATCTAAAGTTTTACTAGCTACTTTTATGATAGCCATAAAATGAGCCCACGTCAATCTTGACGATGAAGCTGAACCGACAGGTCATCTCGGAATGGCCAATTCCATTACATATAGCTGATGCATAAGTTTTTTTCTGCTTTATAGTCATGAGACATTTTGCTTCCCTTACAGATACATATTGTGTTTTTTTTATTTTGCAGCAATGAAATTCGAGAAAAAGTGGGAGTTGAAAGACAGTATAAGTTTAAAATAAAACTTATACTGTCTATAAGTTTAAAATAAGAAAAATCACGCTCCGTCGGTTCGTTCATGTGGAACGGATGACAGATGAAAGATTGACAAAGCAGATATACTATGCAATTTTTTTGTATCCGAGGTTGGTGTCAAAAGTCTCCGAAACAGATTTGTAAAGAGAATGAAACGGGTATTAAATGTGGACGAAGCTTGGCAGGTCGGCAAGGATTATGTAATTTGGCATTCTATACTATCTTCCAATCCTATTAGAACTTGGCGTGAAGATACGTATGTTTTTCTACTCCTCCGGCAACTGCTGGCTTTATTCAGACAACTAAAAAAAAGAGAAAGATTAAGTAATTGTTTTGATTTGAAATTTCTTCCTATTCTGTATTAAGATCTGACGAATTCTTATTTGTTACTCGTAATTCACAACATTGACGATATTATAATGGTTAGTTCAGATGCTACAAAAAAGATGGCTCTGCTAGCCTCATTTGTACATTAATTTGCGTGACATTTTTGGAGAAGGTAGGAGTCAAAAACTCATTACGGAAAAAGGTTTCGGATAAGATGCTAGAAAATATTTTTAAAAAAAGTTTAAATAAAAATAGAAATATTATACGTCGATATTTTGGGTTGTATTTAGAAATAAGCAATTTTGAAATATGAATCCAAATGAAAAACAGACGAAAAAATGGGGTAAGTGTCTTGTTGACTTTTCTTAAACATATAACGATTGTAGCCCTTTTTTATTTGGTTAGGCTATCATAAATTAATAGGAATAAACGTGTCCTAATTGTGCTTCTGCCCAATACAAAATCGAGACCAAAAAGAGAAAAAATGGCATCGAAATCGGTTAACACTTTTAAAACTATGGTGCCACACGCACAAACAGACCCATCAAACTTACACAACTTATAAACAATTTATTCAATTAAAATAAGTTAAAAATTTGTCCTACAAAACTTATGAAAAATGAATGTTGCTAATAATTTCCCCCGTTCCGCACGAAACAAAAGCTATTTAAAGGAGCTTGAAAAGAGTTATTTTTTACAAAAAGTGTTTTTATCCAACACAAAGGTTATTAAAGGAATATGGCCGAAACCCTCGATACATCATGCGACATCCGGCGTTTGAGAGGACACCCTTACGACCTGAGACAGGAGCGATATCTGAGTCCGCTACAGGGTAGCTCAGGATCAACCCTCGTCAACTTTAAAAATAACCTACTGCAAGCGACGCTTAAATTTAACTGAAAATGTTATCCACAGCTGCTTTTGTGGCAGTCAGGTTTGTTATTTTTAATAAAATAAAATTAAGCGATGTAAAACGACTAAAAAATTCAACGGGACCACCTCAGAGCCATTCTAAAAAGAAATAATAAGATTGGTTTGTTATTGCTCTAATAATCGCGTAATAAACATAAAAAAGCTACCTACTTTTTGAAGTCATTTAACAATATGACAACTAAGAGAAAGAAAGGTAAAACACTTTTTTTTATTATTGTTTTTATGATATTGGAAGGCAAACAAGTAGATGGATTATCTTGATGGTAAGAAATTTACGTCGCCTAGAGACACCAAAGGTAGTAATGATGCGTTGCCAATCTGAGACCGGGATTTTGGGCCTGGAGTAAAAAAGTAAGTTTCCCGGCTACCTTATCCTCCGAACGAAACACTGACGTTGTGGCGGCGGGAATATGTAAGACGGTGGTACCAATCCGGGCGAACCGCTGTGAAACTCTACCACCTAATCAGATGTCACCTATACCAGGACAATTTGAAAATGTTGGTGACCATCAATAATTTTGTTACTTTAAAATATTGCCTACTATGTTTTCGTTCTTGGTAGTGCATTCAAGGTTTTTTTTGTTTTCTTTTTTTTAGTGTAACAATATGTGCTCTGCAAGTAACGATAGTATTTTTGTGATTTTATTTCGTAAATATAGATCATGATTTTTGCCTTTTTTACTGTGCTCAAATTTTGTCTGTAATTATATTGAAATAAGAGAAAACTACTTGGCAATTAAAACGTTACATTAAGAGTATAGTACGATGTAACAAACGTTGCTAATGAATCGCAAGTATCTCTGGTTTTCCTCCGTCGACTTCGTTATTTAGAGCTCTTCTCAATTAAAAGTGCACTTTACTGCAGTTTTTAAATCCGAATGAAGTAATTGGAATTGAAACTTTTTAGTTTACCAAAGTTTTATTTATGCAGCAAATGTTTTAGTATGATTTTATGCAGTTAATAAAACCAGTGAAAACAAAGCTTTTGAGAATTTTCAATTACAAAAATTTCCAGTAAGATTAAGTTTAATCTTTGTAGGGTTCCGTTCCCAAAGGCTAAAAACGAAGCTATTAATAAGCCTTCGCCGTCTGTCTGTCTGTCTCCAGGCTGTATCTCTTAAACCCTGATAGCTAGAAAGCTGAAATTTTCACAAATGATGTTTTTCCATTGCTGTTATAACAACAAATACTAAAAATAAATAAATATTATGAGAGTCCCTATACAATAAACGTGTTTGTTTCGTATTTTTTGCTCAATATTAAAATCGGTAACAGGTAGACGCTTCAAATTTTCACAATATATTTACTTGTATGTTACCTTTCAAAATAAAAAATTAAATAACATTAAAATAAATATTAAAGAGGGGCTCCCATACAACAAACTTAATTTTGAATAGACAGATGATAGTACGGAACCCTTCGTGTGCGAACTTCGTTAGTCGATTTAAATATAGAACAAAATGAAGTAATTTACTAGAGGAACTATCAAATGTATCAAAATTCTCCTTGTATGTCGTGGTCTAGTGGTCCAGTATCGGGCATGACTTAATAAGGTCCAAATTCGATTCCCGATATATATATATTTTTCTAATAAAGAACAATGTTGCCAGGTTGGCGATAGACTTGCCTATTATTACAGTGTGGGACTTAATGCCTTCAGCTAGTTGTGGGTGCACTGGACCCTGTAGTTAATTATTGTAAGAGGCGATTGCGTTCTTCGGAGATCCCGCAGTCACTAGATACGCACAGAGGATAATAGCCGAGTGGTTTTAGCCAGCCTAAATAGCAATTCCTCCGAAGTTTTCCTCAGGTATCCTTAAGGATTTTCTTTTCTTAAAAGTAAAAGTCGTGGGTGCCCTGGTTGTACCTCTGCCTACTTCTTCGAGAATACGGGCCTGGAGATACTATTCTTATTTTATTTAATTTGAATAGTTCAGTTCCAATAGCACAACTTCAAGACTAGTTTCCAGCAAAACCAAGACGGAGAGGACTGTACAAAATAAAATAAAACTTTAAATAGTTTTACAGTTACGAAACTATTTCACTTAGTATTCGAAATAAATAAGAATTATTAATCTGGATTCATGGTTAGATATCATAATATATTCATACAACAATTGTTTAGAGTCTGTTAGACAGATTAAATGTTCTTTAAAAAATTGTTTTTCTTATTCGAGCCGGGAATCGAGCATTTTTTCTAAATTTATAAAATATTGATAGGTCCATATACCTACACTTTACACATAAGACTGTTGCCCGTGGCTACACCCGCGTATTACAGTTATTTAACCTACGGGAACACATTCAGATATCGGGATCAAATAAATAGTTGGCCTGAAAAACTCCTGGACAGAATCTCCTGTATGTTTCTTTCTCTCCTGTCGGGATAAAATTTTCCAATAATTTTAAGGAAAAACATATTTTACATACACACGCACATTTTCTACATACCACCCTCCAGTCTTCTGAATATCCCCACACATAAAAATTAAACTTCAATATCACTCACTTCAATATCAAATGGGTACACTTTTGAATTCATATTAGGTACCTACCTATTAAAAGTGTGTTTACTGTAAAAATAAATAAATAAATATCCCTGGACAAGTTACACAAATTGAATCTAACCCCAAATTAAGCAAATTATTTGCTTGTGTTATGAGTGTTATTAAACGATACTATTAAATAGAAATACTTAAATAGATAACAGAATACAATTAATAAATATCCAGACCCGGAAATGCAGACATCTAAATATTCATCACACAAATGCCTGCCCCCGTCGGGAATCGAACCCAAGCCTCGCGGTTCGTCGATGCAGTTAGGCGAGTACGCTAGCCACTCGACCAACGAGGCGGTCAAAAACGTGTAAATTCAATTATCTATTAAAAACAAAGTTACTTGGAATTGGTTACGTACCATGTAAGCAATAGCTATGCAACATGACATATCTTGGACTAATCGTGAGTGCTGAAACACGAGCGTGAAGTAAAAAAGAAATTGTACGTTACATTAGTATATCGCCTCTGTGGTCTAGCAGTCCGGCGGCGGACTTGACTTCTTGAGGTCCCGGGTTCGATCACCGGGTCGAGCAAAAAAAAATAGAACATTTGTATTTACAATTTTCTAAGAAAAAAATAAAGTTGCCCGGGATCGAACATGTTCCCGGTTGGCGATAGGCTTGCCACCTATAACATTGTGGGACTTAGTGTCTTCGGCTAGTCGTGGGTGCACTGGTTGTGTCTCTACCCATTCAGTTACATGGGCATGAAGATACTTTTGTACTTTTTTACATTAGTAAACACAAATATTATTGAACATGTAGATCTCGGTATCAATTTTTGATTGAGATATTCGATTAAGGGCAAAATCCCTTATAAAGGAGTATCAGATAAGAAAGTTACTGAAACGGAAAATGAATCTTCAGTATTATCACCTTCAATGCCACAATCTGAACGGGATTCAATAGAAAAACTTCTAACTAATATTTTTATTAAAACACTAGCTGTTGCCTGCGGCTTCGCCCGCGTTTTCACAGGAACCCGTTGTGAGATTAGGATTAATAGTAGCCTATATATTATAGATTAATATCACAATCTATCTATATTCCAAATTTCTGACCAATTCGTTCAGCCATTCGAGCGTGAAAGAGTAACAAACATACATAAAAATTTTGGCATTTATAATATTAGCAGGATTATTTTAAGCATTTAACATTTTAAGCAAACTTACTGCTTCCTTATTAATAAACCTGAACCAAAGTATACCAAAATTTGAAGCGGTTTATTACAAAGTGACATTCACTATGGTACCAGCTTAAGTTTACTCTTACTTAAGTTTATGTTTACTACTAAATTAAGAGTTGAGTTGAAATTATATTCTGTGACACAATGTAACACCAGGTTGAACATCGGAGTAATTTAGTTCATGTTTATTAATAAGTCGGCGAGTGTTTAAAACAAAATGCCATTCGACGAGGTTTGATCTCAGTCTAGAAACGCCATGTTGTGTTTAAAACATTAAACATAATGATGTACCTGACTGTGACTATGTTTCACGGTGTTTATTTCTCTGTGTCAATTTCGATTTCTCCGTCTGGTTTTTGAACTGAGCCCCGAGTGTATTGGCCATAAGTTGTTTTCACTTTCAATCGCGTTTACGTTTTTAACTGAAATTTGTATAGGGTTTTGAACAGCGCCTCTAGTGGTCACTCTAACAAACTTTATTGTTAGTGTTTTGGCAAAAATGCTAAACTCGGTGTAAACGTGACGGCTTTGTTAACGTATTTCGTCTATTTTGCGAGTGTTTTGGCAGTTTTACGTAGAGACGCGCGTCTATGATATTCGAATACGCAAACGCAGTAGTTTATTACTGTCAAGCTCTTTCGGTTGATGTTTTGTCAGTGAGAAGCAAGTGAGAAGCGAAAATTTGAATTCCAATTTTTTAAGTATTCCAAATAAGTTAACATTAATTACATTTAGTGAATAATTATTGTCTTCAAAGTGTTTTGAGAAATATAAAGTGATGTCTGCTCGCTATTTTTTGGTCCGCAAAAATTTAACAAGTTATTTAAGCTCAAGATGAGCGGTTAAGCCTCCGGGCTCTAAGAAAAATCAACCGAGTCTACTTCGACCTTGTAGAGGATCTGTCTGAGATAGAGTTTCGAAAACGATTTCGTTTGTCTAAAGAAGCTTCTCATTTTCTCTGTCAAGAGTTGCGCTGGTTGACTTCTTTGAAATCTTCTCGACATGTCTTAAAGAAAAGGTAAGTTATAAATATCAGCAACTTTATTTATTTTTAGTTACATAAATGAATGTATAGTAAAAACGGTTTTTAGGTACTCACTGCTCTAATTTTTTACGCTTCGGGTTGATACCAAAGACCTGTCAGTGTAACCAGACATTGCTCGCAAAAGATGTGCAGTGTCTATATACAAGAAGTGACTAAAGTTCATACACATCCACTAGATCATTATCTATTAAAATACATTGTTTTTCCATCAACACAGTCAGCTAGACAGCAAATTAGTCAAAAGTAAGTGATAACTCAAAGGCAAATAAGGTTTCAGATTTCTGTTATATTAAATTGTAAATGTATGTTTTAGATATTTTTCAAAATTTGGCATGCCAGGAGTTATTGGATGTGTTGACGGCACTCATATCCATATTGTTTAGCCCCCAACTGTTGAAGAGAAAACAATATCATTCTCTAAATGTACAAACGCTTATAATTTTACTGAATTAATTTGGTATTTCCTGTGTTGGTTCTTTACCAACAAAACCACTGGTCATAAGAGTGCTGTGCAGCAACTTGCCAGGGGAGGGATCCACCGTCTCATTTATTCCTGACGCCTCAATGACTCATGTTTCAGTTCGGAGGATAGGGTAGCCGGTAGACTTGGGAACTTGGCCACACACTGTATTAGCGTGCACCTACAACATTTATGTTGTCTGTAGGCTGTGGCTGTCTTTTACTATCAGGGGAACCACTTACTTGTTTGTCATCTATTGTCATGTCAGTCATGTCAGGCTCTTGGGTAAAGCGGTGGCCTCATTACTCAAGCTCATGCAATGAGGTTTTGCGGCAACTAGGAAATACACGATACGCTAATTTCTTCATGATTATTTCATTTGTTCGCTTTCACTGAACAAAATTGTACAAAATGCCACCACAATTGACTAATTTCACTCAACATCAACACGAAAATCAATAATTATGAAAAAATTACGACCATCTTCATTCACGATGCCGCCAAATCTCGTTAATAATAGTTTGAAACCTATTTTGTAATAAAGTAGCAGTTCCAACGAACTCATTGCACCCATTCAGTTTATATAGGAAAAATAAAAAGTTGTTTACCTAATCTTCTTGCAGTCGTGGACAAAAAATCCTATGTTCGTGTCCTGGTTTTAATCTAACTCTCTGTCAATTGTCATCAAAATCGCTTCAACCGATTTTAAGTTATAAATATTTAACTAACACGTCTTTCTGTTTAATATATTTATATTTGGTATATTAACAATATACGAAAACTAAGTTGTTTAAAAACTTCCTGGACAGAATCTTGTCTGGAAAATCAGATAAATAACAGGCAACCCAACTTCTGTACATTCTATCAGCCTTACATAAAGTGTCGAAGTCGGGATAAAAATTTCTCATAATTTAAGAAAAAAAACATTTTTTACATACACACGCACCTTTTTTTTCAAATACACACACATATGCATCCCCTTTTATGTGATTATTTTGTTTTAAAGCTGACACATTCGAAATTGTTTTTAGATGAACACAATTATTAATCATCCATCAATTGAAGTATTTATGTATTCGTGGTCTAAATAATGATAACGTTCTTGTTTACTTAAAAGTATCCAAACGTCCTTCACATTAAAACCTTTCAATTCACAAAACTTAAACCGGGGACATTTAAATTGAAAACACGTAATGCTTCCCCAGGGCGCTAAATTGTACCTTTAACTGCTAGGCTCGAATTGTTTTCAGTACAGAATTCTAAATTAGACCGGGATTTCTATGGTTAGTAGTTCCTGTTGATTGGCCTAAGTTTCGCTTTTGATATTGGAACTGGTGTTTTTTTTTTCATTTATTCGTCTAATATGTAAGTTGCTAGAAAATGCTAAAAAATTTAATAACAACTAATATTATAAATTCGAAAGTGTATATTTGTATGTGTGTTCTATTATAAACTACTAGCTAAACTACCAGGCGAACTTCGTTGAATCCTTTCAGTTTCTATGGAAAAATTAAAATGTTTTTCCTAGTTTCCTCCCAGTTTTTCCCTTTCCCTTTCAAACCATTCCTGGACTTAAGCAAATAATTTAAAACCAAAATCAGCCAAATCGATTCAGCCGTCTCTAGTTTTAGCGAGACTAACGAACAGCAATTGATTTATATACATTTTTACACATATATATATTATACACAATAGATTGAACTAAACCCACAAAACACTTAATTCGACTGTATATTTATTTTATTACATTTTTGTTACACAATTACTCGGCTAATAACCAACCGATTTCGATTGTTCTTTTCATATAGATATGTCATGATTTTGAGGTGGTCTCATATTAGTTTTATCCTGGTTTAATTAGTAGTTTTTGAGTGACACTTAATAGTGCATACATTTTCCATTTTATTTAAATGTATGCGTTATTAAGTATAGTTCAAAAACTACTAGAGGTATGATGATAAAATTTATGTGAGAACATTTCGGAATCATTTGCTTTCTTTCAAAATGAGATCAAATCACGATGTAGCATCTAGTGAAATAATTGGAGTCCGTTTTTGCAGTTTTATTTCGCTTAATTATCTGTGGTCAATATCGTCTCTGGTCTGGTGGGATGATGTTAGCGTTTGTCGCCAAGACCGAATGAAACTATTCATATATCAGGTCGTGTATTTTTACAGCAATAAAATAGTTTCTATAGAAATATTTAATAGATTAGAATTATCATTTTTTATTGATTTTCAAAGTTAATCCCATAAACACATGTGATGTTAAATGTTACCAAAACGAATCCATTTGGTCCGCACTGCCAAAAAGTTGTCAGATTATACTCTCTACTCTTCACGCACTAGCACTACAAGCCCCAACCTCACAAATTATACTGCTTTACTAGTTGACCGTTTTGCTACCGTTACATGGACCTAAGGTAAAAAAATAAACTCATGGTACAGTACTTTCCTGCTACACAACAGATCTTGTAGGAACGAAAGGGGCAAGTCAGAAAACATTTCGACTAAAGAGTAAAGTTTGTTAGGTAAGAGTTTTCCAGAGTGTCTAGATTCATGTCGATCCTATACCATGTGATTTCGAAGATATTTTGGACCTCCTACAATACCTTTTTAATTACTAATGGTGGTTTTCTAAATGGATACGACTAAAGTACCTTAAAGAAAAAACGTAATTACTAAAAGGTTGGCAATGCATCTGTTATGCTCCTCGAAGTACGGATATCCTGGGGTGGTGATGACCCATTTTCTCCTTTGCCTCTTGTTCTGCAAAGAATATAGGAAAGAGTTAGATGCTAGTCTTCATATACCTAACATCTGATAACTTTTTGACGGTACGAGTCAAATGGACTCATTTTGGTGAAATATGGCGAAAATAAATTCGCGATGAATGCTTGGAGTACAGTTTGATAATAATATACCATCTAGTTTACTCGTTGCAAACAAAATACATATCCCAGTTTTGATCAGAGCTTTTTTACAGAAAAAACCCTCTGCTTTCCTGCCAGGCAGCTCGTAAGAGGCGAGCATAGACTGTCACCAACATCGTGACATCTGACCAGGTTAAAGTTTTGCAGTGACCCAACCGGATTGGTAACAGTGCCTTATTTTTTCCTGCTGCTATAACGTCAGCACTTGCCATTTACGTGTTCTGGTTCCGAGAATAAGGTAGCCAGTTGACTTACTTTAGATTGAGGCTTAACATCACGGCCTCACGTTGGCAACGCTTCATTACCACCTTCAGTGTCTGGGCGGCGTGAATTTCTTATCATTATGAAATTCATCTGTTTGTCCCACCTTCTTCTTTCTTCCTTCCAATATCATATAACAATAGAATTCAATTATGAAACAATTTAATAAGCTTTGAATTGTGCCATAATATTACAGTTGGTGAAAACTGGCCGCGCAAATTGAATGAACGAATGAACTTAATTTAGTTACGAAACGCTATTTTAATGAGTTTTGACAGCAATAATTTTGGAATTAAAAATTGCCACTCTTTGATATTTAATTTGTAAATGCTGCAGCATTCTTTTTTATGTTAGAGGTCAGCGAACAGGTACATAGCTCCGCTAATGGTATGAGACAACTGAGGCCTATAGACACGATAGATGTTACAGGTGCATCGCTGTCCTGCGGCTATGATGCTAAGCCTATTATCAGTCAGCAAGACCTATCATATAAAGATAATGAAACCAAAAAGCAGAGTAAAGTATCTTTACGCCCCTATCCCCGAAGAGGTGTGCAGAGGCACAACCAGGACACCCACGACTAACCGAAAAGACTAAGTCCCACAGCGGGATAGGTGGCAATCCTATAGTCAAACCGGGCACACATCCAATCCCGAGAATATTTTTTTAATAGAAAATTAGAAAAAACATTTACTTTTTGTTGCCCGACCCGGGAATCGAACCCGGAACCTCATTAAGTCAAGTCCAATACCTGAAATGCTAGACCTCAGAAGCGATGATGATGATGAACCTAGAATTCTCCCAATACTATCATATTTAATTGGATTTCTTTGATACATGTTCTTAAGTCTATTGCTAGTCCAGTATAAAGTTAAATGAAACCATGATCTGACCAGTTTTGGCGCAATGAGTAAAAATGTGTTCATTAATACTTAAATAATCATATTATCAAAGAAATTTTGATTTAAATTAAAGGGAAAGGAATGAAAAAAATAAAAAAGGGTTTTGAATAAATGCCTTTTTTTTAAATAGCTTAATAACAGTAGGAAATAGAAAAAAAGTTTCAAGTAAAAGTTGTAGAGAACAAAATTCTACACAAAAAAGTTCCTCTTCATTTTTTGTTATCTGCTTTAGTTTAGCTGCAAAAAATATAAAATAAAATTTAAATGCCATGTAAAAAAAAGTATAAAAGGTCGCCCGGTTGGTACACTCGACTTACATAATGTGTTAGCGTCGTGTTACATGTTGAAGGGTTTGTCAACCGTTATAATGGGACATATGGCTGATATCCTGGCCATCAAATATTAACCCCCAAACACCTTGATAGTCCGGGTCTTATGTGTAGAATAGACCACCTACCTTCTTGCTAGGCAGCTCGTAAACGGGGATTAGGTTTTGAATAGGTCATTACATACAGGACCACTGATAGTACTGGTAGTAAAGTGCAGTGCTGCAAATGGTCCAGGTAGGTATCCACCACCTTACCTATTCCTTCCACCAGTGTCATATTCCGGTTAGGAAGGTAGGATAGCCGGAGGACTTCCACAATAGGCCACAGCACCATAGCCACATTACAGCGACTCACCTACAACATCTATAGTTTCTATAGGCCATGGTTATCTCTTACCATTAGGAGAGCCGTATTCGCTATCTTGTGACATAAAAAACCACCAAGATAACAGATTTAAAATAAATGAACATACGTATTCTGTTTCTAAATCAGCAATATATATTTCAGGTATTTTATTATTACATTGCGGGCATTGTTTCTAAGAACTTAATACACCCCGTAATTCACATAAGCCAATGTAACTCGTACACTGCAGTACGTTGTTATCTTGAAATGGCAGTAATATTATGACTACCGAAGAAATGTGCCGGCCGGCGCCATTTTGTATGAAATATAGTATTATTTCGCGACATTTGCAAAGACATTGCAACAGCCATTTTCAAATGATATACCCACAAATGTGCTTCGTTTTCAGCATACTTATATTTTTGTGGTTCTACGAATGTGATTTTAAATGTGATTTAAGATTTATTTGTAAAACCTTAAGGTATAAGTAAGTAAGTATCTTCACGTCCATATCCCCGAAAACGTAGGCAGAAGAACAATCAGTACACCCACGAATAACCAAAGACACCGAGTCACAAAATGTGATAGGTGGCAAGCCTATCGCCAACCGGGCACATATCCAATCCCGACCAACGTTTTTTTGTTACAAAACTTTCTTTCTGTTACTTGACCCGGGAATCGAACCTGGGACCCCATGCAGTCAAGTCCAACAGCTAGACCGCTAGACCACAGAGGCGACTTTAAGATATGGTTTTATTTTTCTTATAATGATTGTAACAACTAACTATGGGATTCTACGAAATTCTTCAATATACTTTAGCCGCAGTAAAACTGCGAAAAACGACTTCGCTTTCAATGACCAAATCATCGACGAACATAAAGAAATAAAAAGAAATAAAACATAATAAAAACATAAATAAAAAGAAAATAAAGTACATCAAAATTTAATGTTTTCTCGGTTTCCCCAATATTTCTCTATCGGGTCCAGAATTGGCGGGAACGGGGCCACATTGGAAGTACGTTCTTTCAAAAAAAATTACTAAAACCGGCTCTGAAATGAAGTAATCAATTATATCATTCACAAAAAATGTAGGAGACAAACATATAACCTCCTCTTTTTTAAAAGAAGTTAAAAATGTGATAGGCCCGTAGATAGAACACTAGATTATGTGTTCAAGGATGTCTAATGTTCGAAAATAATCACTTAGTTTTAAAAATGTTGAGGAATGAAAGACAATGAAATGAAACAAAATTTAGTTGTTTCTTGGATATGCATGTGGAGAAAACTAGACCGGTATGTATCATAAGATTTGGCACTCGATACTCTCTGCCCACCACGTAAGGGACTTTGCGTGAAGATATGTATATAGATATGTGTGTTGAAAAATAACCGGGCTTCTTTGCAGAACAGACCATCTGCCTTCCTGCCAGGCAGCTCGTAAAAGGCGAGCATAGGTTTACCGTCACTAGCACCGTGACATCTGACTAGGTAGTAGAGTTTCGCAATGACTCACCAGGATTGGTACCACCGCTTTACCTATTCCTGCTGCCATAACGTCATGAAGTGTTCCGGTTTGGAGGGTAAGGTAGACCGTAAACTTACTTTTGCTCGAGGTCTAACATCCCGGACTCAGGTTGGCAACGCACTATTACCACCTTTTGTGTCCCTAGGCAGCGTGAATTTTTTACCATCAGGAAATCGGTCTGCTTGTTTGCTTTCCACAATCATAAAAAAAGAACATTTAAAACAATTAACAATGACTAAATAAAGTTTACAATAACCAAAATTTCTTTTAAAATAAAATTGACACGATTGACACTCTTCACAGTTGACTAAACGCCTTTTTACATTGACCGCTTTTAAGTTCGATGGTGAAATCTTGCCTTTATTACATTGATTTAAATCTAAGGTAAGTTTATTGTATTATTAATTGTATCTTGATTCTTAATTGTATCTTGAGTAAATTTACAGCATATTCAAAAAAAAAACACTACAGTAGAAATGTTACAACTAACCAGTACCAGTTGTTTTATATTTTAATAGCGTTATCTCTGATCACGAAACCACACAAATATCACCTTTGTTAAAACAAGGAATTTAAAAGAGAAAATATTTAACATTCAACACGTATCCTGGCCGACTTTTTCTGAACAACAAGTCGGGGTGGCCAAACAAGAGTTCTATCGAGGCATTTTTGAAATTAAATTTTCTACGGGCATAAGTTCGTTGAGTACCATGCGACATTATAGTCCGAAAGCTTATGGTTTCTTTTATTTACATGATTTTTAATTTATGTGGGCATTTTCGTGGGATAGTAGATTAAAACTGAATCAGTTCACTTAAAATATGACGTGAGATAGATTAAAAGGCATAATAATTAATGATCAAACGAACTTACCAAGTAGAGTTCGATCATAATTATATGAACGGCTTCATTCGACGCGATTTAATTTTACATATTGTAGTAACGTCCCACGCACCGGCCTTTCACACGTATTTTTTATAGATATCAATTGTTTAAAATTTAGTAAACAATTGAGATCATCAACGACTATATCCTGTTGTCGTACGATAACGCGTTATCGTTCGGTCGTTAACGCCCCACCACCAACGATTCTTCAACGTTCCTGGCTCCCAGTATTTTGTCATTTCGTTTAAAGCAACAATGTCAAGTAACCTATTTTACGTAATTTAAATATAAGGGTGGGAAAAAGAGTTAAGTGATTAGGTATTTTTTAGGGATTATAAATCGCGTCGAATGAAGCCGTTCACATACTTACGATCGAACTTTGATCGTGATCGATCGAAACGTTTGATCATTAATTATGTTTCACGGCTTTATTCTTTGTGAATTAATTTTACATGTAGGATGTTTGGAGCAATTATGTAAAATAGGTTTTAAAAATATTTTGTATAATACTTATGTTAAACAATAATGAAAGCCTCGAGACAGACATAAAATGTCTTTATTATTGTTCTAATCAATATTATTATTATAATCAAGAATCGATTTACCAAATATTGTAGTATCATTCACTATATTTCTATTATAAAATTTAGCGAAAACTGCTGAAGATTCGCTCCAGCCAGCAGTTTTTCTTATTATATCTATAGTAACACCAGCCCTGCTAGCAGCTGCAGGGGCTGCATGACGCGTGCTGTGACCACTGAAAACACCCGTGTCTATGCCACTGTCTTCAATGACTTAAGCGTTGGGATGACAACCTGGAATATGGTTTCCGGTAGTTTATAAATAAGTGGTCATTTTTATCGGACCGTAACTTTTTTGTCTTTTCAATATAAGCTTGAAAAGTTCTAGCAGGTCATATTTCAGGTCTTCTATCAAAAAATGGAAGTTTTAATATAGGCTGTGATTGGTTGGGTCTCGGAGTTTTAATAATTCCTGGTATCATAATGAAAATAGTTTGAACTTGAATTTGAATGTTGCTTAATTTTATTAAAGAAAAAGTTTGCACGCGATGTGCAGTTACTAAAGCCAACAAGGTCAGTGTCTTTTTTGAAAGAGATTCCAGGCTAAGACCTTCATTTGGCCCCATTTTTGCAAAAGTTTTAAATTAAACTATGTCGGGATCCCATATGGCATCATATTTGGGTGTTGAAGGTTTTAATCTGAAAACTCCCCGCATAAAACGTTTAACCTCCATATTATCAGACAAACCATTTAAAAAGAGGGATAAGGTGGACTTAAGAATTTATAGTAGTACCATAAGTAGCTCCATCATCAAAAATCTTTGTTAAAAAGGATATTACTTGTGGAACATATGCATGTATGTAACTGTACCCCTGTGACCTGCAAAATGCTATTCATGATTTATATTACGAGTTATATTGCCTATAAGTATTATGAGATAAGGAGTTTAACATTATCTCGATAGATCTAGATTTAAATCCTTTTTATGTAATGTTTGCCGGATAATTTCGCGGCAACTAATACCAACGTTCGGTGGAGCTTGTGAATATTCCTGAAAGGAGATTTAAGTAAATTGTTACTGGGTTCAAAATATATCTCATCAGAAACAATAAGTTTTTTATACACAGGGAACCATGGCTGCGTTGGCCAATATGGAACAACAATAATACCCTCTGCCTTATCATTTATAATTTTATGAATTACTTTCAAAATCATTACAAATGGTGGAAAGGCGTAAAAATACAAATTTGTCCACGTTATGGTAAAAGCGTTAATCGCCCAGGCATCGGGCTAATTTTTCCAACTTACAAAAGTATCGCATTTTTTGTTACAACGACTGGCAAATAAATCAATTTCTGGCATTCCCAGTTTATCAACTATTCTATTAAATGCATGACTAGTTAGTTCCCATTCTGTATCAGTCGGTTCCCAGGATAAAATATCGGCATCACTGTTTTCTTTAGTATTAATGTACGATGCGAATAACCAAATTTTCCGCCTCTCACACCATGTCCAAATGTCACGTGATATTTTATTTAAATGTCTTAATTGAACACTGCCTATTCTATTTATACTTGCTATAGCTGTAACATTATCTAAACGTAAGTATTTCACAATTCTGCAATTCTTTTGCAAAGCACTTCAGTGCTAAAAAGGCTGCTTTTAATCCCAACTCATTGATGTGCAAGACTTTTTCATTTTCTTTCCAATATCCGAAACATTCCTTATTATTGCAATAAGAACCCCAACCCGAAGTGGAAGCATCAGAAAATATTTCTATCTTAAATTGGTTTAGTTTCAAACGTGAGAAACCATTATCTATACGTAACAGCCACCAGTTTATATCTGGCTTAAGATTTTCTTGTATGATAATAAACTGGTCGTAGCTAGGATTGTCTAATAAACAGTTATATTTAAAATTCTCAAATTCCTTTGTGTAAAGCCAAGAATATTCAATCGCTGGATATGTAGATATCAGAGTACCTAATACTCTAGCAAAATCTTTTAATTTAATTTTTTGAGAATTCAATATATAATTTATTTTTTCTTTAATTTTACTTTTCTTTTGTCGGGTAGTTTCATCAACATATTTTTTGAATCGAAAGTGAACCCTAAAATATTTGAACAGTGTTTGGAATTAAGGAGCCCTTTTCAGGACTAATTTGGAAACCAAGTCCTTCAAATAGTGTTATTGTAGATTTTATGTTGAATAGACAGTGCTCAAATGACTCACCTATACAAAAAATGTCATCTAAATATAATATAACAGAAATAAACTCTTTTGATCTCAAGTGCTCCATCAGTGGTTTTAATAATTTTGTGAACACATATGGCGCAGTGCATAAACCAAACGATAAACGATTAAATTCAAATATAGTTTCATTATAATTAAACCTAAGATACTTTCTATGAGATTTTTTAATTGGAGCTAAAAAATAAGCGTCTTTTATTTTAGATCTAAAGATGCCATATAACAATTACGCGTAATTAACTTGGCGGCTGTGCGATAATCTTCCATTTTAAAATGATTGGTTTTTATAAATTTGTTTACCATTTTCAAATTTAAAATAAACCTCTTTTTACCATTTGGTTTAAGTACTAAAAACACACTTGATAAAAACTGTGAGCTCTCATATTCACAGTTCGAAATTGCATTTATTTTTAACAACTTACTAATAGCATAATCAAAATCTCTACGTTCATCCGCTGATTTTGGATGAACGCAAGGGCTGTCAGTCCGATGTGGAATAGACAAAAAAGGAATTTCATAACCCTGGATCCATGTCAATATAGTAGGATCTGTGGTGATCTCAGCCCAAGCGTGAGCAAAATACTGCAAACGTCCTGCATATGGCAAAGCGCATACCTGTCATATCTTCTTATACGACGATTGCGAGGCGGCGGCGGAGGGGACC
>NJDC01058141.1:566226-577768 GCA_002245475.1 Calephelis virginiensis | reverse complement strand
CGGACTTTCCTGTATTAGAAGAGTATATCAGAGACATATTTTATAGTATAGCTCCAGTGTGTATTGCGCTTCAATCGTGCGCGCTTTTTGTTTTGATCGCACTTTTTTTTTATGTCGACTAATTTTTTGTGTAACTTTCTTACGGATATTATGATTGTTGTTAGTATAAGAAAAAACATATTTTTTTGTTTAATTAGGCACCTTATAGGTCAGAGCCAGGGTGGGGCAAGCGCCCCAGCTTGCCCCAGTGTGGCTACGCCCATGCATGTACTTGTTGTCTTTTCTATATTTTAAAAAACAGGAAGTTCGTATTACAACTTATTAAGTACCTCGTACGAGATACATTTCAGCAGAATTACTATACAATTATTTATTATGACCAAGTCATTTTCCTCCCGCAGTTTAGAGTAACCGGTAGACTTGCACAATTGGCCTATCACCCGGCAGGAAAGTGACCTATAACATCTATAGTGTCTATATGTCAAGCGCCGTGTGCTCGTCCGCTGTCTTAACAAAAAAAAGTAGACGTCGTCTGACTGTAATTTTAATACATTTATACGACCGAACTCAGAGACGTAAATTTACATTTGATCTTAAGACAAAATTTCGTATAGTAAATGTTGACTTAATCAATAATCCTACTAATATTATTAATGCGAAAGTTTATGTTTGTTTGTTACTCCTTTACGCAAAAACTGCTGAATTGGTTTTCATAAAATTTGGCACACACATAGAGGGTAGCTTGGATTGATATATAGGATAGCTTTTATATCGAAAAGATGTTTCTGTGTGACAGCTTGTAAATATATATTCCTGTATAACTTACACAAATTGAATGTAACCCCAACGTAACCATACTATATCCTTGTGTTATGGGTGTTAGTCCACGATTCTATTACAGAATAAATTTAATAAGCACCTACACCTGGAAATGCCGACATCTAGATGTTCATTACACAATTGGCTGCACCCATTGGGAGTCGAACCCGAGCCTCACGGTTGGTCAGTGTAGTTAGGCGTATACGCTTGCTCCTCGACCAATGATGCAGTCTATGTGGAAAAGACTGATTAAAAGATAATTGACATTTCTGAGTACGACCGTCATATCGTTATAGCTGATTTGCGAATTAGGAGATCGATTTATCCTTAAATGTTCTATTACTAGCTTTTCATTATTGGTTTATACAATGAAAAAAATTAAAATGAAATTTATTTATTTGCTGAATATGTTTGTTAGAAGCTTTTAAAAAAAGATATTTGTTAACACCAACATATTCTGTCACATTGCGTTATGTTAAAATTTTTAAATGATTTAACAACCAGAATATGACCGTGCTTTATCCCACACGTAGACATTGGCGAAATCAAACTACTCATGGTAGTTACAAAAGCCACAAAAGAAGAAGAAGACGAACCAGAATATGGAGACGGGTATTTGCTGAATTATATTATAACTAGCTGTCCTGGCGACCACATTCCACCTAACATTGCCCACAGAAGTAGTTCAAAGGATAAAAAATCAAATATTGTTTTTTCTTGCCCTCGCAGTTTGGATCCGAAGCTGCCACAATTGGTAAGGTTTATAGGTTTGTTACAATTGGCAAATGCATATGTGGCATTTAAAAAACATAGTTTATAAAATATCGTTTTTAAAGAACGATATATCGCCGATGTTTTGAGTTTCATCATCGATATTAAAAAATCGATGCTTATGAACGATATATCGATATTTTAACAACATCGATGTATCGTTTACATTCCTAATTATATACCACTTTTTGGTAAAATATTGTTAAATTGTATCTCTATGTTTAACAACATTAACAGCGCCCTGGTTTTTGGCGCCATCGTGAATGAAGGTGGTTGTATTTTTTTCATTATTATTGAATTTCGCGTTTATATTGAGTAAAATTGGTTATTTTAGTTGGGAATTAGATTATTTTTTTTCAGTGAAAGTGCACCAATCAAATAATCATGAAGAAATAAATGTATCGTCTATTTCCTCACTGCCGTCAAATCACACTAGATGAGCTTGAGTGACGAAGCCAACGTTTTACTCAAGAGCCTGACCTGACATGACTTTGTACATAGTGACTAGTGCCTGTATATTGTATAAGAATTAACTTACTCCACATTGGCAAAGTAGTCGTGAAAAACGATCAAAAGCCATATTTATAAAAGGAGAAGAAAAACAGCGCTCTGTTACAATGGACCTGAGGATTTAAGCTTTAAAAGACAGTTTCTGGACACTTATATCTTAACTTTAATTACAATTTATAGTTACTTTTTAACAATATAAAGAAAAAGTAGAACTGGTAAGTATATCGCATAGAAGTAGACTGGTAGGATTCTAAACAGAGACTGGTTGGATTTCGACTGGTTGGAAATAGAAGGAGGGCCAGAAATGCTGGTGAAGGACTAAAGTAAGCCTTTTACGGCCACTTGCACATTCCTGGTTTAAATTTAAAAATAAGTTAAACTTTCAATCATAAAGTAATTTAACCCAAGTTAGAAGCTAACTCAGAGTTAAATATTTAACCCAAAAACGTGCAAGTGGCCTTTAGGCTGTATCTCACCGTCGCCACGCGTCGAACTTAAACGCGATCAATGTAAAAACGCGGTAATTGACAAGAGAGTCATGTCAATTTTGCTGTCAAAAAATTTTTGTTTATTGTAAATATTTTCTTAATAAACTATATGACGTGGTAAGTAGATTATAAGGGTATGGGGATAGGAATATTGTCAATTTTAAAATACTACTTGCAGTGGCTTATGAACGGGACCTCGACCAGTTATTAAAACTCATTTACACTGAGCTTAGTTTAACTAAACTCGGTTTTTAAAATGATCAGTGAAATCAGCCCTTAGCAGTTAAGGGTTATAACAGACCCCCTTCGCACGTAGACTTATCTGGCGCGCACTATATTGTAATTAAATGATGACGTTGAAGAACGTCTATTTAATATCTCCTTAATAAGCGTGTCTGAATGTCTATTGGATAGAAATATAATAGTACAATAGTTACACATAATATTTGAATTTCACGTAAAAGTAACGTCACATGTAAATATCGTTTGTAGATAAACGTGAACAGCTCAAGGTGCCAAGGGCGTCAGTTAGCGCCTGCGCGTTGAAAGTGTTCTGTAAGATCAGAGAGCTATTTCATTTTCGGCCGCGATTTGTCGCCATGAACGCTCGCCAGCTTCGTAAATTTGCTGCTGTTAGCCCTCTACTAAAACAACCCTCCACATGCACCTGCCGACATTATAGTCAAGTGAGACCCGTCTATGTTATAGATCGTCCTGTGAGTGTCCCTTAACGTTAAACCGTTCAATTTTATCTTCAGTGACCTAAATGTTTTATCGCCGGTGGAAAACCGTCTTTTTTCTTGACTGACATTCTCTTTTCTGTTTCAGAAATGGAGAAATTCAGCGCCAAATTTTTATGCAGCTCAATCTATAGATACAAGGTAAATTTTTATTCTCTAGTTATTTTATAAATTATTTTTTATGTTAGTTGTGATTGATGCGTGCATAGAAAATATTGGAATATGTCGAGTGTTCTATTAAAAATAAATTGTTCTAAATGAAACATATCGACTCCTATTGATCTGTATTAAACTTGGAACATGATATTATATTGGTAGGCGCCACACTTGGAAGTACTTCACCTTTGATATTTAAAATGCACTGACAATTTATAGATACTTCCCATTTATAAAACATTTTATGTCTACTCAATTTTAATTAGCCCCCGGCGGAAAAAATGGTGTTATAAGTTTGACGTATATATAAGGGTTTGTCCGTGTTATGATAACTTTTAAACAGGTGAACCAATTTTGATACGATTTTTTGTTTGAAAGCTGACGTGATCGAGATGGTCTTTAGCTTAATTGTATGTATTGAGTTTTTGTAGGGGTAATTGTAAAAAATAAATTTTAGTGTTATTGTGTTTAAGTTTAGTTTGAATTTACGTGGTTGGTTTAAATTCCATAGACAGATATTTACTTTTAAAGTTAGATCAGATTATGTATATTTTGATTTTTAATTAATAAAGACTTGATGGTACAATATATAATATATTGTACATATAACAATATACAATATACAATATATAATAGGTATATAACCTTTAGTCACTAAATGTTACAGGGGTCTTTCAAATCTATCTTTTAAAATAATTGATAGAAATGTTTTTTGTATATTAACATAGTTTATATTCACTTTCCATGGTGCAGATACTACTCTTTCGTGCACAACCTTGATCCAGCGTGAGTAAAAAACACACTGCATGTTTTGTGCCTTTAGTATATGCATTTTTTTTTGTGACAAGCAAATAAAGATTGCAACCACATTACATATTGTTACTATCATTTACAATATTTGCTGAGTATTTGCCAAGCTACCGCTACACTAATTATAGAATGTGATTTTGCTCATTTTTCATGTTAATCGATTTCCTTGCCTTTTGCAAAACAATTTTTTTTAAAGACTGTACTATCAATGTGGTTGCATTGCTGCCAAGTCGTGATCTAATGATAGGTCTCAAAAATACCGAGGAAAACCTTCAAATTTTGTGTATACTTTGGCGACAAGATATTGAAATTGTAGTCAATTTTTTCTTGTTTGTATACGATTTACACTAATTTATTTTTTTATTTGCGCTGTGTTCGTCAATAGCTTTATTATAAATAATAAATAATTATAAGTAATCATTTTACTGAAGGCTTGATATTCGCTTTGCCGAAATTATTAGAAGGGAAAAAGTAATTTTATGATATAGTATTTATTATAAAAGGTAGCCTCCATCACTTTCCAGCTTTCTATCTCCAAAAAATATACCACGAGATCTCTCCGTTGTAACGTTAAAAGGACTAGTAAAGACATTTTCGGATTTATAATATTGAGAATGGTTGAGTGAATTTACATTTACACTATCTAATTTAGAGTTGACTTTTAGAGATCACTATTATCAGAGATTAGTAAATATATTGTTTTTGATATTATTAAAATACTAGCGGTATCCGTGAATTCGTTGGCGCGCAATTTAATAAAAAAATGTTTAGTTTACTCAGATTTTTTCATATTTTTCTAAAATAAAAGTAGTCTAAGTTACTCCTTATACCTATCGTTTTAGAGATTATGGAACAGAAAGGCAGATTTATAGACAAACATTAAAAAAGTAATATTTCGGTATATGTATTATATCTATAGGTACGTATATATTCATGTGCATTTTGTGAAAAATGATCATTTTGATATGAGACATACCTGCAATCAAATTTTATTTATTTGTACAGATAAATCGATTCTTGATGTTGGTCTTTGACAGATACTGATTTGATAGAAGAAGGCGTTACTTTGCGGAAATCCATACTTAATTCTAAATAAAATTATTTAATTTTGCAAATTAAATGATTTTATTTAGAATTGAGATAATGATTTGATCCGATGAGCGTTGCTTGGTATTCACGTTAGTATTTTGTCATTGGTCAAGTAGAAATTTGCATCAAATTTTAATTCAATTTTAATCAATTTTTAGTCATCAGTCATAAGTCGTCAGTAAGTCATTTCTGGGTCTTGAGTAAAACGGTGGCTTTGTTACTCAAGCTCGTCTATTGAGATTTGGCGGCAGCGAGGAAATACACGATACACTAATTTCTTCATGATTACTTCATTTGTGCACTTTCACTGAACAAAATTAATCTGATTCCCACCTAAATTAACTAAATTCACTCAATATAAACACGAAATTCAATAACTATAAAAAAATTACGACTATCTCCATTCACGATGGCGCCAAAACTCCCCTAATGGGTCTTGCAATTAAGAAATAAAAAAAAACTATGTACCTACTGGCTATAATTATTATTTACTTAAAATTTAAACATACTGTAAATTAAAAAATGCCGTTAGATAAAGTTTTTTTTTAAGTAATTAAAGAAATTGTTCCAATTCCAATTGAGACAATTTCTAGGTAGACCTGTAGAGTTACTCTTGAGGCTCGATTCATGCAATATTGGAAGTTGGAATAGAGTAGGTTATTTTAGGTACTCTTTGACATAGTACTGGCGTATTATTAACATTTAGTTATTAGTAAACAATGAATTATGTTATTGGATTCATTGAATTCATTGTAATTAAATTTTAATAAACCGCTTGTAATGTGTTTAAAAGCACCTAAAATGACATATACGATTCCAATTTTTAATATGTATAATAACGAGATTCAAGAGTAAACCTACTGATGTTATCGAAATAACTCCTACGTGAAAAGCCAATAAATATATAAAGACAGCTTCACGCCCATATCCCCGAAGATGTAGGCAGAGGCAAAACCAGGGCACCTACGACTAGCCGAAGACACTAAGTCCCATAATGTGATATGTGGCAAGCCTATCGCCAACCGGACACATTTCCAATCCCGAGCAACATTTTTTTTTATTAGAAAATTGTATAAATATATAATATTATATATATGAATTATATAAATAAATATATAATAAGCTAACACAGTGACATCTGACTAGGTGCTAGAATTTCGCAGCGACTCACCCGGATTGGTACCACCGCCTTACCTATTCCTGCCGCCAAACGTCATGACGTGTTTCGATTCGGAGGGTAAGGTAGCCGGTAAACTTACTCTTGCTTGAGGCCTAATAACCCGGCCTCTAGTTGGCAACGCATCATTTCCACCTTTGATGTCTCTAGACGGCAGGAATTTCTTATCATCAGGAAATCCGTCTGCTTCTTTTCCTTCCAATGTCATACAAAAAAAAAAACTCAAAACGGAAAGGTAAATCGATACAAACCTAGCAACGACGACCTAGCAACGGTTTGGCTACAGTAGAGAAATTGTTTAATAACGGCAAGTCCTAAATCAGACTTTTTCCAAAGAATAAATACCTAAGTTGCCAGTAACTTCCACTACTGTCACAGCAATTTTATAAAATTGCATATGTTAGTAGTAATAGAATTAACACCAGTGTTGTATTTAATACGTGGTATTTTTATATATTTTTTTAATAATTAGTAAATGAGTGCTACTTACGTATTAAAAAAAAACAATATATTTAAACCACAGACTTTTTCAACTTGACCTTGACCTAGGGGTATTTAGGCGGAGGCTTAAAATTTTAGTCCGGCATTGCATTGTCAACTATTCTTGATATTATTAATATATTAAAAAATAGCCCTGTTTGTCCGTATTTCAAATATTTTTTTGTTAAACGAATAGCAACGTATTTAATGAGTTTCCATTCATAATTAATCTTAATTATCTAATCTTATGGCAAGAACGTCTAAAATAAGCCTATTGCGTATAAGTTACGTACTTTTCCTAAAAACTAGATAAGTAAATATTTTTGAAATTTACTACGTACGATAGATTCGCATTTTTAGATAATTATTTTTCATAAGTACGAATGTCAATTAACTCATTTAAATATAGGGTTTTGACACAATATCGTTGCCGAAGACATCAATATATTTTTTTAATTTTTTTTTTCTTTAACAAAAAACGTAGATCTACACTTTGTTGAAATTGGCCGTATCTATATGCATAATCTCAACTAGTATCTACGGGCTGGGTTCTTTAATTACTATCTACACATCTAGTACTTGTTGATTTGTAGAGCTTATTTATATTATTATTTATTAAATGACGTGTTTTGTATTTGCTATCTCTAGTGTATTTTTGTTGGTCACTGGACAAAGCATTGTAAAATATATTATTTTACAGTTATTGTATATACGCTTTACCTAATAATCAAGACTAAAAAGATATGCAATCATACATATCTTCACGATAAGTCTCTTACGGGCACAGAGTATCGAATACCAAATATCACGATACCTTGGTTGGACCTCTGCTTGCCTCCACGAGGATACGGATGCGAATTAGTAGTTATTACCGACTTCAGTTACGCTTAAACAGATGTATACACGGATAAAAATTAAATTCTGTTATTTAAATCCAGATGTAACTCATAATATGGTTATCTCCAGAAGGGACATTGATACAAAGTAACTCAATTTACTCTCGTCAATATATCTGTAAGTATAAGTTTCACCAAAACTAGCCCAGCTGTTTTGAAGATTTCTTCTAAAAATAATTTTAATAGTTGCTGTTTTGTTAAAAAGTATTTAAATTTAGTATAATCTTTATTTTAGACCAACGACGAAAAATAGGGGCGTTATAAATTTAAGTCTCCCTCTCTATCTCTCTCTGTGTATGTGTGTGTATTTTCGTGTATTCAAGGCCTCATAACTTTTAACCAGTTGGGCCGATTTCGATGAGGAATTTTTTGTTCGAAAGCTAACATGACCAAATAGTTCTTAGTTTTAAAAAATAACTATAATGTTTTTGCAATCAATTTTCTTAGTTTATGTTTACCTACTTGGATTTACGTCCTTACGTCCATTATTACTTTACGTCCATTCGACGATATTGGTATGATTTATTTAATAAACGTACCTTAACGTCTATTCAGACAAGAATTAAATTTGTTTCATTAAATCCAGATTTAAAAGGTTAAATGCTTATTATCACGCGATTTGGGTAGGACCGCATGTCTCGAGGCAACAAGACTGTGGAGACCACTGGCCTTAATTTTTTCCAAATAATATGATTAATTTTTTTGCTGACTTATCTATTAATAAGAGTATTTAAAAACAACATAATCGTATTTTTACAAAGTACTGTAGATAAAGGTAAAACAGTGAAAAAGAAAAGGCAAAGGACTATAATTTTAGTAGAGTAAACACTAATAAACATTTTTTCCGCAATTTAAAAGATTTGTTTACAAAGTCTGCAGTGTAGGGGACCATGTTTGTAATTGCGACGACTTGACGTACTTCGTGTCACCACTTGTAGTTTGTATGACGAACAAATTAAGAATTGCATTTCCTATTTTCTACAATTTTCTCAGTTTTTCAGGCCATAAAAACTTTTTTTAGCCATAAAGAAAATTAGCTCAACTATGCGAGCGATTCTCAAATTTGGACTTAGCAACACATTTGCCGATTCATTTTTATTTGTAAATGATAAGATAAATTACTTAAACTCTTATTAGTTTTCTAAAAATATCTAAGGACAAGATTAACATTATTGAAGACTCATCGCAATTTTAGTAAAATTCGGGATTCATTTCATAGAATTCATCAAACAACTAAGCTGCTTTTTAAAAGAATGTCACAAAAGATACAAGATGGTCTTTGCCTTCAGTGTGTTTAAAAATATAAACTGTCAGGTGATTTTCACATGACGTGGTAATACGTCGTAGACACGCCCGTCTACGTCAACAAACATGTACATAGATAACATTACCGTGCATGTACTATAATTAGACTGTAACGACAGATTTGTTGATCTATTCCATTTATAGATAAGATACACACCTATAATTTGTTTGACATATCATTTACACTTGGATTGGTAAATAAAAAACGTAATGTGAAAACCCATTTTACTTATTTATCTGTTATAATAATATAGCGTCTTCAAATAAAAGCTAGTTGTTATGCGCGCGCTCGTCTTTCGATCTTGATACAAAGTAGCCCAATTTACTCTCATTAATATATCTGTAAGTATGAATTCCATCAAAACTAATCTAGCCGTTTCGGAGATTTCCTCGAAGAATAAGATTAATTTGTTGAAAAGTATTTAAATTTAGTAAAATCTTTATTACTAACCCACGATAGAAAAAGAGGCGTTATAAATTTTACCTCCCCCCTCTCTCTCTCTGTGTACGTGTGTGTTAGTGTGTGTGTGTGTTTAATACCTCATAACTTTGGATCGGATGGACCGATTTCAATGCCGATTTTTTGTTCCATGATAATTATATGATCCAGACGGTTCTCAGTTTTTTAGATTTTTTTTAACTATAGTGTTATTACAATAAGTTTTCCTAGTATATGTGTAGTATATGTATAGTATAAGTTATTTTACTTGGATTTTAATACTAAAATTATTCTTTTTATTGCACTTATGGATAAATCCAAAGAAATATTTATTGCCCGTAAAGTATATTAGCTTCCTTATGTGGTTCATGTTGACTCATTTTGTGTTTTTTAAACGTTTCCAGAGTACGAGAAGGATCACATAAATTCGCAGACGATGTGTTATTTGATATGTTCAAAAATGAAGAAACTGGACTGTTACCAGTGGGAAAATTTCTGGCGGTAAGAACGTATATTTACTATGCTATTGCTGGAGAGCACAGCAACGCACCTGTTACATCTACGGTGTATTTAGACGAGGTATCTTATTAAAGATAGAATATATAATGCAGCCGCCAGCTTGTTCGCTTTCTGATAAAAGGTGAAAATTAGTTACGATGTAGTAGTTGATAGTTTTCATCGTCAGCGCTTAGTAAAACTTCCAAATACCTAAGTATTCATATTTTTAAATGAAGAAATAATAGTGCTATTTAACGCATCACTTATAATTCGGAATCATGTAAATAGCCATCTAGGCAGTAGTTGTAAGTATAATATGAATACTGAGAATTCATATTTTTAAATATTTTTCACCTCTGTGGTCTAGCGGTCCGGGTGTTGGACTTGACTGCATGAGGTCCCGGGTTCGAATCCCGGGTCGGCCAACACAAAGAAAATTGGATTTTTCCAATTTTCTAATAAAAAAAAATGTTGGTCGGGATTGGAAATGTGCCCGGTTGGCGATAGGCTTGCCACCTAACACATTGTGGGACTTAGTGTCTTCGGCTAGTCGTGGGTGCCTTGGTTGTACCACTGCCTACCTCTTCGGGAATATGGGCGTGAAGATACTTTAAATAAATAAATACTAGTACTATTTAATGTATCACTTATAATTTGGAATCATATAAATAGCCTACTCGGCAGTAGGTGTAGGTATAAGTTTAAATTTAAGCCCAGACGAAAATGCGAAACCGGTAGGCTATAAATAATAATAAATTGTAAATGTTATGTGAAACAGTACAGTACTACTATTTAAATTATGCGCTTCGGCTTTACACTTTTTTTTTAAATTGGCTGAAGTAATCTAAATTTAAGCGAAATGGTTAATTATGTGTAATAACAACTCTATATAGATATCTTTAAAATACATTCTGATTTCCGAAGCTTGACGAATATTGCCGAAGCACATAATTTAAATAGTATTACCGTACAAGTGTTTGTCCGTTTAAAATGTGAAATATTGATTGAGTAGTAATTACCTCCAATTTCTAAAATAGAATTTTTGTTTTGAAGCAAATGCGAATCCACACATGCATGATTTAAGAGTAGAAAGATAAAAATTAGTTTATTGTGGACTAGTTGGATCAGTCTATACAGAACCTATAAGTTTGGTGGTCACAACTCATAAGACATGTTCATTTGCCAACCGAATAAATTGACATTAGCGTGAACGTTTTGCAAGCGTTAATAAAATTCACTGTGCAGTTGGAATTAAAAAATCATCGTAGCGCCTCCGTAGGATATCTTAGCTACGACATGGTCTACGATAGTATGGCCCGCTACACACGTTTGAAATTTTCTTACAGAATCCCATTTCGTAAATA
>NJDC01058141.1:542248-561083 GCA_002245475.1 Calephelis virginiensis | reverse complement strand
TGGGACCCCCTCAAAATCATCATTTACCTTCCCCGCACCATCAAAATCTGTTCTTTACTGGCAGAGTATTTAATCGCGTAACAAACATTCACTAAAAATCCTATAGTCGAATTGATTACCTTCGGCTTTTTCGAAAAAAAAAATTCTTCAGGTAGATAGAAGCACAACCAGGGCACCTACGACTAACCGAAGACACTAAGTCCCACAATATATCCCACTATCGCAAACTACATATCCAATCTCGAACAACATATTTTTATTACAAAATTGGAAAAAACTCATTTTCTTTTTTGTTGCCCGATCCGGAAATCGAACCCGTTACCTCATGAATCCAACACCTGGACCGCTAGACAACAGAGGCGATTTTTTAGTCGGTTAAAACTTCACTAAACTAGTGTACTACAACAGTATTTTTTGTTGTATTACTTGGATTACAATAATAGATAGGTACACTGGACACTCTACCGGCTGCACTCAGAAATGTATATTAACATTTAATCTGTTAATAATTTCGTATAGACACTGTCGATTTAATAACTGATTAAAAGATAAACGTCTCAGAGTGCGGCCGTAGGACTGGAAAATTTTCAGAGGCCACATTTAACATGTCCGCATTTAGGTACCTACTTATATTATGTGCTGTAAGCTAAAATGACGTTGGATCACAGCCAAATATTTAAAAAATATATTCTGACTAATGAGATATTAACATTGCAAGCCACGGGGCTTTTACTTCGTTTGTGATAACTTCGCTACTGACCTAGACCAGTGGAGATATCAACTAATTTTGCGCCCAAATAACATTAGTAGGTACTTTTCCAAATTTTTCCCCGTTTTGGTCCAGGCTCCTTGCAGATATACCATCTGTCTTCCTGCTAGGCAGCTCGTAAAAGGCGAGCATAGGCTTACCGTCACTAACACCGTGACATCTGACTAGGTGGTAGTTTCGTAGCGACTCGTCCGGATTGGTACCACCGCCTTACCTATTCCTGCCGCCGTAACGTCATGACGTGTTCCGGTTTGGAGGGTAAGGTAGCCGGTAAACTTACTTTTGCTCAAGGCCTTAGGTTGGTAACGCACCATTACCACCTTTGGTGTCTCTAGGTGGCGTAAATTTCTTACCATCAGGAAATCCGTCTGCTTGTTTGCCTTCCAATATCATAAAAAATACGCTTTATTCATACTTTGGTCAACCGGTTTACTTTTTATGGCAACACCCGGGGTTTGCAATTAAATTTAATTAAATTTATTTCATTTTAATATTCAATGCTTTTTTTCAAAAAAGCTATTGCGTAAAGGTATAATTGCATTAAAAAATGTATAATAGAATTCCACCAAGTGTCTACGATGACAAGTATAAACTAATTTTGCTTCGTATTGTAATTTGGCTTCGTATCATAGCAGCTGTTAAATTCACCTGTGCATTTTCCTATTATTATTTATGATGATATGTGATATAAGTATCAATAGATAAATCCTAAAATTTTCGCGCCAAGGTGACAATGATTTGGTTAGTAGCTTTTAGGCGGATATCATACTTACTGCACCGCTCCGGTTTGCGGTGGCCGGTGACGCGGAGTTTAGCTTCGACATTCGAGACTTGATATTACAATGGGATCATTTGTTTTTTGAGCATGTCCTATTCCTACTAATATAAAAATGCAAAAATATAAAACCTAACTGTATTGTAGCTATGAAGCATCTCAATCATCTCAACGTTAGCTTTAAAACAAAAAAATCTGCATCGAAATTGGTCCATTCGTTTAGGACTTATGAGGCCACAGACACCTGCCCTTTCCTTTGGGGCTTAAAATAACAATCTGCGATCAAAATGCAAACGATTGCTATATGTCATATGAAGACATCGAATTACGTAAGCATTATGTTTTTGCTTGTTATGTAATTTGAATTAGCAATATTGTACAAACATCGCACGATTTTTGCGACCACTCGACGATTGACTCAATTTACATAACCCCAAAAATATTTTTTATGAGTTTGTTCGACTATGTGGGTGCAATCTCAGACAATTTCAATAATATATATTTTTTATTAATATTTTTCCATTATCGTTACAGTGAAGCCTCATAATCCAATGATCAACGCCGGCGCTATCTTAGTTTGTGCGTTGCTGAAAACGCTGGAACAACCGGAAATGACGCTTGCTGAAAAATTCGACTATGTAATGTCGTTCTTCAGCCGGCTCGCGGGGAATGAGGCGCTGGGTTTCAACAACGCAGTGTTTTTGTCCGAAAGGGAGGCAGCTGACCGAAACTACGCCCTCGGGTTTTATATGCGTGAGCACAAATGTTACCCAGAAAAAACAAATTTGCGTGAATGCATGGACTTCTACTTTCAGGTAACTTTTTAGAATAATACAAACTCGAGTCTAACATCCTTAAAAATTTGCGAAAATTTACTCCGAGCACAGTAAATAGCTAGAATTAAAATACATAAGACAAATAACATTTATGGCCATAATAAAATGCGAATTTCACATGCGACGATGATTAGGCACATATAATTGTGTAGCTTTGGCGCATAACTATTGAGGTAATCGATAAGAAAGGAATTAAAAAATCAAATGCATGAATTGAATCGTCAGCAGTTCGATAAGATGAGTAAAACATCGTTAACGAAAACAAAAAAAGTATTTGCCTTAAGCTGTTCTGTTTTAACGTTTATGTTTTAAATAACTTAATGTTTATTTTAAACACACATTGTGGAATACTGGATCTTATTGAATAATAGCTATGCAAATCGAGGGGCGGATAACAAGAATCTATTCAGGAAGATTTAATGCAATGCAATATTTACAATTTTTTTCGAGTTTAATTCTAGTCGCTATGATAGTCTAAGAGCCGGTGGGAGATCGACCTTCACCGATCTGATAACCAGATGAGATATATTTTTATCAAATATAATTTATAAACAAATGTGCCTATAATTACTTGCCTGTCTGAAAGTGCTCATGGCTATTATTAATTAAATTATGTATGCTTTAAGTAAGATTTTTTGCAAGCAAGTCTATATTTTTTATTTTGTAATAAAATAATCTAAAATTTGATATAACTTTCGATAAGTTAGCAGAACGATGGAGTCACCTTTATTGACTTACATGTTCACATCTGTTTGCCAGGTAGCTATACACAAAAATGAGTAGGCAAGCCTACTGAGGCATATTCTGTGAGTTAAAAATTAACAGTGAAATAAAATTCATTTGGTTATCAAAAGAATGAAAGTGATGAAAAAAATCGATTAAAGTTAATTAAATTAAAAATAGCCATGCGCACTTTCAGATAGGTAAGTAATTATAGGCATATTTGTTTATAAATTATATTCAATAAAAAATATGTCTCATTTAGTTATCAGATCGGTGAAGGTCGATCTCTCACGGTCTCCTCTACTACAAATTGATAATAATAAAAATATGACAGTAAGGGTAGTCCGAAACCGGCATGTTTCTCATACAAAAAGGAAAGTGACTGTGGAGGAAGCCTGTATCTAAGGAGAAAATCTGTAAGAATTGTGATATTTGGCACTAGATACTTACTCTATGCCTACAGCGACAAGGACTTGGCGTGAAGACTTGTATGTATGTGTGTAAAAGTAGGATTCTAGCATTTCAATTTTTTAAGAGAAAATGCAGAAAAGTTATAACCGCACGGTTTTACATAAAATATAAATCCAAAGCAAAATAGGTAGATAAGTACATTCATGCTAACCGTCTCTATTTTTTTATTTCAGTGTTGTTCTATGGAAGCCAATTGTGACATAATGTCAATAATGGCTGCAACTCTTGCCAACGGCGGGATCTGTCCTATAACTGATGAGAAGGTGCTTCGGCCAGATTCTGTCCGCAACGTCCTGTCATTAATGCACAGCTGCGGAATGTATGATTACTCTGGACAGTTTGCCTTCAAAGTGGGACTGCCAGCTAAGTCAGGGGTGTCAGGTGGAATGCTCATAGTTGTGCCAAATGTAATGGGTATCTGCACATGGTCTCCTCCACTTGACCCTCTTGGCAATAGTTGCAGAGGTCTGCAATTTTGTGACGTAAGTATTAATGTTTTCGCAAATTTGCTCCGAGCTTGTTTGTTTGTCCCCCGTGCTGGTCCGGGCTTGTTTGCAGAATAGACCATCTGCCTTCCTGTGCCAGGCAGCTCGTAAAAGGCGAGCATAGGCTTACCGTCACTAACACCGTGACATCTGACTAGGTACTAATCCGGGTGATCGCAGCGAATCACCCGGATTGGTACCACCGCCTTACCTACTCCTGCCGCTATAACGTCAGTGCTTGCCGTTTGTGTAGTGCAGGATTTCACAATGTTAGTGAGTCCGGACCAACATCGAGAATATTTCAGACAGATTATTTCGAAGTTTGTATTTAAAGATGGCGTTTCTCTAAAGTTGGGGGTGCGAATGGCATACTTACATGCAGTTGTTCCGAAAGTAGGGGAGACCGAGGTGAGTTGTGACAGAGGAGAGTTGAGACATCGTAATTTTTTTTAGAACCTATTATTGGATATTGAGCTCGCAATAGTGTACGTTGATCAATTCAAGTCTCGAGCTAGCAAATGTGTACAATATTGCGAATTCACAAACAGTTTATAGATTCCCAAAAATCGCCGATGTCACAACTCTCCTCTGTCACAACTCACCTCGGTCTCCCCTACAAGTAGTGTTGTTTGACTCGCCGGGATTGGTACCAGTGACGCGTTCCGGTTCGGAGGATAAGGTAGCCGGTAAACTTACTTCTGTTCGATGCCTAACATCTCAGCCTCTGGTTGACAACGCATCATTGTCACCGAGGCTGTGTGAATTTCTTACCATAGGGAAACCGAACTGCTTATTTGCCTTCCACCATCATAAAAAAAAGTAATGATAGATGGATACTTTTAGGAACCTCAGACCAATAATTAGGTACTCGGTCTATTGCTATCCTGCGCATCTGAGACTCTTGTTACTTAATAAATATGTTTAAGATATTATTTAGTATATCGGTTCTTAATTATACCTTGTCTGTACTGGGCAACTCGTAAAAAGCGATCTCTGATTAAATGGCCACTGGTGTTAGTGCTGTCCAGATTTTTTCCGGGTCCGCCGCCTTACCTATTCCTGCGTCATGACAGTGTCACAATATGATATTGTCATAATAACAACATGACATATTATGTCGGTTCGAGGGCAGAGGACTGTAGTTATCTTTTACCATCACGAAAGCCATGTGTTTGTTTGATGTCTTATCACATTAAAAAAAAACGACGGATTGCACTCTGGGAGTGCCGGCAGAAGTGAAAACTTGAATATTAACGTTGTGTATTTTTGATATTTTGGAATAGTTAGAGAATAATTTTGCACGAATTGCTTTATCAGTATGAAAGTATTGTCATTTTTGTGGTAGAATACAATATTCATTTATTGCGCTACCGTACACAAACATGCCAACACGAACATTCGCGCAAGCGATTTTCGATCTCACGAAGAAGTTTTCACTTCAAAAATGTTTCAAGCGATTGATCCTGACGGCAAATTTGATTGGGCTAACATGCTTAACCGTATCATACTGAATAAAAACATTAGATTCCTAAATCGGGGTATCTCTTTAATTGACCCCCATGATGGGGTATCAAATGCATAAATCCTCTTATGTAATCACAAAACAAATGAAATGTACTCTAAAATATGGATGAGAATAGTTTCTAATCAATTTATTTTGCAGGATTTAATCAAAAGGTTTAATTTCCATAAATACGACAACATTCGTTACGCCAGCCACAAGAAGGATCCTCGGCGTTATAAATTTGAATCGACAGGACTCAGTATCGTTAATCTACTATTCTCAGCTGCCAGTGGAGACCTAAGTGCTTTACGAAGGTATGCATCACATTTGACATTACGTGGTAATGCACTGGTAATGGTTTTATTTGTTCTACACAAATGAGAACATTGCCAAATCATCATAAACATCATAAAATATTTGGGCTCAAAGAAGCTATCTTGTTAAAATAATGTTAATAGGCTAATTGCTTATCTGCGGGAAATATCTCCAGCGCTGGTCCGGGCCCTCTTCGAAGAATAGAACATTTGCTAGAAAAATACCATTAGTAGAGTGCTCTGCAGCAATTTGTCCGGGTAGGGTTTCAGGACCTTTGGCCATAATGAGTGTCATGTTCAGGACCGGAGGGTAGGGAAGCCGGTAGATTTGTAAAATAAGTCTAACGCAAGCACAATTGGCCTAACACCCTGGCCATAGAACAGCGACGTAACTGTCACATCTATGATGTTTACCTGCCCCGGTTTCCTCAGGAGAGCCTAGTATAGAGAAGATTCCGATAAAAAAAGTAAACAATTAATAGGTACTGTTGTACAGGTACAGTATTAATTAATTGATTGGAAATAGGTCTAGGGATATACTTTCCTCCTTTTGCAGTATTCGAATGCAAAAAGACATTTCCAAATAGGAGTAGCAACAAATCCAAAGCACTAAAAGGTATACATTATGGCAACAAAGACAGGAATGTTAAGCCCCTTGCGTAAGTTTTCTAAACCGGAATATGACGTTGAGCAAAGAGTACGCCGTCAGTAATATGTAAGGTCGTGGATTGACGCAGGAGATTTGTTACAGAAGTGTCAGAAATATCAAAAACTTTCTTTTCCAGGCACCACCTCTCTGGTATGGACATGACATTGTCAGATTACGACGGCCGCACAGCACTCCATCTTGCTGCAGCTGAAGGGCATCTATCCTGTGTTGAGTTCCTCCTAGCTCAGTGCTGTGTCCCATTCGACCCACAAGACCGTTGGGGCAGTCGACCACTCAACGAAGCCGAGACCTTCGGCCACGTAGCTGTGGTACACTATTTGAAGGAGTGGGAACGCACACATCCACAAGAAAAGGAGGATAAGGAATCTACGTCTACATCGGATGACATTCTCCAAGTGAAACTAGAAGCCGAGGATGCAGTCAAAGACCCGAGTATACAGGAAATTGTTACAAGGAATGGTGATAAAGTACAGTAATATAGATTTTAAATGTGTTATTTGCAGTATTTTAATACTTGCCATCTCAATTATAGTAAATTTTTATTTGGTGCGAAGTTTTCATCGTCGGCATTTTGTGAAACTCCATTAAAATAAGTCTGTTGGCCTATTATGATGGAGAAATTGTTGAGCAATGTAATAGAGGCTGTTTATATTTAGCGTGTTTCTGCAGTTAGGAGTCATTTACAAATATATCAATATATAAATTGTGATGAATATTTTAGGAAATACGTTTTTTATTCTCATCTACCAGTATTTTGTCCAATATTTAATTTTTTAGATTTTATGTGGTGTTAAACACTTAATTTTTTAGAGTTTTGGTGCTCAGTAGAAGAAAGGTATAACAAGGATACACTTTTTTTTAAAAAATATAGCCACTGTAAGAAAATTGAGTGTGTTATGTGTCCATAGCTAGTTTTCATAGCAGCACAAAAAAAAACTAAATAAGTATTAAGTTTTGTTTCGGTTTTTCTATAGCAAAAGGTGTTATTTTTGTCTAATGCATATATTATTAACAAACATTATATCAAATAGAAACAATAAATTGTAATTCTTGCAATCAATATTTGAATTTAGGCTAACATTTTTTAATGTATCCTGTCTCAATACTTGTTAAATATTTATAGATTTTTTTTTACTTTTTGAATTTAAATAGCAGTTTGGAATTGATTTTCTACTAAGTATATTTTATAAGTCATTTATGTAATAATACAATAGAAAAATAATTATTTCAAAATATGATAATATATACATGTTGATTGTAATGTTTTGTGGTATGATTTGCTCAAATCATACAATTAATTAGCTTTTTGAACATTCCATTTACATATTATATCACTATGTTTCGTCAGATGTAACCTTTTTGCAATATTTTTTTTTGGCTGTATAAAGGTTGTGTTAAAAGTTTAAGTTTAGAAACCTATACCAACTTTGTGTTAACAAATACAATAAAATTATTGTTCCTATTTTCCGAACATATTAAACTCAGTTTAGTTTTAAAATATTAATAATGTTTAGCAGACTATATGAAAACATTGGGCTTATGTAATATAATGAACAGAGGGAATATAAACTTTACTATTATCTGCTTTTGTCTCTACTCTGTAAAGTATTTTATTGTCGTGGGAAAAAATATTATGTATAGTTTTGGGTGATACCAAATAACTGGGAAAACCATAGAAGCTGCTTGATTTAACATTTATATAGACAATATGTAAATGTTGACAGGAAGATTTTTGATTTTATATACTGGCACTTATGTATTAGATATTGATGGTGTACAAATAATTAATATAATGACCAAAAGAAAACACTGGGATGCATATACTAAAAATACTTCTATCATGAGGTCTACCATGAGGGCCATCTAATATCAATACTTTTAACAGATTTTCTTCCTATTGTCAACAGCTTGTCTTGATTACATCCAGATTTCTACAAAATTAAAGACTAAATTATTATGTAATACAGGCTTCCTGGCACTGGTGATTGTTTTTATCCTAATTCTTAAGACTATAACTTCAGAGACAAAAGGCACACTAAAGTAAGATTTGTGTTAAATGGAAGAAAAATATTATGAATTTATCAACATCTCTATCTCAAAAATGTAGCTTTACTCCTAAAGGAGTATGTGGGTAGCTTTATGTATCAATCCCGGCCAATAGTTACCTATTAATATAAAAGTATGCTTATACTTACAGAGAAAGTTGTATAGTCTGCAATTATATTATTATAATTCTTGTTAAAGGAATGTTAAGAGTGCTTTTAATACATTTATTCTGCTGTTTCAAATGTGACAATAACTATGCAACATTGTGTAATTTATGAAGTAACTTGTTTAAATATATTATCATGTCAATTAAATTGTTGTTGAATTGTGTTGTAATAATTTCACTAACACTCTATTTTTATATTATTTATATTCTTTATATAATATCCAATGAATAAAAGACTGATTTCCTGAGGGTACAAAACACATGCATGGCATTTGTGCTTTGAAAACTCTTGCACAATAAACTAGATCACAATAGAGACAAACACTGATGTTGTGGTGGCAAGAGAAGGGCAGTGGCAGACAGTTTTGATTCCACAATAATTATATTTGGCAGCATTTTCAGTTGCATATATTACAATATGCAGTGAGACCACCACTCGGCCACAGCCACAACGCTAGCTGCTTTGTGCAAATTTTAAGTGTATTTCTTAATAAGGATATTTGTCAAGTTGTTATACAAAACCATTAAAAAGGATTGATAATAATGTATTACAGAAGTAGATTACTGCCTGGTGCCTGGGTTACATGCATTTATATTGTTGCATTGCTATTTTTTGAAGGCTCAGTCTACACTGCGACCCTGTAGGTGACTTTGTCAGTTTGTTAGTTAACAAAAGAAATGGATACTTAGTTTGAACATACAACTATTAATTGTCCCCTAAAAGCTAATCTGGCAACACCAAACTAAAAGTTATACTGTCATAAAAATGTGTCAATAAAATTTAAAAATAGATGACTAATCTGCAAAATTTACTAATAAAATTTACAATAATTTAAATTCTATTACCAATTTATTACCACTTAATAACAAAGACTTAACAAGTTAACTCTTTTCACTAACAGCTGATCTTATAGGACTTGAAATTATCCCCAGCAACTTGCAATCAGCTTCAAGGAGTGTGAGATCTGTACTGGATCCTAAGAATTTTGATGACAATTCTAAATCTTTAATTTGTAGCCTCACCCGGGTTCCTCTGACATATTCTTCACTTCTAGATGTGGGACGAGTACAGACACAGTGGAATTTCCAACCAAAATCAATGTATAAGTCATCTTCAACTATGTGAAAAATCTTTCCAATTACTATTTTATCAACTGGGTCACCGAGCTGAAAATAATATTAAATAATTTGACTCAAAATACCATTTATTACCTACTTATACTTAGTTATTAAAAAGTATTTTTTTTTTTTTATTTAAATATAGTTTGTCTAATTACCAACATCAACATCATCTGTAAAGATGTATAAGTAAAAGTTTACATACCTACACCTTATGGTAAATATAAATAAAATAAATAAATATCCCTGGACATGTCACACAAGTTAAATCTAACCCCCAAAGTAAGCAAACAATATGCTTGTGATATGGCTGTTAGTCAACGATTCTAATACATATAAATACTTAAATAGATACCAGCATAAATTTAATAAACAACCCGACTTGAATCAAACCCAAAACTTGTGGTTGATCTATGTAGTTAGGTGTGTATGCCAGTCACTCAACCAACAAGGCAGTCCAATATATACATATTAGCAATATTCCTGTTAAGCCTAGTTTGATTTCTTAATAGAAAATAATAATAATGATAATAATGTATTTAACATTAGCAATTATATGATGAATTTTGAGACCAATATAAAATTTATATAGTAAGTTAAGGTTATGGCAAATGGACAAATGCAACATAGTGAGTTTGCTGCCAATGTGATACCTTGACTATTTTAGTACTGCTATCCATACTTAATATTATAAAAGCAAGTCTGTCTGTATGTTTCACTTACGGCAAATGTTAATAATGTATCTCTAAAGATGGATTACAAGTAATCTAGATAGCTGCGTATCCACCGGCCCATCCTATACCTATATTGCCATATTTATCCTGTCCACAGACATGTTATTGGCAAGCGATAACATAAAAATGGATCAAATTATCAATCTTGGAGGGCAAGTTTTTTATTAGGATTGATTATTAATATTGGCCATTAGTTGAGTAAACCATTTGGACCAATTGTGATGAAATTTAATACACATATAATCACAGACATGAGTTCAAACAAAACCAATTTCATTTTTCATAAGTTAACCCCCAAAGTACTATAATGGGGATGAAAATTAGGCTTTACAAATGTTTAATAGAGTATAACTTACAACCATCCTTGTAGTTCATTACACTAGCAATGTAATTTATTATTATTAATTTTAATAACAGTTGTTTACTATAATGTTGTTCCAGGTTACTTAATTTAATATACCATCTGACTCTGCCTTGCAACTTGTAAGTGAGCGTAGGTTAACTGGGTCATTACAAACTAAATGACTGGTGGTCGAGAATTGTTCACTGTCTTGACAAGGCATGAATCTACTGCCTTACCTTTTCCTGCCGCTATAATGACATTGTCTTATTCCAACCTAGAGGTTAAGGTTTCCGATACACTTGCATAATGGGTTAACATCTGGGCCACAAAACGTAATATAACTGTGAGATGTATGGATTATATAGACCACAGTTGCCTCTCCCCATCAGAAAAACCGTGTGCTTGTCAGACGCATAATCTCTAATCTTTTAATCTTTGAAGGAATGTCAAAAAACTTACGTCCATAAGTTTAGAATTTCGAAGAAGTGACGAAAATGATTGATTTTCATTTTGCTCTTGAAATAAATGCGTTTGTTTTTCAAATGATTTTGCAAAGCCTCCGACTTTAGTAGTTTCAGGTAGATCTTCAGAATTTGTAAATTTCGTTGTAGAAATACAGAAACTTCTATTAAAGAGTAGAAGTCTACATTTTCTGATATAACCTAGCACTTGCACTGCATACATTTTGATTTATAAAATATTGAAGTAGAAATTAATAGTGATAGATTTGATGCGTTTATGTATGTTGTACGTATATATGATTTTTATTACAACACTATTTTATTTTAGAAAAGAAACGTAAAACGGATTTTGTTATTGTTTTTCAGAAATCGAAATCAAACATCAGCGGTCAGCCATGCAGTGTTGCCAACAGCTGAACTCTTAACTCACGCTGAACTGGCTTTCCAGCAGAATCATCTCCTAAAACCACCGGAAAACCAGTAACAAGAGATGGTCCTACACTCATAACCACAAAAAATTCCAGTAAAAATTTGTGTTACATAAAATAGTTAGGTAAAAAGAACTATTTCAAAACAAGGTTTTGTTTAAGTCAAGATGTTAGACTTGCTCTACATAATTCTCATTCTAAATTTATGAAAGTGGAATTGCGAGAGAAAGATGAGAAATTAGAAGAAAAAGTTTGTAGAAGAATGAAAAAGTGCACGCTTTCGGTTCGGTCATGTGAAAAGAGTGACAGACGAAAGATTTATTATACAAAGATTTTAACAATGCGAATAAGGGTGGAAGTAGGTACCTGTCTGTATAAAAAGACCAATGAATATGGTATTCACCCAGGTCAAAAAACTCTGCCTACCTTGTAATGGACTTGGTGTATGTGTAATGTGTATGTATGTACTACGACTTGATGAGGCTAGGGTTAATTGCTCGACGGGTGCAGAAATTTGATTGAACATCTACACGTGTATATTTCTGGAGACATACAAACATAGACAGTTAATTACGTATATTTTAGTTCTTCTAATATTGATATTATTCAAGAAACAAATGTGAACTGTTAGTGAATTAATTTATCAGCAATATTTAAAAATTAAATAAAACATAATAACCCTATTTAATACTTTTTCATTATAAGACTTCAACTTATAATTATTTCTCATAAACTATTATCTATGTACTAATAATACAGCGGAAAGATTTGATTGTTTGTTTGTATTGAAACTACTGGATTGATTTGAAAAATACTGTCACCATTAGAAGCTGACATTATCCCTGATAAACTTGGCCTATGTTTGTAACTAGAAAAAAAAGTATCCTTACCTACTGCAACTGCAATAAAATGTCTTTGATTGCATGCGCTACGGAAACTATTAATGATAGCACAAAAACATGTTCTACAATATTAAAGAACAAATTAATACAATATACATATAGGTTTGCAACAACATGTATATTTTTACTACGGCAATATAACTACTTTTATACATTTTAAAAGTTGATAAAAATAGTGGTCATATTAGGACCATGCTATCCATACCTTCATATTAATCCTTATCCAAATAAATCATTTTATATTCAAGACTGTTTTTCAATGCCTAGAGGTTACTTGTCGAATTATTAAAATTGGTTAATCTATTCAAAAGATATTACGAAATTTAAAAAAATATTCTAAGCAAAATACCTACTTACGTAAAGAGTAAAGATTTGATGGTTTATTTGTTTGTAATGTGTTGAATAATATGCTCCGCAACTTCTGGACCGATTAGAAAAATTCTTTTACTGTAGTAAAATGAGATTTCACGGGATGAGTAGTATCCTTTCGTACTTATCTATTTCACATAAATTTCAAACGGCGGTAACGATTGGTTGGAAATTTTATACAGGTTTTGACAGTTTTATAGATGAGTTAAAAATACAATTAGACCCGATAGGTGGCATTGCTGTTAGTATGTCATCTATACTAATAATCACTCATCACACAGTACATCCCATAATCAATCAAGGTAATGTACTCTGTGACACTCACTGGTCAAAGACTTTCGACTTTAAGCTTTGCGGTAATTTGGACAAGGAGATACCCTTTCACTTCCCGAACGCTGACCATCCGAGTTGGATTCGGCGATCGACCTCTTTCTTGAAATTGGATTTACCTAACAGAACAGTTTGACCTAGGTATACATACTGATCAACAACTTCAAGAATTGAGTTCCCAACGGAATCTGGTATAGGTGCAACATGAACATAGTTTCTTAGGAACTTTTTAGAAATATTTTATCCATATCTGGTGACATTTTTGGGATGTAAGGTTATTTTTTTGAAATTTACGTACAGTATTTTTGTATCTTTACATTTTTTTACGTCACATCCTTGAATTACGATTATATTCACACAAATTATAAAACTAAAATTCTGAACACCAAAATCATCTTCTTTCATGTTGGTGCCAAAACTTCTACGACAGTGCAAAAAGTATTTTTAATATTCTTTTTTTTACCTCTATATTTTATACTAGTCTTATATTATGTAATAAACCCATATCTTAATATTTCATGTCTTTTTCTAGTTTGGTCTTGAAATTTCTTTCTTGTTCAGGCCTCTGCCTCTTCTGTCGTGATAAAACTCTACAATAGTCTATCACTAGTATAGTTTATTTACTAAATCACATTTACACACAACTAAGTAATATTTACACTTTAATTAATTTACAAATTATACATTTTTACATTATATTACACATTTTTAGCTTAAAGATTGGATGGAACCCTCGAAAAGCGCGCCTTCCCCCTCCGACCGTTCCCGCCAACCTCCTGTATCTTTACATATTGATACATACGCGTAACCAAAGAGAATATAATCACTACGTTTCAAGTACCTACCTACCTATTATGTATAATTGACATTTGTGATTTGACGAGTGATCTCAAGTGCTCTTTGCTACTGCCTACTGGCAACACTGTGCATACGTCAAATTTTATGATTGTCGGATGTCGAAACTCGAAAGTTTTGCAATAATGTTGATCCATTGGATAAATTAAAACAAAAAATCAAAAATGACTGAAGATCAAGATGCTAAAGATTCACAATCGGACTCTGGCAGCAAAACATTCACGAACAAAAATAAGGATAAGAAGGGAAAAACTCATCGGCCGCTCACTAAAGTAATTTGACGTTCCACATAAACACATTGCATTAATTCTAAACAAATTGTTATCTTGCCTGTTTTTGTTCCAGATAATCCTACGGCGATTGCCGCCGACGATGACGGAAGAAGCATTTATTGAACAAGTTTCGCCGATCCCAGAATACGATCATTTTTATTTTGCCAAACCAGACTTATCTCTTGGAAACAATGTTTATTCTCGAGCCTATATCAATTTTGTTAATATAGATGACATTTACATATTCAGGGATAAATTCGATGGATACGTATTCTTGGATGATAAAGGTAAAATATATTTATTGTTGTGAACTGATTTGGTATTAACCTCAATATGGATAATCTTTTGTCTAATAATACTTTTCGGATGTGACGTAGGTGTTGAATATGTGGGGATTGTGGAATATGCACCTTTTCAAAGGATACCCAAAAAGAAAAAGAAGAAAGATCCAAAGTGTGGCACCATAGAGAGTGACCCAGTATTTCAGGAGTTTTTAGAAAACCTCAATAAAGATCAAGAATCAGAAAGTCAACCTAAACTTGAATATTCTTATCCTGTGAATGAGTGTGAGTTTCACTACTATATTTCCTATAACTATAATTGTGAATATGTAATTAATGTAGTAAGGTTCAGCTTATTTTACGTACTATGATATAATTTTTTTTTAATATTTCTATTTTATGATAAAAAGTATAATTTGCCTAGGTGCCCCTTACTTGAGCTTGGAATTGTTAACATTATGTGTAACTGACAGATGAATTCCTTGGTAATAAGAGATGTGCATTGCCTTTATTCAGCATTACTTTTAAATAGGAAGTAATTGCAATAAAGCAGGAAGTAATTATTTTTAGATGTCAGCATATTTATAGTTAAATTAGACAACTCTACAGCATGCCTCTTTTTGCAATGAATATAGTTTATGTTTTTTTATTATATAGCAAATGATAAGAAGGTTCAATCAACACCTTTACTTGAGTATCTAGCAGCTCGTAAATTGGACAAAAGAGGAAGAGACGAGCGTCGTAGACGTGAAAATGATAAGAGAAAAATGAGAATAGAGAGAAAGACTAAGGACATCAAGGTTTGTAATCCACATTTATTTATTTTTATGCACAAATACTGTATAATAGGTAACATAGTGCCATTTTGTAACAGTTAACCAGTAGACAAAGTCGAGAAAATTGTGGGGCTGCAGAAACATATTGTTTAAGAAAATAAATTTGGCACTGGAATTTTAAAAATATTATTTTAAAACTTAAAAGTAATAGTTGTGAATGATAGAAATATATATTGATAAATATGGATTACTTAAGAAAAAAATCCCTATATTAAACAAACAAATAGTAGATTATATAGGTTACATATAGTTAAGCCGTAAATACTGCCATTATTTAGTTTCCATTTGCAATGTTTGTCAAGATGTTTTGCATTTTGACTAATAGCAATTATGTGGATGTGCTTAAAGCTGATTGAATGCAGAATGTTCAACTCTTTTCATTATGCTAAATATGTGCGAAGGACTGGGTGTGTTTGTTTCATTTGCTCTTATTAAAAACTCAAAATTTGTCACAACTTACTGCTAGTAGATTGCAATTATTAAAATAATAATTTGTAGCTGAAATAGATATTTTCATGATTTGGTATTCCGCCAAATACGGGTTGCTTTTCTGCTCATATTACTTGTTAAAAAGAAGCATAGTGTGCACTGAGCAGGATACTAAACGGTAACCGAATAATCACAGCAAGATACCTATTATTCTTCTTTTATTTATTGCTTTTTTGCAAATACAATTATTTCCCTGGCGCAAATAACTATACTCCAGCTTGTACCATACTCCGGTCTCTAAGATATTTCCAGAGTCCCATTTTTTTTAAATATATATATTCTTATATTATATATATTCATTGACAATTTATAAAATAGAAAACTGGTGATTTGTCAGAAGAGGAAAATTCTATCGAAAATTATGAGTGCCACAACAACATTAAGCAGAAACAAAATATTTGGTATGGTAAAGATAGAGTGTATCACAAAAATAAAAAATATATTATGAAGAATTCTGAATTGGACACAGCTCATGGTTCTGAAGAAATTATCAGCACTGATTCTGACTGGGATAGTCATTTTCCTGCTTTAACTAAATCTCACAATACATTCACTTTGACCTCTAGCAAAGTCAGCAATAAAAAGGAACTTCCAGAAATTAGTCAAAAAAGTGGTGGTGATACACAATTAAAGGTTCATCTATGTTGTTAAAGCTAGTCACAGTCATGTGAATTGGGTATTATTGTACATTATTTGTAATTAAAAATTGCTGTGTATTTGTATGTAATTTAAACACACTTCATTAATATAATGCAAGTGTAGGTATTTGGTTACTCTTTGATTGTACGGTTGATGTTTGTTTTAGAGACGAATTTAGATTGCTAATCAGAATTGTTGTGTAGAACACATTTTTGACCATGGTTTAGTAAGTGCAATACAATTTCCAGTGAAATGTTTTTGAAGTTCTCTCTTTTTAAAAAAATCTCTTCTAAAAAATTAGTAGAGAACTGTTTAAAATCACAGAACTTTATTCTTACTGTAACAGTATATTCTTGTTGTAATAGTTAAACATTTTTTTCTTAGTATATATTTTATTATCTCATCTACCTTTCTAATTTATTATAAAAATGACCTTATGTTGCTAATGTAAAGTTTAGCATTATTTTGGACTTAATAGAATAAATTTAGTGTTGATTTGATGTATTTTTTGTTACATGTACATACATATTTTTCTGTCAATTATTTTAATTATATTTTTTTTAATTTACAGGAGGAAGACTATGTTGACAATGACTATAAAAAAATTAAATCAAGAGATTGGGAAAAAGACAAGTCAACGTTTGATGGGAACATTGATAAAGTTGAAAAAGATGGAACTGTATTTGAGTCAAAGACATACAAGGATCAAAGGAAAACTGGTTCTAATCCGATGGCAGATAAAAAGAAGAGGATAGATGGTGACAAGAAGGAAGCAAGTAAAGAGGATGAATCCGAAGACTTAGGAAATAAAAAAGATAAGAGAGACAAGGCTAAAGAAATTCCTCGTGAAACAAAGAGTAAAAAATATAGTGACACAAGAAAAGAAAGACTAAAACAGCCAGAGCCAGCAAAACAATCTGCTGTTAATAAAATACTAACTTCTGATGGAAAACCAAAATTAAATCATGATGACATAAAACCGTTCACACAATTGCCACAAGTAAAAACCGATGATTTGACCAAAATTATTGAAGATATGGACAGAAAAGCGAAGTTAGATGAATTGCAATCCGATTCAATTAAGAAAAAAGAAGGCAGTTTAGACGAGTTTGATTTAGATCAGAAGAGTGATAAAAGTTATTTGAAAATGCGACGAAATAGTTTAGAATCAAGCGAAATAGCAAGTAAAGATAGTGTTTTATTGACAAAACAAAAATCGCTTGATGATAGAAGTAAGTCTACAGAAAGGGAAGGTTCTGAAGAGCCAGAAAAGGGTGAAAGTGCAGAAAGACGTTCTGAAAGAAGAATACGAAATAAAGTAAGTATATTGTGACTTTTGAAACTAGAATATCCAGGCAGCAGATTCAGGATAAATCTATTCAAGAGCTGATGTGATGAATTCACTGGAGGTAGAGTGCTGTGCTGTTACTTGTCTGGGGAGAGTTTCACTGCTTTGCATATTCCTGCAATAATGACAGTGTCAAGTTCCAGTCCTGCAAATAGGGTAACTGGCTGGTAGATTTGCAAAATTGGCCCAACACCCCGGCTACAAGAAAACGACGCATATAAAACATCTATAGTGTCTATGGACCACAGTAGTCTCTTAGCATCAAAAGAGCTGTGTGCATGTTCCCTATTTTATCACACATAAAAAAAGAGAAAGAGATAAATTTACTATTGATGTTAGTTAGTGTTATTATAAAGCTGCTTACAAATCTATTCTGTTACTTTTGCCCATCAGATAAAAAGGTCAATAAAAATTATCCATTATCACTAACCTTAACATTATAACAGGACTAGGTCGAATTTTAAATCAATGTAATGTTATGTAGTAGACTTAGGCAATGAACTCAGAGGGAGATATTTTTGTGAATACGGGATATTGGTCTTAAAAAATCTCGTGTATTAGTAATCAATTTAATTCAAAACTGTTATGTTTAATACCTGCATGCTTAGTTAGTAGTTGTAACTTAAAAAAAAACTAAACTACATTACAACACACACACACACATACACAC
>NJDC01058141.1:524527-541751 GCA_002245475.1 Calephelis virginiensis | reverse complement strand
ACACACACACACGTCAAAAAAGTAAAGAACTTACCCTTATTCTTAAAAAGCAAGGATAATATACTAAGAAATTATAGAAGTTTTTTTGACTTTTAAATTACTAGAAATTATATTACTACAAAAGAAATTAGTTATTTTTAAATTTACCTAGAATGTCTTGAAATACACTTTTCGCATCTACTATATGGTACTTGAAGTGTAATATTATGTATCAGTAGGTAGGTTCTTAATAAAATGTACTTTTTTCAGGATAGACCTAGCCTCGTCATTTACCAACCAGGTATGGGCAAATTTAGTAAACAGCGCTTAGCGAAAGAAAAAGAACCACCTGCAGGAAAGTCCGTAAATGATAGTGAGAAAAAAGACACTTGAGATAACTATTACCATTCCCACAATTTGGATAATATTCAACTGAATTACCCTGAAGATGGCATTCTAAATGTGTCCTTGCGATAGTTGGAGGGGATATGTGAACACGCCAAATAAGGGAACCACTGCTCAGGTTTACAAAGCTGTCGTTTCTGTCTATTGTTTGATTTAGGTAACATGAATGCCTTGACGATTTCTTATAATTACAAGCGTTTAATACAATATATTTTTAACTTGACCATTTAGTTCAGTTTGTTTTAATTTCATTGAAATATAAATCATTTTTGAAGTATTTTTTGTGTTATTATATCCTGTTTAATTTTAAATTAATTGCGGTGTTAAAAAGTTGTTGCAAAAATATTTAAGAATACAACATATTCTACCATATTGTGGTGTGCAAATATTTAATGAAATTTTCATATATAAATATTTATATACATTTTAACATATCGCAGCACTTATTTATATTTTTAATAGACATTTTATTTATTTATATGTTTTGTAAGTTTCATTATTTATTTCAAATAATTTTAAAGGTAGATTAATTTTGTAACGGTGGTAACGGTGGTTTAAATAACGGTGGTAGTGTACGGTAGATAGTACTGTACACTACCACCGTTTCCAATTCTAGCCAGTCAGGAGTAGAAACGGCAAAACGAACTCCCCAGCAACCAGGCCTGTTACCTATATGCCTTTACTATCACCGTTTTCAAACCTAACTAGTCAGAAGAAACGACAAAACATTTTTTTAATGAACACAAACAAGCTAGAGCAGAGGTGGGCAAATTCTTTTGACTGCGGGCCGGTAAGTTAAAAAAAAACCTAGTGGCGGGCCATTAAATTATAATTAATCTTGAGGCGAGCCGGTTTATTAAAAACACCTAAAAATAGCAGTAAATATTACGATTATAAAACGTTGTATAAAGATAACATAAGGCATTTTTTTATTTCACAAACCTTTGTTAAAATAAAATCTATTTATGAAGTCGTAATATAGATTGCATATTTCATATATACGCAATCTATATGTTTGAAGTATCAATTCAGTATCTTAATTGTTCAAATTTTAATAGTCTTAACATTTCGACCATTAATTTTTTTAAGGAGGTTCATATTTTTTCTAAAAAAAAACCTTTTTTTTTTGCCCACCGCTTTTTTGCCCACCGCATTTGCCCACCACTGAGCTCCTTTCCTTATGTTCTGTATTGTTACTCGTGATGGTAAAGATTTGGTTGAGCTTTACATATTTAATGTGAAGTGTATTTTTGGGTTTACTATGATTTCAAAGATAAGATAAATTTTAGATAGCAGAAAAGCAGGTGACCTGTGTATTGATACATCTAGGTGACTATAAATATTAATGTTATTGGTGCGTCGATATCCCATGTCCAGGGTCTAATCTCATATATGGTAGTCCACCGACTAGTTTACCTTCCAGGAAGAAACACGATAATGGCGAGCAGGGCCTACGGCGGCTGAAATAGGAAAGGAGTTAGAACCAATCCGGGCAATATGCTGCAAAGTGCAAAGCAGTATAAAACTTAGTATTTAGAACTGGCATTAAATAGTTTTAGACGTATCTATTTTTAAACCATTTGGAAAATAAGGAGGATATATAATTTATGTATTGATCGATTTTTCTGTCGTATCGGAACAGATTTTAAAAGTACTTCCCAGATGTTTCATTACCACCAAGCCTGGCTCTGATGATAGGGTCCCAGAGAAATCGAAAAAGATACTTAATTTTTTGTACCTAGTCTTCTTGTTGAAATTGAAGTTGGTTTTAATCAGTTTTACTGTGCTTAAATTATGACGTGTGTGATGCTCATGGAACATGCTAAATGTGGTTATTAAGTATCTTCACGTCCACATCCCTGAAGAGGTAGGTAGAAGCACAACCAGGGCACCCACGACTAGCCGAAGACACTAAGTCCCTCAATGTGATAGGTGGTAAGCCTATCGCCAACCGGGCACATATCCAATCCCGAGCAACGTTGTTTTAATTAGAATTTTTTAGTAATTGGAATTAATTGAAAACATACATTTTCTGTTTTTTTGGCCGACCAGGCGATCGAACCCGAGACCTCAAGAAGTTAAGTCCAACGTCGAACCGCTAAACCATAGAGGCAATTGGTTTATCATTACACCAAACTCCTCGACTTAGCTCCTCTCCTTTCTGCAAAACAGTGGTGTGTCAGTGGGCAATCAAACGATAATTTCTTTGAAAGTTTTACTTCAGTTAATATTTTATCACAGTGACATATAAACATTGACCTTAAAAGTAAACGATTTATTATTCAAATATAAAAATATTACAATGTTATTCTTTGGCAAAGTGGTGCACCTTACGTATTTTTATTGTAAAATTAGTTTTGAAAATTCAAAACTTTACGACGTTAACCTTAGCAATGGTGGTAATTTTATTGCGCACTCACTAAACTAATATTAATAAAGTTATCGCTATTTTCTTTCCACGAGAGCAATAGAAAGAGACAAAACACTTTTTGTGCTGTCAAATTAGTCCGTCAACGTCATTCCTGCAGACGTTTAATCTATCACCCGAAAAAAGTTGATTAAAAACATCACGATTTGACATGTCCGGACTAATCTGACATGTCCGGACTAATCTGACATGTCTGAAGTGTTCCATCTCGTTCGATTTTCTTTCATTTGAAAAAGACAGCAGGCATCTAAAATAAGTTTAGTTTGTGAACAGCAGAATCACCACCAATATCTACTTAAATGTATATTTTGTTAAAAGGTACCTACTTTTATTATTAGTCTTATCGTTAACACAACAGTTTATTAAAATTTGATATTACATAACCCTTCTTGACGCAAAAATTTAGGAATTGGCATTTTAAGCATTTATTAGCATAGTTTTTAAAATATTGTTTAAAATAAAACATGCAAATATATGTATTCGTCGGCTTATTGCAAGAACTTATTAACTGCAAAAATCACTAAACACGTTTTTATGGATGGATTCATTTTGACATATTCGACAATGCATCTCACTCACTCACTAACTTCTAACTAATTTAAGTTCGATGAAGTTGCAAAAAATTGTAAGATTACAACATTTGATTTGACTAGTTAGTCATTCAAAAAAAAAACTAACTAATTTGCTTTAGGCGTTTCGCAGCTTGCTATGAAATCTTTTTTTTTTTCGAAATTACTACTGTTGTGTACGTCTATAGACTTTAACAACGTCACCGGGCTAGATCCGGGCTGCTATGAAATCCATAACTGAAACTTTGGCAGTCAGACTTTTACTGTTAAAATGTTGACATTAGGTACCGTTTATTAGAGAATAATGAATATGTCACATAATGAATTCTTGCAATAGGCCGACGTATTGCACTACAAAAAACAATGTTTTTTACTTTGTACATATACTTACAATGTTTTTTATATAAATTTCTACGATTTGTGCTTACTGAAGAATCCTAATACAGTCCTTAATCTAGTCAGCCTTTTAAAGCCTCGTTTTAATAAAATACGTATAAACAATAATTATTTCAAAATATTTCAAGTTCTCGACAAAATATTCATATACCTTTCACTATTTTAGTCTCTAAATAAAAGTGGCTAAAGTTTTGGGTTATTGACACTCAAAATCACTACCAAAATGTTTCATTATGAGTGTTAGAAAGTTGTTAAATTGTAAAGAGATCCGTTTATAAGTTACATAAGGCGTTTTTTGGGGTGTAAACCGAATGTTACGAATTTTTTTATAGGGGTGGAGGGGGCTAAGTTAGTCTCAAAAACGTTTTTGTAAAATTACAACAACCCCAGAGGCGTAAATATTTTTATATCTACTGAAGACCAATTAATCAAACAGATTAGCTTGACGGATATGCAAAACAACTTTATAATAATTTGTCTAGAGAGTCCACCAAACTAATTTGTTTTTTTTTCAATCGTTCTTCTTTAAAAAATATTATAACAGTTATGCCTATTCTTGATTTGACGACTTAGTATAAACTGTTACGTACTAAGTTGCCTAAAAAATAAGGCACTAACTGTAATCTAGTTATTAGTTGCACAATTAATTTTATTTTTAAATAGTTAAAAAATATTTTAATAAGGTACTTGCACCCAAGATAGCCCAATTCTTAAGATGCCCCATTTTTTAAAATATTTTAAATTTTTAAAAGTTTGAAAGAGTTTAAAAAATACAAAATATTGAAAATGGGCCATCTTAAAACCTGGGCCATCTTGTGCGCAAGTACCTTATTCCATATTCTAAAACAACTTTTTTTTGAGGACATAGATTTAGTCGCTTCATACTGCAGAGAGTAAGTAATTAATGACGAATCAAAGAATTGAATTGCCAAATAACTACAAATATTCACCCCAGACAGGATTTGAACCTGTAATCTTTTGTCTCAAGCCGACGAATGCTCTAACCATTTGAGCTACAGTATCTCAGTATCGTTACAGAAGCTTTTAAAATGCTGGTACTGTGTTCATCAGTGTCACAGATTAATTAGCGGCTTATCAGAGTTAGTCAGTTTACACTTTGATATTTTCAATTTAGCGACATATTTAATAAGAAAGACTTTAAAAAATCGTCAGGTTTGTCATCGCCAGTGTTGCTAGAAAGCGGTTAGTTTAAATGCAACATTAGGCGAATTATTTCTTTCTTATTTTTTTTTATTTTGGCACAACAAATGCTAAAGCCTAACTTGCTAAGAGACATCGTTAAGTAGTACTGCAGACGCCTTTGTATCTCGTGGAGGTGCTTTCTTCTCCTTCGTAGTTCGTTTGGTCTGAGCCACATTATGCCGGTGCATAACATAGAGAAGTAAGACGAAGCCAACCATGAAACCTGCCAACCCTCCACCAATTGTCAGCCAGGTACGTCGTGATGTTCTGGTGCTTTGTATCTGGAATAGAATCGAAATATCTTAATATAGGTAGGTAATCTTTCTTAATCTTTGTACATTTGTTTGTCACCTTACTACTAAATATATTAGGTTGAAATTTTGAACGTATGTTTTAATGAGTTCCTGGTTAGTTTGTAAACACGGTTGGATAGGTAGCGCTGCTGTTGTTAAGTGGCCAAATTTAAGCAGTATGAGGTGCTGGCCTGGCATCAGTAATATATAACTTTTTATTGTATATCACAAGAAAATGACAATATTTTTTGGATTTTCACTATTTGAAGTACAGGGGTTCGATTTGAAATTTTAATCATGTTTTTTACCTACCAAAATGACATACTCGATTTCAATTTCCAATATTGCACGAATCGAGATTCAAGAGTAACATTTCTGGTAGGTATTGAAAATAATTTAAACAAATGTGAAAACATACAGTATAAAAATAAACAAGACGTTATTTGTTCTGAATGAGCTCACCTCAGTATATTCGTTCGTACACTTGTGGTAGCTGGCGTTCAGACTTGCTGGTATTTCTAGCTTTTGGCAGTTTTCGAATTCTGAAATAAATAATTGTCTTCTATATATAAATGTCTCACAAAGTAAGATTTTTTATATACCTATTCGATTTGTTAAAAAACAAATTCGAGTAATATTTTGTTTAAGACTAGTACTTATTTTGGGAAAGAAGACGAGAATGCCCAGTAAATGCCCATACTGTGCGGCATTCGCAAAATCTTCTTCAATATTTTCGTGTACGAATTGGTCCTATTTAAGTAAAGAACCAAGGGGTAGGCATAGGTACAAGTAGGGCACCCACGATTTTCCACAATGAGGTGGTAGGTAAAGCTGGCGTTCACTGAGCACTTAATTAATTACTGTTCTCTGTTTTTAGCGGGAAAACGCGATATTTATCGATTCCTCTCTCCCCCCCAGTCTTATTCAAGACAATATTAAAATATTGATAAGTGAGATTTGATTCATCCGCGTCACTTCCTAGGTTGTTCAAGGGGGTTGAAACACATAGAACGTCTTAAGTAATTATTCACGTGTTTTGATAATGATTTATATTATAATATTAAACGACAAACAAACGTGCTTGTACGGATAGATTTCCTGAGGTAAGAAATTCAAAAGTAAGTTTACCGGCAACTCAACCATCTAAACCGGAACACATAAACGGAAAGCAATAACGTCATCATAGAGGAAATCGCATAATGTCAGCGCTTTCCGTTGACGTGTTCCGGTTTAGATGGATTTAGCGCGAAGCCTAACATCCCGACCTCAGATTGGCAATGCACCTTTGGTGTTTCCGCCTGCCTGTTTGCCTGCCAATACTATGAAAAAAATAGGTAACCGTTTCGTACCTAATACCAATCTGAGCAAGTCGCTGCGAAAGTCACGGTGCCTACTCATAAGTTACGGTGTTAGCGGCCAATGTTCGCCTTTTACGATCTGCCTGTTAGGAAGGGAAATAGTCTGTTTTGCAAAAGAGCCCGGAGCAAAACACGGGAAAAGCGAAGGGGGATAGAAATGAGGGGTATGTTAGGTATGTGTTTCTTCTTACCTCTAGAATTCAATCTTGAATAATCTCCCAATTGGAAAAAGATATGTCTCTCTTGAAACCAGGTGATGGTTAATCTCAGATCACAGACCTTAATGTTATCAATAGTTTCAGTGATGTCTACTTTATCCAGCTTGCACATATTGCTGAAAGTCTCTGCGTTTAGTGCTATAAGTGGATTATGGGATATGTTATAAAATTTCAAATGTGGCAACACACCCCAATCTGGCAATACCTTAATTTTACACTCGGATAAGTCCAGCAGTTCTAGTGGTGCTTTGATTGGTTTAGTTACTTCAAGTTTACTTAAATGTAAGTGTAGTAAAGGGTTGCCATTTAAATATAATTTCCTCAATGAGGGTAATTGAAAAAGCGAATCTGGCAGTTCTAAAATAACGTTTTTTGAGAGATCCAAGGTTTCCAAATACGACAAATACGAAAAGGCATCAGGATCTATTGAGTAGATTTGATTTTCTGTTAAGTATAAAAATTTGATGTTGGTGTACGAGGACAATGTATCAGCTTGTACTTCCTGTAATTTGTTGTCACTGAAGTCAAGTATCTGAAATAAAAAAAACATGTTATTGTCCATTTAAGTAGAATTTTAAAAAATGAGGAGGTTATATGTTCGGTCCCTATATTTATTTTTTTGAAAGAGAGTATTTCCGAGTTGGTCTCATTGCCATCAAGTCTGTGTAATTTACCAACGCGTTTGCGTTTCGACGATGTAACTTTATGGAATTATTAGTTCTTTCAACTAACCGCTAGAAGCACTGACAATAGCTCCATACATTTGGTCGTACGGTCGGTCGGCGAAACCGTATTCGGGCAAAATTGCTGCACAGCATGCCACCGCCAGTGGTTTTGTACTTGTTACCTATGCTCGCCTTTTACGAGCTGCCAAGCAGAATAGCAGATGGTTTATTCTACATATGTGAACAGAACCAACACGGAAAGAAACGATTCTTACAAGCGAGCTCACGGGCTGCCTGATGGTAAGCGGATACCGCTGTCCGTGGATATATGCAACAGAATGGGGGCTACACATGCGCTGTCAACTCTTGAAAACAGATTTTAAGCGTTTTGAATGATTACATGTCATAAATCTCGGGGAAAGCAGAAACAGGTAGTGAGTACCACAGTAACAGGTACCACAGTTTGGTAGTATCTAGTACTCTTAAATCCCTAATAAGGCAATATTGGAAATTGGAATCGGACATGATATTTCAGGTACCTACTCTTAATCACAATAATTCTCATTTATTCAGTCTAATTTCTAATTTTTGTAATTTGTTACATTAAATTTATTAATTTAATTAGGTAAATACTTTTTAACTAAAATGATAAAAACATCGCCTCTGTGGTCTAGCGTTCCGGGTGTTGAACTTGACTGCATGAGATCCCAGGTTCGAATCCCGGGTCGGCCAACAAAAAGAAAATTGGATTTTTCCATTTTTCTAATAAAAAAAAATTGTTGGTCGGGATTGGAAATGTGCCCGGTTGGCGATAGGCTTGCCACCTATCACATTGTGGGACATAGCGTCTTCGGCAAGTCGTGGGTGCCTTGGTTGTACCTCTGCCTAACTCTTCGGGGATATGGGCGTGAAGATACTTTTTTTTTATAAAAACATAGTAATTTATTTTAAGACTTAAATTGACATGTGAAATTTTTAATTGTATGTTGAATAGTTTTTATTAATATATGTATATGTCTTGTTTATAGTTCCAATTTCATTTGGTTTATAATAATTTGTATGACATAAAATTGTTAAAGTATGTAATTTGCATGCCAATTAATTGGTACAGTAGGAGTGCTGTAAATAATTATAACAAATCAAATATCTAGCCTGCTAAAAGCAAATAAAGATGATTGATTGAATATTAGCGAATTATTAACACTAATGGTCGTCCATTGTTCGAAATTAAATATTAAAATATGTTCAAACATTTAGGTTCTATTATTAGTTATCTTTTGATAAGAGCGCCATCTTTATTTATCAAGTACAGCTGCTTTGTTTTCAAACATTATGAATATAGTTTGTGCGCATTCTGTGATATTTTATCGTTATCAATATTTGTGTTTGTGTGTGCGTCAAATGTATGGTAGTATGTGTAATATTTTATTTATTGCTTTAATGCACTTTATAAGCATTATTATTGAAAATTATTAGTGTTCTACACTTCTCATATACATAAGCTATAAATGAGTGTGCCCAATTTCATACTCCTCCTTCCACGCAATTTTCGTAAAAAGGGGTCCAAAATTTTACTTCACGAATTAGTATCTATTATGATATAGTTAAAAATAAACAATAAACTATTTTATCGGATTCGTTAATTTTTTTGGAACTAACTGTTAACAATCCGCTAATACTATATTCAAGAACATCCAAAACGACATATCCGATTCCAATCTCCCATTCGCATGAAATCGAGATTCAAGAGTTACTATAAGTTTAATCCAATCAAGACTCAGGTTATTATTATTGGTAGCCCCGGCCTTATTAATAAGATAAATTGGTCTAGTGTACCCCCTGTTAAATTAAATAATGTTATTATCCCATATAGTAATTACGTTAAGAATCTAGGTGTTTTTATCGATAATAATCTTTCTTGGACTAAGCAACTACAGGAGGTCAGTAGGAATTTTTTTTTTGCTTGGAATTCGTTGAAACGTCTTCGCTTTTTGCTCCCGATTCCTACCAAGATTATTCTTGCTGATTCCCTGCTACTTTTAATTTTAGATAATGCTGACGCTAGCTGTGTAAATCTTACTGTTGAGCAAATAAATAAACTCGAGCGTCTTCAAAATCTTTGTATTAGATTCATATTTTCATTGCGTAAATATGATCACGTTTCCGAGTTTCGTGCTAGGCTCAAGTGGTTGCCTATTAACATTTGCCGGAACTGCCATATCCTGTCTCTTCTTTACTCTATTCTCTTTGATCCATTTGCGCCTATTTATTTAAAGGAGAGATCTAAGTTCTGTAACAGTAAAGTAATATTTCTCAGGTCCAATGATAATTATACACTTCAAGTTCCCTCTCATAACACTTGCTACTATAGCCGTTCTTTTACCTCGCAAGCAGTGAGGCTTTGGAATTCTCTTCCCGTAGATATCAGGAGAGCTCCAAATATTAATATTTTTAAAAGTATGTTAAAACGTCACTTTCTACGATCGCTGTGATTAATACTTTTATTTACCTTCAAGTTTCAAGGAGGTGCTTGTGAAACTTCTGACAACGGCGAGTAGTGTAGTGGTTGAAAGGTACAGATGGTATACCTATCTAAAACTGAAATGCTTCTCAGAACACTCCCTATTGTAAAAAATATATTAAGAAGTAAGAACCTACCTATTTCTAAATAATTGATCAAATCGTGATGTGGTTATGCTATTGGAGTAGGTTTTTGCAATTTTGCTTTGAAATTATTATAATTTCATGTGAAATGTTATTGTCTCTGTGGTCTAGCGGTCCGGCGTCGGACTTGACTACTTAAGCTCCCGGGTTCGATCCCCGGCTCGGGCAACAAAAAAGAAAAGTTTATTATAAAATTTCTAATAATAACGTTGTGCGGGATTGGTATGTGCCCGGTTGGCTGTAGGCTATCACATTGTGGGATTTAGTGTCTTCGGCTAGTCGTGGGTGCTTTGGTCGCGCCACTGCCTAGCTCTTCGGAGTTATGGGCGTAACGATATTTTGATATTGAAAGACGAATCTTAAATCTTATTTACAGAAATAATTAACGCCCCAGATTCTTTTAGATGGCTAAAGTTAATTAAGTTACTTGTTTTAAATGTAAAAACCAATTAATGTCAGTAAATATAAGATAAAAACAGATAAGATAACAGTTGTTTGATAGCAGTTGTCCCTCCATAAACCATTGCTGCCATGTTGGTACCTACAAAATTTAAGCGCAGTAAAATTGCAAGCAACGTTGTCTAACGGCCAATATTAATAATCAATCCTAATCCAAACTTGCTGTCCAAGATTGATATTTTGATCCATTAGTATGTTATCGCTTGCCAATAACATATCTGTGGACAGGATAAATATGGCAATTAGATATATGATAGGCCGGCGGATACGCAGCTATCTAGATTGCTTGAAATCCATCCTCTAGATACGTTATTGATATTGGCCGTAACTAATCAAAACATCTGCATTACTAATTTTAACACCATGCATGCATTACTTATGATAAAAATCTACTTAGTGATAAATTGAAGATAACATTCTTTTTACAGTCTGTTAAAAATTAAAAATTTCCGACACTTATGATATAAGCGGCCGTATGAACTGAGTTTAGTTTAACACGTAAATCGTATGAAGATAATTTTATTTTTCCTTTTTGCAATCCAAATGGCATTCCTATTTATGCAGCAGGTGTTTGTAAATTTTTGTTTTTTGCATAAAGCGCTCAATTCTGGATCCAGATTCAGACTTTTCGAAATTAAATGATAAGCGAAATGAAACTTAATAATTTGCACGAGAGGTCTTAGAAAACTTTCATTTAATTATAATATTTTTATTTTATGATAAAAGTATCAAGTTAAATCTATCTCTAAATAAATAAATTAATGTTACATAACAATTTCTGTTTTCTTGTACATGTTATATTTTTGAAACCTAAGGTGTATAAGAAAGAATTGCGAATTATATACATCTGGCGGATATCTTTATCGATATCGATGTAGAATTCTTTTTATGTCGGTCCTCTTTTTATGTTAAAGAATATTGCAGTGACATGCCAATGTGTTCAATATAGTCAAGATATAGCACTATCTCAGTCTTGCAGGAACTAAAACAGAATAGAACAGTTTATAGTTTATACCTATCGCTGATCGTCTATGGTCTATAATTTTCGGGTGAAATCGAATATTGGTAACAAAAAAGTATATTGTGAAAGATTCAGAATCTTACCTCTATTCCACCTTTAAGACTCGGTATCTTTGTAAGCCGAAGACCTGCACAATGAGCTCCATACATGTCATATGCATATGCGTAAGTACATTTTGTCGGCAGTGACGCTAGAGCTTCTAAATCTGTTACTTCTTTGGCATAGATCCGTAGCGCCAATATTGCTATGAATAGTGTTGGGCAACGCCAATTTCTGTAAATGAAAAAAAAAATAAAATTAGCAAAGATCTCTTAAATTTTAGACTAATAATTTTGCATAGCTCTCGCTTGCACGTTCTTGAACTTTGGGCTATTGAATTTTATTAAACACAGCCAAGTTGTTTCTGATTAAGATTGATATCTTTTTGTGAAATGTTTATTGACCACAAACATAACATTTCTCTATTACTATAGATCTGAATTTAATTCAGGGCTGGAAACCGGTATTTTTTTAACTTGGTTTAAAACGGTTTCAAACCAGGTTTTCAAGAGTGTCCGTTCAGAGCCTATTTACGAGCGATAGCGCTTCTGGATTAACCTGGTCATTTCGGTATAACGTGTGACGAGAGAAGCGTTATCTACTCTCTTCGCTCAGTCAGGTTTCCGAGCCCGAATTTAATTAGGTAAGAGTACATAATTAAATTACTTTAATATTAGCGCGACACCGTAAGATAGAGTTAAAAAAGAGCAAAATAAATGCAGAAATAGTGGGTAATAATAATTGGAAACAAACAAATGTTTTTGGGGAATTCCTTCATTAATAGGAGCCTTTAGTATACCAATGGTAACGACTATTCCCAACAGTACAATTGAGAGGTACTACGAGTATTCAAGACGTATTAAATAAACCCAAACACGAGGTTTTAGGAGTTCCTGTGACCACCATCTTTCCATTTGTTGTCATTAAAGTTAAGTGGCATACGTAAAAAACCAGCTCAATTAGTTGAGGATGACTGCTTTAAATTAGAACAGCAACATTCGACTCCTACAAATATTCTTATACATAGAAAATTAAATAAATAAAATCTTGTAAAAAAATGCCTAAACATTTTATTTAACTCGAATTTAAACGTTTTTTGCCTAACCACAAACAATTTGGAGGCATGTTTAACTAAACACGTCATGTAGATGACGGAAAGTCGGTATGTTATTGGTTGAATATCCAATTTTAGATAGTGTTTAATAAAACACGTATTCAACGTCTGTACATTCTTTTGTAGTAAGACAGCCAGTCTTTATTCTTATCGCTCTTGATTAATTATGCAATAAATGGTTGTTTGTTTACAGACATGCTCTGTTTACTATCTGTTCCAGTGATTATCAAGGTTATCATTGGTTGACCTACAAGACCAACACGAAAGAATATTTTTGGAGAGCTATTCCCACATGGATACTTTCATTGCTTATCTCGTCTCGTTTAGCTGTTTTTTACTTTAAACTGGCAAAGTCCAGATATGAGCAAGAGCGTTGCCAGCCGATCGATGGCCTAACTAGATGGGGGCAAGTTGAAACGGAGATTGAGAAAAATATACATTGTAGGTTCAATCAGGAGCCTTGTGCCCTCAACTTTTTGACTTGCCTTGTATTTCGCTCTAAATAGTAGCAAACTAGTAGAAAATAACTAGAATAATCGATTAACGGCCAATGTTAATAATATTTCTATAAAGATGGATTTCAAGCAATCTAGATAGCTGCGTATCCGCCGGCCTGTCCTATACCTAATTGCCATATTTATCCTGTCCACAGATATGTTATTGGCAAGCGATAATATAAAAATGGATCAAAATATTAATCTTGGACAGCAAGTTTTGGATTACGATTGATTATTAATATTGGCCGTAAGTCAACTTAAAGACATAATACTGTTTGCTTTATCATTTTTCTTAGAATCTCTAGCAGCTGCCCCTCTTGCTCCCCTTGTCGACGCCCTTGGATATGAGTGAAAGCCACGTATTTAAAATACATAGACGTCAAGTTTACTTTTTATAGACGCTTTGGTTCCAAATCTTTCGATTTTCGATATTGGCTTCATCCCTGTTTTCCTTCCAGGCAAGATTTTATATGACTAGTAAAAACTATTCTATATGTTAATTGAAGTTACCCTCTATGTATGTGCCAAATTTCATAAAAATACAAACTTTCACATTTATAATATTAGTAGGAAGGATAGGATAAGAAAGCAAACTGGCACACGACTCTCGTGGTGGTCAGACAAATTTGCCCTATAGACACCATAGGTGTAGCCTTGTGGCGAAGGTGCAGGTCGGATTTAGAGGTCTGGTTTAGAGGTTAGAGGCCTTGGGGCAAAAAAGGATTAAAGACCCTTGGCCCCATTTTTTTTTAAATAAAATGAACAAGTTTTTCGGTCGAGTTTTCCATTAATATTTAAGAATAATAAAATCATGTTTAAAGGGAAAAAATATCAATGGATGTTTACTAGTCGAAATTTGAAAAAAATTATTACGAAGTTTCTAGTGTGGAGGTTGCACGTTTGTTGAGGCCCCGGGTTGTTGCTCCGGGTGCCCTCCCCTAAATCCAGCCCTGGGCCTGTGGTCTTGTTAGTAGGTAATGATTTATTTAACCTTTGCTCGCTTCTAACGAGAATTAGAAAGGCAGATGGTCTATTTTACACAGGAGACTTGATACAACGCTGGGGAAGATTCCAGTGCTACTGTCATCGTCTGGTTCGGAACATAATATGGTAGCAGGTAAACTCACTCACACAAAAAGCGTAATATCCAAGTCATCTAAAGTCAGTGTTTCCCAAATGCCGGAATGCGTCTCGGTACAGGACCCTTCAAATTAAAAACCGACCTGCAACATTCGATAACGATCGACAGAGACGTGAAAACTGCAAGCGCTGCATCATACTATGCTGTCGTTCGCGTATCGCCGCTAGTCATAGATATTCGGTTAGTTTAAACGGGTTTTTTGCAACTAGATTTAAAGTTCGATGAAGTTGTTATGTTGAAAAATCTAAGTAAAATGACCTAGTGTATGCAGTTTGTGTTTAAGTGGGTCTCGAAAGAGCAGTTTGAAAATTACCGGGCCATGACAGAACAATGTTTGGGAAACATTGATCTTAACCGTTAAAACCTTCGGTAACTATAGGTAACATATCTTTTACAATAAAAAAATCAATCAGTTTGTTTGTCGTTGAATTGCGTAAAAAAAATAAGGACAATTGCCAGTTTTTCGTGACTTACTTGCACGGCATGCACTGTTGGTTTGGTCATGTGGAAGAAATGATAAATTAAAAATTGACAAAACAGGTACACCATGCAAATGTGGGTGGATGTAGGTAGCCGGAGAGATCTAGGTTGATATTCCACAATCAAATCGCTCGTTTGTTATCCAAGGGTATCCGAAACTGGTGCGTTTATATGAAAGGGGTAATGGATGTAACGGAAGCTAGGCAGGTCTCTAAGGATCGTGATATTTTGGTACTCAATATTCTCTGCCCATAACGTTAGAGACTTGGCGCGAATATAAGATCCTAAATATGTAATAATCTTCTTCCTGCAATCTCAGTGTAGCTGGGGTCAGTAGAGTTACTCTTGAACCACGATTCATGCAATATTGGATATCGGAATCGAGTATGTCTCTAAGGTATTTGTATCTTAATGTTAATATTCCGCTATTACTTTGTTCAAAAGTACCTAAATAACATACAGGGTGTAATTGACACTGTAACGAAAACTTCTGTGGTAGTTCATATACATATCGGACTTCAAATTCCTTTTACAGTTTTTGCCGGAAATAAGTGGTCGAATATTTAGCATTTTTTCAGCCCAAGGTTTATCGCCTCTGTGGTCTAGCGGTTTAGGTGTTGAACTTGACTGCATGAGGTCCCGGGTTTGAATCCTGGGTTGGGCAACAAAAAAAAATTGGGTTTTCCAATTTTCTAATAAAAAAAAGGTTGCTCGGGATTGGGTATGTGCCCTGTTGGCGAAAGGTTTGCCACCTATCACATTGTTGGACTTAGTGTCTTCGGCTAGTCGTGGCCTGCCTGGCCTGGTTGTGCCTCTGCCTACCTCTTTGGGGATGTGGGCGTGAAGATACTTTTGCAAGAGTAACATTTCGTGACTTTATTCGTAAAATAACTTAAAATTAAGTGGTAAGCGATTGAAGCGCTACTTATAAAGGTTTTTACTTTATCTCATTCCATCTTAAAATGCCTTGTACCAGCCATGTAGGCTTACTATTAACTAAATTGTAATAATTCGCAAGAATAGAGTTCAAAAAAGTATCTTGACGCCCATTTCCCGTACGGGGTAGGCAGAGGCGCAACCAGGGTACCCACGATTAGCCAAAGACACTAAGCTTCGCAGTGTAATAGGTAGCTAGTCTTTCGCCAATGGGGCACATATCAATCCCGGGCAACGCTATTTTGATTAGAAAATTGAAAATATACACTTACTTATTTTCATTTTTTTTTATTTTCCGACTTGGGGATAGAACCCGGGAGCTCAAGAGGTCAAGTCTGACACCAAACCGCTAAACAACCGATATCAGATTAACTACAATAATTTATCCTAATACAATTTACAATATTGCATGAATCGAGATACAAGAGTAGCCCTACTGGTACGAGTAAGATGTACGCCATGTTTGATTGATATAAACGAGCATTGCGTCGTGACCGAATTTACATGATTAATCTCTTACGAAAACTTTACCTACTATAGAGATAACGCGAGATGAGTGACAGAGCCACTATCTACAAGAACTATTTTTATGTTTGTTGCTCAATTCCTAGGTAAAACTTCTATAACGAGAATATTACTTGTTTTAACTAGTTTTGTTTTTTTAATTTTATTCCAGTCGGGGAAAGGCAAAGGATACGTCTTCCGTATTAATAAATTTTTTCTTGCTATATATTTTTAATTTATGTCTTTCATATTATTTCTTTATTTAAGTCATTAGTCACTATTTACACAGTTTTATCTGGGTGTTGTTTTAACTAGGTTATTATGGTAGTTTGGCTATTGTTTTCTTTAGTTTTTGGCATTAGCGTTAGCATTTGCCACAACTCAAGTTGAAATTTGATTCAAGTTACTGGATTTAACAAAATTATTCAAATTAGTCATTAGCCGTCAAAGAAAGTCGGTCTGAGGAAAACGGTGGCCTCTACTCAATCTCATTTACTGACATTTGTCGGGAAAGAGGAAGTATAAGATACATTAATTTCTTCATGATTATTTCACTCGTGCACTTTAAATGAACAAAACTTGTTCAAAATGTTAACAATATTGACTAATTTCACTCAAAATATCAAGGAGATTCAATAGTTACGAACAATCGACGACTACCTTTTCTCTTGATGGTGCTAAAAACTCCAACTTCGGCGATTTGTAAAATGTTCAAGTAATTATTAGCCCAGACACGGGTCGAGCACTGAAAAAGGTTGTTTTTTTTATGTTATAGGAAGGCAAACAAGCAGACGGATTTCCTGATGGTAAGAAATTAACGCAGCCTAGAGACTCCAAAGATGGTAATAGTGCGTT
>NJDC01058141.1:508060-519170 GCA_002245475.1 Calephelis virginiensis | reverse complement strand
TCTAAAGTAAATATATTTACAGTAATTGACCATGCCCTAAATACAGTCGATATAGATATTTTGTTCTCTATCTTACCGTTTCATATTTAGTGATAAACTCAAGGTTAACTCGTATTGTTAAATTAGAAGAAATTTGACTTATAGATTAGATTATGTTATATCATGACTCAATCCGAATCAATTGCAAGTAAAACTTATCAAATCAAGGCGGAGGTATTGAGTAAAAAATTGTAAATTTAAGGAAAGATATTGTTCTTAAGATTGTCAAATTAAGGCGAACATATTTACAAAAAAATGGTGAATTAAGGTGAAGATATCGTAGCAAATATTGTCAAATTAAGGTGAAGATATTAAATTAAAATTTCTATTTAAGGTGAAGATATCTTGTGAAAAGATTGACAAATTGTTATTAAGTAAAATATCACTAATTTTGGCGAAGATATTAATGAAAAAATCGTCAAACTATAAAGCTAATATTTAACGTACTAGATAAGAGAGCAATATGTTTGTTTATTTATAGATTAGATTATCCTCTCCTATTCCCTCTATATTCTGGAAGATCGTACCACTGGACCACACATACCTACAGGACATTGTTATTAAGGCGGCAAGGTGTAAGGGGCTTGATCACTACTGCGCAAGTTATTTTAAAGCAATCTATCACAAATGATCTTGTTGGTAATGAGTACTGACCCATTTAACCTATGCCATTAGAAGCTGCCAAATAGAAAGACAGATGGTCTATTATACACAGTCGCCCCGAACCAACATGACCAATAACATTGTCGAATAGCGACCTCAAAGCAAACGACAGATTATTATAACAAATTATTATTACTAGTGGTCGCCCGTTGGTCGAAATTTGACCATAATGAATTTTAATATCTTGTTGATAAGAACGCCATCTTCATTTCTCAATACCAACTACTTTGTTTCCAAACTGTATGGTTTCTGTGATCTTTTATCGTTATCATTAATATATTTGTTTGTGTGTGTCAAATGCATGGTAGTGTGGGTAGTGTTTTATTTATTGATTTGATGTACTTTATAAGCACTATTATTGAAAAACATTAACGTTCTGCACTTCTCCTACACATAAATTATAAGTGTGCCAAATTTTATGCTCCTGCGTCCGCGTAATTTTCGTAAAAAGTGGTCCAAAGTTTTGGCATCGCGTATTAATGTATAGATTTACCTACTCTATCTTTTCCACTTTCCTCAAGTATATTTGCTGATTGTAAGCGCAAATGTTCATGTGTCTTAATTGATAAGGTCAAATTAATTCTTTTAATTGACTTGGACTTTGTCAACTGGATGCAGCTTCTTGGAAGATAATGACTCACGTCAAGTGATGTTTTTACTTTGAACATATAATTTTGGTGAATGGTATTTCTAAATATTTACATGACGAAGCACCAGTAGTCAAGTACTTAGTTTGTGTATTTGTGTTGTTTGTATATTTTTTGTTACATTACTCTACTTAATGGGTTTTGCGATGACACGTTATATTGACAGCAAAACCCTGAATTCTTGCATCCAACCGTCAATTTAAAGAAATACACAAACACCAAATTATTGTATCTAGATAAATAATAATAAATAGTATCCTACTATAATATTATATATTTCAATATTATAATTGCGAAAGTTTGTAAGTATGTATGTATGGATGTTTGTTACTCTTTCACGCTCGAATGGCTGAACGAATTTGTCTGAAATTTGGAACACAGATAGATTGTGACTTGGATTAACATATAGGCTACTTTTAATCCCGATCACACAACGGGCTCCTTTAAAAATGCGGGTGAAGCCGCGGGCCACAGCTAGTTGATAAATAGTTTAAATCTATGTTTGAAAATTGAATATATTTAGACTAGCAGCAACCGCGACTTCGTTCGCGATTGCCTGCACCCTAACCCAAATGAATTTAATTTCAAGGGTTTTTTTGACTTTATATGTAGTCCGTAATTTCTGAAATAAAAAAGTTATAACTTGGAAAAAATATACGAGACAGTTTGTTAAGCACATACCACAAAACAAAAACATAGTAAATAAAATCGGATTACGCGTTAAAAAATATGCATTAAAAATTAAAGCGAAATGTACTTTTTGACTTTTAATCCTCTCCCACTAGAACTTCCCTCAAAATATAGAGTATCTAACTGTCGAATTCCGTTACGATCTGTGGAGTTACTCTTGAATCTCGATATCATGCGAATTGGAAATTGGAATCGTAAATGTCACTTTAGATACTTTTGGACACAGTTCTAGCGGATTATTAACAATAAGTTAGAAATGAATTCAGCTAATCTGACAAAACAATTTATTGTTTACTATTAACAAAATTTTAATAATTAGCCAGTATTGTGTTCAAGAGTACCTAAAATGACATACTCGATTCCAATTTCCAATATTGCATGAATCGAGCTTCAAAAGTAACCCTACTGTTCAATAGATTCAGGGATAAACAGATAAAAATTCTAAAATTGCCAGAAATGTGTTCCTTAGCCTATGTTTGTATGTTTGTTTGTGTGTGTATTTGTGTGCGTGTCTGTCTGTTTATGGCCTCATAACTTTTGAACGAATGGAGTGATTGGGAATTTTTTGTTTGAAAGCTGATGTGATTCTTGGCTACATTACGTATAGGTTTGGTCTGGAGTTCATTGAAAATTTTGAATTTTAATATTATTTTAATGTCTTTAATGTACATAATTCACCCGTCTAAAGTTTCATTATCGGTATAGATAAATAGTTGGGATAGAAACCCCAATAGAAAATATTTTTTCGACTTAGAAACAGGCCTTTTTTTCTGCATTACGTTGAAGGAGTAATTTAGATTGGATTTTTGATACTTAAAGAACAGATACGTCCATTATCAATCCACTTACGTCCGAAAGAAAGAAACATTATATGATATGCGAGGGAAACTGCTTTCTATGGCATACAACTGCGAGCAAGTACACGCATCTCCTAATTATTGAGACATTCATGACCTACAGACACTACAGAGCCCTTACCATGAGTTTACGACTTGTCAAGTTTACTATACTTGCTACCGTTACATAATGTAAATGAAAAATTTGAACAGCGCCTCTATCGGTGATTAATAGAAATACATTTTTAGACCAATAGTATCACAGATTTCGATTCTTAACTTATGGAACGTAATCTATGCCAACTCATGGTAAAAGCTCAGAGCCCTTACCATGAGTTTAAGGCTTGCCAAGTTTACTATACTCGCTACCGTCTCTGTAAATTATTTATATGAAAACTTTGAAAAGCGCCTCTATTGGTAAGAGAAACACATTTTAGACCAAAAGTATCACAGATTTCGACACGTAACTTACCGAACGTAATCCCTACCAACTCATGGTAAACTGGTGAATGTAGTATTAAATTAAAACCAAGACAAATTCTTTCTTAGTCTTAGACTACTTACTTCAATTTAAATAATTTTCGGATCTGGGTGTTTACTAAATTTATTCTGGTATCTATTTAAGTATTTCTATGTACTAGAATCGTCGACTAACATTCATAAAAGAAGCATATAATTTGCTTACTTTGAGGTTGGATCTAATTAGCGTAACTTGTCGAGGAATATTTATTGTTTACTAGCCAACCCGGTGAACTTCGTATTCCTTGACATTAATAGTCATTGACAGTCTGTGTAAGAAGAATTAAAGTGTTCTTTTTCCGGTTTTCTCTGCAAGTTTCCCAGTTTTTCTCTTTATATAAACCTTCTCCTGATAATAACTAACCCAAAAAAGAATTATTAAAATAAAAGAATTATAAAAATTATAAAAATGACCACACGAAGTAGAGATTTAATTTTATATATAGACTAGCTGTCTCGGCGGACTTCGTTCCGTTCCACGCTCTTTGCAAAACCTAAAATGTTGTTTTTTTTTTCTATTTTCTACGCAGATTTTTTCTTATCTTTTAAACCTTCCTTGGACTTCCACAAATTAGCCAAATCGATCCAGCTGTTCTTGAGTTTTAGCGAGACTAACGAACTGAGAAGATTAAGAAAATAAAAAAAAACGTTATCAGAGGTGGACGATTAAGAAAGTAAATTAAAAAAAACGATAACAGAGGTGGAAACTGAGCCTTGCTGGATATTGTAGTTAGAACCCACTCGACCAGAGAAGTAGATTTATGAATAGACTTGAACTAGTATTTAGCTTTTTATGTTTGAACGGAAGCGTTCCATGTAGTTAGTGTTGTGAGGGACACTCCTACGCAGCGTGCGTGGCGGCCCCAATTGTTTGATTGATCTTTATGATGGGCCTCGCCCCAGCCAATGTTAATCGAAGGAAGAATTGATCCAGCGAAACTATTTTTAAACAAATCACTGACCTCTGTGCGAAGAAAATAATGCTTTCTGCAGTCCTACATTTAACTTAATCTAAACTAATAATAAAGAGAAAAGATTTGATTGTTTGCTTGTATTAAATAGGCTCCGAAATTACAGGACCGATTTCGAAAATTCTTTTATCATTAGAAGCCGACATTATCTCTATGAACATAGGCTTTAAAATGGGGAAAATGCTTCAATATCACAGAACAACGGATAGTAAAAACTATCCTTCATATATTTCATATAACTTGTAAACGGCTGACCCGATTAATTTGAAATTTTAGGTGGGTATTTCAATGGTCTACTGGATGATTTGAAATTACATTGGGACCCGGTAGGTGGCGTTACCATTGGTATGTCGTTTACATTATCCTTGCTTATAATAAAGAGGAAACACTTAATTGTTTGCTTGTTTAAAACTACTGGACTGATAAAAAAAAATCTTTTACCATTAGTAGTCGACATCATCCCTGATGAAATTAGGATACGTTATTTTTAGGGAAAATTGGAAATTTGTCCACCCGTGCAAAGTGGTGACGGCCTGCTAGTAAATAATAAAGCTACTAGTATTATAACATTATAATAGTATTGGTATAATCATAAAATTGAAATGTTCTACCAACCAAACCTATTAGTAATTTAGTAATTAATAAGAACCATCTTGATCACTTCACCTTTCAAACGAAAAAGCACATCAAAATCGGTCTATTCGTTTAGGAGTTCGAAGCCACACACACACACACACACACACACACACACACACGCACGTCAATTTTGCAACCTTTTTTTTTCAGACGGATGTGTCAATGCGAATACGCATAGCGAAGGATAAGTAAAGCTACACCTACCGCTTTCATAATGTTCTTCGTATTCTTCCTCCTTTGGCAGATTTTTTAAGGCAAGTTCAGGTATGCTATTAAAATACTTTCATTTTTTTATTGACTTAATAATTTAGTTCTAAAGACTTGTTTCTAAGTTAGTTCTAAAGTGAGGGTGGACGGACCCTACGAATGAGCTACGATCCTAGCTACGGCCTACGGGTTCTTTGTAAAATCGTAACTGTGTTTTTAAAAAGTTTTCGTCTACGAGCTTTACCAAAAAAGGTACTAGAGAACTTAAAAAATATACGGGACGTTTTCACAAATGATAACAAGTGAAAAAAATGAAATAATATATGGAATTCTTCGTATTGAAACAAGATATCCGGAACATTAGTCATAGACAAGGAAAATTGAGTAATGTTAGTAAAATTTAACATTTCTGATAAATTAAACTTACAGCGTAGAGCCCATAGATAAAGTTGAATCATGCCTGAAACTCAAACGATAGTCAAAGGTATATACTTCTTACCACCAACAAAACTTATTTTAGGTGTATACCATCTTTTTTCAATGTAACAAAACCTAACCGGCGTATTTGTATGAAAAGGGTTATGAATGTGGAGGAAGCCAGGCAGGTTTGCAAGGATCATGAGGTTTGGCACTCGATATTCTCTGCCTCCTAAGTAAGGGATTTGGCTTGAAGATATCAATGTATGTAACAAAAAGTTAGGAGATTGAACATTTTAAACATCAGTTTAGTCCGGATAGGTCAAATTGTGACGTTTTTCCGAGGAAACTATGAAAAGTCTGTAGAAATGTCATGAACAAACTAATCTGACAGCACTAAACGTGTTTTGTCTTTATCTAATATTGTCGTCGAAAGAAGATAGCGATAACTTAAAATTAGTTTAGAATGTGCGCAATAAAATGATCACCATTGTGTTTGTTTGTTTTGCTGTTTAAAGCGCTTATGCCATTGGCCATAGACAATGCTCGGGTTCGGTTTCTGACAGGGGGAAGAGGTTTTTTTTTTAGATATTTTATTGAATCAGGCGTTACTTTGCGGAAATCCATTATAAAGATGTAAAATAAGCCTTTATTTTGCTAATTCCGCGTAAGCAGTGTAACCGTTGTGGCAAATAATCCTCCAAACGACACAGAATGTGACAAGCCTAACTGACGTTCCCACCACCCACTTCCGCGACCAGAACACGAATATAGGAAGAGCTCGGGAAACAATATAAATTGTCACGTTCTTTACATGTGACAACCCTACCTAACCCTACCCTACCTACCCTACCCTAGGTTTTTTTTATGTGAGAGGACAACGAATAAGTACACGAGTCTCCTGATGGTAAGAGACAACCGTGGCCTATGGACACCATACATGTAACAGGTGTGTTGCTGTCCTATGGCCGCGATCTAAGGCCTCTTGTGCAAGTCTACTGGCTAACCTACCCTCCGGAGCGGAACACTAAATAGTGGTTATGGCGAAAGGAATAGTGGGATGGATGAAAGATTTGCGTTTACCAGACCCAATCTGGATGTTGATTTTTATTCCTTTAAATATAGCTACATATTAGTAGTGTTGACTAACGCAGGGATATAATTTGATAACTTTTAGGTTAAATCGATTTATACAGGGTGTATTTGACACTGTAACGAAAACTTCTGTGATAGTTTAGGTACATATCAGACTTCAAAATTCCTCTAACAGTTTTTGTCGGAAACAAGCGGTTAAATAGTTAGCAGTTTTTCAGCCCGCGATGTATAGCAAACAAAGTATATGTATTAAGCCGCGCGTTGCGAGCTGTAAGTGCCGACCTAATATGCTGTTTTATTACATTGCTGTTTTTAGAAAAAATGTGTTATTCATTTGACATTAAATTAAAAATCGAGTTGCGTTAGGCAGTATTAATGAAATACGAGGGAAATCAATAAAAAACACAAAAATTCATGAAATTTCCGACACAAAATTTCAACTACATATGCGTGTCTATCATATACAGAATCCATGGATGATTTCATTTTTCAGTACGCTGTCATTTACACGTGTATAAATTGTATAACTTTCTATTATTTATTTGTGTTGCTTCTGCGTATTCTCATTATTTACTTATTTTCCTAAAGAAGAGGAGGCTATAGGCCAGTATATCACTTGGCGGAAAGTGATCGTCACCCCCCTGATATCACCATTGTCCTAAAAACTGTTTTTTTTGTATTTTATGTTACATGTTTTTTTTTTCACTTTAACAAAAAAAGCTGACAAACGTAGATTTAAGCGTCTCTTTCAAAATATTTTTGAAGTTAACCTTTTCATTTGTTATTTTATAGTTGCTAATTAAAATAGTCTATTATGCTATTCTCAATTTAAGTAGGTTTTGATTTTCAACAATTATTTATTGTCACTCTAATAGAGATGTTTAACTTCAGTGTATTTTTTAAATAGTAACTTAAAAATTAAATACAAACATTAACATAGCAAATTAAAAGTTTGGCTGCTATATCGTATGTATATTTATTCATTTTTATAATATTTCTGCTTTTGTTTTAATAGTACCAAGGTACCCACGACTAGCCGAAGATAATAAGTAAGTCCCACAATGTGATAGGTGGCAAGCCTATCGCCAACCGGGCACAATCCCGAGCAACATTTTTTTATTTTGTTTTAATAGTACCAAGGTACCCACGACTAGCCGAAGATAATAAGTAAGTCCCACAATGTGATAGCTGGCAAGCCTATCGCCAACCGGGCACAATCCCGAGCAACATTTTTTTAATAGAAAATTGGAAAAACCTAATTTTACCTATCTCTTCGGGATATGAGCGTGAAGATAATTTTTTGTTTTAATGCTAGCTTCCACTTGCGGCTTGCCCCAAATGTTAATTAGTGTAATGTAGTCTATGTGTTATTCTGATTAATAAACTATATCATTGCGAAGTTTTACTTAATTAAGTGAATCGGTTTTTTCGTGAAAAAACATTCATCTCCAAACATCTATTCATAATTGCATCTTTTCGCATTCGCAAGGATAGGACTTTAAATTACAATCGTGCTAAACATACGTTTTAAACTCAATTTTTAAACACAAAAATATCACAAGTACCTACATGACAACCGACTTGTAAACTTTATCGGTGTTTATAATATTGGAAAAACATTTTTAGGTGATAATAGGTATTTTGCGTAGTAGGTAGACACCTACTCTACATAAGATAGCAATTTCTATACGTATCGACTATAGATATTAGATTTCCTGGATTAGATCGTTCTTTCGCTATATGTTTTACCAGTCTAAATATGCATCTACAAGAATGTCCATTTTTATCACAAGTTTTTTGCAACTTAAAATGTATGTCTATTTGTCCGGGTTGAATCTTCCCGGTTACCGATTGAGATGAAATTTTGCATGCAAATGTAAATTGGATGATAGTGCATAAATAATATAGCATGGAGCTGATATGGTAATAGAACCAGAAGGTGGCCATAGAAACTTCTAAAATGCCTTTGTGTATGTGTGCTTATCCGATACCTCTTGAATAGTAACTCTCAAGTCTACTGCTGGGAATGGCTCTTCCAAATAAAAGCTTAACACAAAAATATATTTCTTGTTAAAACTTATATAGACGAGCATTTGTTATTAAAGATGTCGGAATAGAATTCCTTCACAATACCCAAATGCTTTTACAAACCACCCTAGCACTACAATACCAACCTCTACAACCAACCGATACATCACAATTTAAATGAAAATCTGATCATTTGAAATTTAGCACTCTTTTTGAGAATCACTCTCATGTACATTAAAAGTAATCTATATGAAAGAAAGTGATGTTAGTTACACTATTTAGTATTTACAAGAAATCTGAACCGATTAGACTAAAAATTGGTTGGGAGGTAGCTTAGAACCGGAAGGACATAGGATACTTTTTATCCTGTTCGATTTTGAGGAAACTAGGAATAGCAACATTTTAATTTAGGCCGAAGCAACTAGTTTAAAATAAAATATAATTAAAATCAGTGCAATCGCCTTGCAATAAGGTACGTTTTCAGTGAATATAAAGGACTTTACCCGATCATTCAACTGCTACATCCCTAGTCACATTTGAATCCGTTCATTTAAACTTCAGCGCTGTTTTCGAAAATCATTACCGTTTACATCACTAGTAATATGAAAAGTGTGAGCACGACCACGTTTACACAAATCCTACCTGATCATTTTGAGAATCATCAGCATGTAGTCATCGAAAATCACATTCAAATGTACACATCACAATAAATATACCACTAGTCCTCGACACAGCACATATACTAAGCCACAATCCAAAACGGATGATGTTGAATTAATCCAATTACTCTCCCGTTCGCAGGGACTTACTGGAGATGTTTTTTCCCCGGAGGATCAAATGATACTGTCGCTGTATCTTTTATCAGCACTTATCCTGCACAACAGTATCTACACTTAGTTCATTTGAGACAATGAAACCGTCGACCGAATACCTACCGTAATTGACGAGCTACTATCTAAATGCCCCGATTGGCCGCATGATTATATTTATTCTTGAAGTATGTTGAATGCGATAAGTAAATGACTTTGTTTCTTATATACCATTTCATTGTTCATAATTAATAATTAACAACAGTTTTAATGTATTTTATAACAAATGTCATAACTCTAATGAATATTGGTGAAATTAACTAATTGATGTAATTAACGAATACACATTCGCAGATTTCTCATTATTTTTAGGTATGTAATTCTATTTTAGAATTAGGTTCTCCCCTTGTTGGTCCAAGCTCCTTTGCAGAATAGACCATCTAACTTCCTTCCAGGCAGCTCGTAAAAGGAGAGCATAGGCTTACCGTCACTAGCACCGTGACATAATACTAGGTGGCAGAGTTTCGCAGCGACTCGCCCGAATTGGTACCACAGCCTTACCTATTCCTGCCACCATAACGTCCGATGGTTGCCGTTGAAGTGTTCCGGTTTGGAAGGTAAGGTTTCCGATAAACTTACTTTTGCTCGAGGCCTAACAGCCAGGCCTCAGGTTAGCAACGCACCACAGGTAGGTAGATCCCGGCCACAGGACAGCGACATATTAAATAATAATAATAATTAAATAATAATCTTTATTTAATTTCAAATTTTGCATAATAACTGCTGCTTTTGGTAAGAGTCCTCTTCAAAGAGTATATAAATACTCCGTAATAAGAGGCGGGACTTCCATAGATACATAGCAAACCCGAATTTGTGTAAAGTTTACTTGAAAAGGTATTATAACCCGTATAATTTGAAAGTAAGTCTAAAGGCATTCAGATATAAGGCAACTTGTGTCATATGATTTAGGCGTATAAAAAACATAGCAAACTTTTTTTTTTTTGAAAGTTGCTCTAAACTGATAAATTTTAGATTATTATTATTTATAAGATAACCAATGGGTTTTGGCACCATCGAGAGAAAAGATGGTCGAAGTTTTTTTCATAATTTTTGAATTACGTGTTGATATTGAGTGAAATTAGTCAATTTTGGTGGCATTTTGTACAATTTCGGATTGTACAAGGACCAGTTTAGCGCAACTTTCAAAAAAAAAATAAGTTTGCTATGTTTTTTATTCGCCTAAATCATATGACACAAGTTGGCTTGTATCTGAATGCATTTAGGCTTACTTTCAAATTATACGGGTTATACCTTTTCACCATGTTATGTCAAGTGACGTATGGGTTTTGGCGCCATCGAGAGAAAAGATGGTCGAAGTTTTTTCATAATGATTAAATTTCATGTTAATATTGAGTGAAATTAGTCAATTTTGGTGGCATTTTGTACAATTTTGTTCAGTGAAAGTGCACAAATGAAAGAATCATGAAGAAATTAGCGTACCGTATATTTCCTCGTTGCCGCCAAAACTCATTACATGAACTTGTGTAAAAAGG
>NJDC01058141.1:487345-507868 GCA_002245475.1 Calephelis virginiensis | reverse complement strand
AAACTTTTTTTTTTGAAAGTTGCGCTCGCTGCCGCCAAAACTCATTACATGAGCTTGTGTAAAAAGGCCACCGTTTTACCCAAGAGCCTGACATGACTTACTGACGACTTATGACTGACGACTAATTAAAATTAATTGAAATTGATATAAAATTTGATCCAAATTTCTACTTGACTAATGGCTAAATACTAACGTGAAGGCCAAAACCTAAAGAAAGAAAGAAGAAGTGACGTGTGTCACGTTAAGTAAACTTCATACAAAATTCGGGTTTGCTATGTATCTATGAAAATCCCGTCTTTCATTACAGTACACAGTTTCGTTACAGTATTTGTATTTATATACTTTTTGAAATTTATTATTGAATTTGTTCTCTTCCAATCTATGACATCTTTGCTGTCTACTGGCTACAATTGCCTTTTATGTGCTTGTTCACTATCTTATTTCATAATATCAAAACTGCAAAAACCGACATCAATTTCAATGAATACCTAAAGCATCCATGTACACATATTTTTTATAATAGAGGAAGGCAAACAAGCAGACGGATTTCCTGATGGTAAGAAATTCATGCCGCCTAGACACACCAAAGGTGGTAATGGTGCGTTGCCAACCTTAGGCCTCGAGCAAAAGTAAGTTTACCTTGCCCTTCAAACCGGAACACGTCAACGACAAGCGTTGAACGTTATGACAGCAGGAATAATCCAATCCCGGCGAGTCTCTACAAAACTCTACCACCTAGTAAGTATTGTATTATTAAGTATAGTCTTTCATTTTTCTAGGATTTCATTATCAGATGCAGACTTAGTGACAACGGGACAACCTCGGAAGTACGCTCTTTCAAATAAATAGTAATTGTTAAAATCGCTTCTGAAATTGTGGAGAAATCGATTAACACAGATACCTAAAAATGTCGCGTTCGACTATATATATATATATATTTGTATTATTTTTTATTTTCATGATATTGGAAGGCAAACAAGCGGACGCATTTCTTGATGGTAAGAATCTCACATTGCCTAGAGACACCAATGATGGTAGTGGTGCTGTGTCAACCTTAAGCCAGGATGTTAGGCCTCGAGCAGAAGTAAGTTTACCGGCAACATTATCCTCCGAACTGGAACACGTCAATGGCAAGTGTTTAAGGGGGCAGGAATAGGTAAGGCTGTGGTACCAATCTGGGCTAGTCGAACACTACTACTTGCACTCGCACGGAACAACTACGCTATAGCCCTGTGAAGTTGTAAAAACCTCGCAGTTAGCATCAAATTAGCCATTCTAAAAAAAAGTAACAACTACATGTAAGTATGCCATCGGACACCCCCAACTTTACAGAAAGGCCAACTTTTTAATACAAACTGTGTGCGATATTCCCCGTCTGACCATTTCCCCGTCTGACCATCCCCGTGTTGGTCAGGGCTCCTTACAGGTTCATTAGACTGAAATAATGATTTCATGTTTTTAAAAAGGGTTGAATTTTGGAAAGGCTATTTCAGCTACATATGTATTGACACACCGAATCGGAACAAAAAGTAGCCCAAACAATTGTTCCACTCTCCGGGTCGTAAAGTCTAAATTACTCTAATTTTTTTTATGAGACAGCGGATTAAACCCTGAAAACCTAACTAATACACATACACACGCACGTGATTTTTGTAGTTCAATTATGATATTAAGTTTGGATCGGGTATATAGTACTCATAGTAGGAGAGCCCAAGAGGGGCTTTTGAAGAAACTCAGGCGCGTCAGATTAAGATTTGGGAGATACCCTGTACCATTGTTAAACATTTCCATTATGTATCAAATCTCTATATAGAGGCGCGCATGTACGGTTATCTAATTTTTTTTGGCTTGAAAATATACTCGAGCATGTTAGATTAAGGTACGGCGTGCTAATGACATGTCAATAAGTGCATGTTTAAATTTTCTGATGATTTGAACAGGACGTACCGGAGTAGGAAGGTCGGTAAATTTCAAAAACCAATTCGTTGATGTTCATTGTCCAATACGTCAAACTGTCCGATTCACATATTTCTGTCATCGGTGACTTATTAGGGATAAATACTATAAATATATGATGAGCTCGCCTACGATCAAGTGACTGTAATTGTTCTTTTAGCTTTTAGACGCACGCACCGTTGAAAATATAAACCTCACATGACTTCTTTTACTCTCCACTATTTAATCGACAAAGTACAATGGGTCCACACGACGCTGGAGTTTAGACACATTTAGCATCTCAGGCTCCCCTACTATTAAGCTATTTCCTGCATCCGAAATCAAAACTTTCTCTTTTAATTTATTAGAAGGTAAAAAATCTATGCAACGCATAGAAACACCAACTGTGGTAATGGTGCGACTATCACTCCACGTACACAACCACGTATAAATTTGTTGATGTCATCAGCCAATGAACATGAATTTTCGCTTTACATATTATGTAGTACCTAACTAAGTATCTTCAAGCCAATGTCACCCGAATTTCAACCAGAGCACCCACTATTTGCGGAAGTAAATTAGTACCAGAAATTGGTAAAACCTATCTCCAACTGGACACTTATCCGATTCCGGACAACTTTGTTTTTATTAGAAAGTTGAAAAAAAACTCATTTTCCGTTTCCGGATCCGAGAATAGAACCCGGAGTCTCATCTTGTCAACGTCAACATCGAACCACTAGACTCAGAGGCAGTACGTGTTTATTTATTTTTAAGTAATTTTAAGGTTTCATTTTATGTTTTACCGCTTCTGTGGTCTAGCGGCCCAGGTGTTGGTGTTGACTGCATGAGGTCTCGGGTATAATTCCCGGGACGAACAACAAAAAGGAAATTTGGTTTTTCTGATTTTATAATAAACAAATGTTGCTCGGGATTGGATATGCGCCCGGTTGGCGATAGGCTTGCCACCTATCTAGAGGATTTGAATCTCGGTCATATTTTAGTCCCGAAATTTTTGGGATTAAGTTTCATAAATCCCGGGATTTTCGGGATTTACAGTTTTTGAAAAATGTAAATACAAATGTACGTGAAACGAAACTTCCTTACTTTCATTTGAAGTTTTGACGGCCATATTGACCGCCTCGTTGGTCGAGTGGCAAGCGTATACTAGGAGTGTACGCTTGCCTGACTTGCCTGCAGGCACTTATGTGATGAACATTTAGATGTCTGCATTTCCGGGTCTGGGTGTTTATTAAATTTACTCTGGTATCTATTTAAGTATTTCTATGTATTAGTATCATTGACTAACACCCGTAACACAAGCATATAATTTGCTTACTTCGGGGTTAGATTCAATTTGTGTGACTTGTCCAGGAGTATTTATTTATTTATATTTTAAACATTGCTGATTTAATTTGTATTTGCTAACGTCCGGTACCACTGTACTATAAAAACCGTTTTACGTCGTCGACAATACTTGATATTTTTGTTAATTGGTGATAATCAATCAATTAATTTAAAAATAACAATCATTAATGTGTCTTAGTTAATATAGATGAAAAATAAGGAACGTTATTCTCTGTAGAGGTTATGTTTATATTAAGGAATATAAATACTCTTTAGCAAAAGTATATTGTGTATAATATACTTAAATTTTCTTTTCGTCTCAGTTAAATTTTAAGAAGAAAACAATGTCATTATCCAAAGAAAGTTTTTTATGTCAAACAAAAAAAAAGATGAAGATGTAAATGAAATACATTTGTTTTTCATAAGAAAAGTTTTTCTTGAGAAAATTGCGAAAAAACACGGAAAGTTTTTTCACATTTTGTTTGTTGCAATTGGTTTTGGGGTTAAAACATACACATTTTTACGTTATTATGTAGCTGAATTCTCAGGGATCTTAAAAATAATACAATTATATGTTTTTAATACATAAATCGAAAGATATCGTTGTTTTTCCGATTTGCCGCCATTTTTCGCCAAACGTGTGGACTATTGTGCGGGAAAATCGCTTTTGCTCTTTGGACTTTTGAGGGGATGATCGCCTTGACTTCTTTTAAAATAATTCAAGCGTTTAAGCCACAGAAAATTAAGAAGACTCCGGATTTATTTGGTCTCTCCGTAAACATGGTTAGTGTCATTGTAGATAGCATAGCTCCACATTTAACACTTATTTTCAATAAGTGCATTGACGAGGGTGTTTTTCCCAGTTTTTCCTGATTTAATGAACCATAGAAAAGTAGTCCCTTTATTTAAAGCAGGCAATACATGTGACCCAAGTAACTATAGACATTTTTCTATCTTACCGACTCCAAGCAAAATTTTCGAAAAAAATATCCTGAATCAATTGAGTACATATTTCTTTGAAAATAACATTTTTCATTTGAATCAATTTGGTTTCACCAGAGGTCGTTCTACTATTGATGCTGGAATAAAATTGGTACAAAATATATTTGAAGCTTGGGAGAAATATCAAGACGCATTAGGAATATTTTATGATTTATCCGAGGCTTTCGATTGTGTACGGCATGATATTCTTATATAAAAAAACTGCAACATTATGGCATTAAAGATCAAAAAAGTCTTATGAAATCATATTTACAAAATAGGATTCAAAAGATTTATGTAAATGGGTGTTTGTCCCCTGGTTCAAAGGTAGCTATTGGTGTGCCCCAAGGATCAATTCTAGGACCATTTCTTTTCCTATTATATGTCAATGATCTGCCATATAAGGAGGGAATTTTCTTCTAGTGCCGTAAACTGTGCTATATCAAAAATCGTGGAATGGTTTACTAGTAATAACTTGCTTTTGAATGAAAACAAAATAAAATGCATCAAATTCACTCTCCCTAATATTAAACAGACAAGTACCCATGTTATAATTAAGGGCACTAAAATCAACACTGACGGAACCACTACTTTCCTAGATATAACTCTTGACTCGAAGTTGCAATAGAGGGCTCACATTAAAAAGCTTACAAACAAGCTGGCGTCTGCAGTATATTCTATTAAGAGGATCCGTCAAATTTCATAGTATAATGACCTATGGTATATTGCTATGAGGCAGTAGACATGTGATAAGTCGTTACCTTTCAATCGCCATGACCGTCGTTCCAGTGACAAGAAAGTAACGTTAAAATATAATAATGACTTTGTCACGCCGGTCACTCTCAGCACAATACATGTTACCTAGGTTATAAATTCCTTTAATTTAGGTTGTTATCGACACAGTTATCGCTTCGAATATAATTAGACAAACGATTCAGGAGTCACACTCGTCTTCCAAGTAACGTTTAAAGTACAAGAGAGAGAGAGCGTTAATTTAAAATATTTTTTACACTTTTATAGGCTTACGACTGTTGTATTCAAATCAGTGTTAATAGTAATAATTTAAAAACATATCTAGATAGCGACGTCAAACGTGACGTGTCGCTATCATTGCGATCGAACGACGTTCCGGAACGGCAACGGCATAGGTATCTACGTTAGTTTGGAACGTAGTTCCTTGTTGACAGATCACAGCGGTCACAGTGACTTATTCACTGTGAAGTAATTTAATGCCCACCTCTATGGGGCAGTGCTGCAGATTTTTATTCAGCATTCATCTTACAAAAACGGGCATGTCAGTCCATATACAATCTTGGTCCTAGAGTATCTCTTAAAGAATTATTTAAAAATATTAATATATTAAGATTTGCATCTCAATAAGTACTTGAAAATTTAATGTACATTAAGAAAAATCCGAGTCTTTTAAAAAAATGTGATTGTCACAATATACTCTCGAAATAAAAACAAACTTATCATTCAATTTAGTCGTCTTCATAATATAAGTAATTCATATCAAGGCCTCTCATAAGATTTTTTAATGAAGTGCCTAATTATATTCAGGACCTGTCATTGAAACAGTTCAAAAATACTATTAAAAATAAATTATATAAAAAGGGCTACTATAGCATTAGTCAATATTTAGAGGAGAAAATCCATGGGAATAAATGGATTAATTATATATGAACTGTTATGATTACCTAATTTATTTTAATTTTGACACATTTGAGAAAAATCTATAAAAATAACACGAATTAATTATAAATAAATTATGAGCCGTGATTATAAAATATTTTAATTTTTATTTAAGTGTTAAGTATTGACATTTAATGAAAATATTGTAAGAAAAACGATAGTTAATTATTATTTGTTAATGACTGTAATTATTGATATATTAATTTCGACATGTTGGATTCGCAACTACTACACTTCATCATGTGTATGCATATAAAATAATAATTACAGCCCTACATAAAAATATGCTAAGAAAGTTTATAAAAATGTATAAACACGATGTTTAGTTCTGTTTAGTTTTATTTTATTATTTTTTTTTGCATTTACCTACGAAATAAAGTAAGATTTGATTTAGGTGACAAATGATTTTGTGATATTTAAATGTAAAATAACTTAAATATTGATTGTTTTACCTGACATTGGTTAAATAAGTCGTGAAAAACGATTGAACGCCATATTTATAAAAGAAGAAGAAGAACTTATATATTGGTCAATATCCAATACGCCGATAACCAATGTTCCTGCAAGGCTATGCTGCATGCAGCAACAATCACTTTTGCAGTGATTAAATATTTGAATCGTTTTATCATTGCTGTTACTTTTTTCTTTATCCATTAGTTATTCTTTGGACAGTAATTTGTTTTCTGCCGTTCGATACGTTCAATGTTCGTGTTCGATGTTTCAAGTATTAACGTATTACTCGAGAGCGTGTATTATAGTAAAATGTTAAATATTTTTAAAATATTTTTAATATGTATAGTTTTAACTTTTTAGCTGCTGTTGGTCTTCCAATGTAAAAGAAGTAAGGACTTAAATAAATATTGAACCATGATGTCCTTTAAATATAATTCGACATGTATGTACCTATCAAACCTACTTACAAAAATGGATTGATATTTCGTTAAAGTAAAAATATGTTTGGGACAGTGTTGCAAAGTATAAAAAGAAGTAAAGTAAGTATGTCATAATCGTCTGACAGTTGACAGTTGTCAATTGTCATTTCTGACATTTGACAATCCTTTGAAGCGTTTGCGGCTTTTTGTCTTTACAATAATATTTCGTTGTAAACAATTAAAAACAAATATAAATGCTAAATAACCATTTCATAAATGAAGATGAATGCAACTAGTTTGTATGTTTCAACTTGTCGGTTAATTATTTTAGCTGACTCTTCAGACAAAAGTTCATGGATAGATTTGTTTCGTTTAGTTCCTTATTTAAGACAATCTTTGTCTTGCACGGTTTGTGGTAATTTGTTAAAAGAACCGTACACGCCAACAACCTCTGGATGCCAACATCATGTGTGTAAAAATTGTAAAGGTGGAAGAAAGAAACTAAAACCTTCTTGTGGTTGGTGCAAGGATTATGATAACTATACTGAGAATTTGCAGCTACGCATCTTATTGCAGTGTTACAAAAAATTATGTGAATACTTTATGGGGACTGACACGTACAAAAAGTTGCTTGAGGAAGATGAAGTCGCAGCAGGTTTAAATGGTGGTGCAGTTGCAAGTTCAGGGTTAATAGATTTAATCCAAGAAGGGGCAGTGTTTGATGACGATTATAAAAGTACTGCAGGCTTGTCAAAGTCAGCTTATAGCATTCTACCTTGTGTTTATACAAATTCTGCTTCCACTCAGACACAAGTTGCTTCTACATCTAATACCTCTGAGTCTAGGACATCTAACAAAGACTCTCCAAATTCTAGAGCTGTTTCAAATGGATCCCCTCTTTATTCAGTATTGTATGCGGGTTCAGGTAACAAAATTACAATAAAAAGGAAAGCCATTGATGAAACAGATTCCTCGCAAGCAGAAAGCAGTCCTAGAGAAACTAAGGTAAATTATTCTTGTAGTAACATTGTTTTATTTAGATCTGTACATTACTATAAAGCAATTGAATGTTTAAGTATATTAATCAAGTAAGAAAGGTAAATTATTGAAAAAACCAAACCATTTTTGTGTTATCTAACCATAATTGTGTTAATTAATAAAATGTAAATCTGTAATGTCTAAATAAAATTTGTTGCTAACTTGGTTGTGGTCCTTGGCTTTGCATATATTTTAAGATTATTAGGTTCCTGTTGCAACCTTCTTAGCAATTGGTATAAGAAGTTATCTAAGTTATAACTCTTTATATAACAATAATGCTTGCCGTCTACCTACAGAATGAGTGGTTTTAATCAGTTGAATGGAAGTATGAAAGATTGGGTAGGGTAAACTATCAGGGAGCACACATAATTGGTTGTTCAGCTGTAACCATGTTTGTACACATCTGTTCTATGAATGCTCGTTGTGCATTTTAACACCCTTACTAATACAACTTACGCATCTGTTAATCTAGCGTGCAACTTCACTTTTATTAGCAAAAGTGAAAGTTCGTTTGTTTGTTTGTTTGTTTGTTAGTCCTTCATGCAAAAACTGCTGAATCAATTGTTAGTGAAATTTGGCACACACAGCTAGTTTTATACAAAAGACAAAATCAAAAATGTTTATTTGTTCCTGCTTTTGAATTTTGTTTAAATACATTACCTAACCAATAGTAAACATTTGTGATTCTTATACAAATTTTGTTGATTAAATGAAATGAGCAGAAATATATATATTTTGCTCAACTAAGTATTATTTTTTATAAAATTATATTCATTGATTGGTGTTTTCAATATTAATTAAAATATTTCCAATTTCAGTCAAATCAATTAGGTTTTAAAAAACCATCAAGTCGATCAAGAAATTCAAGTAGCAAAAGGAAAGGTTGTCGTTGTGGCAATGCCACAGCTACTCCTGGCAAGCTTACTTGTTGTGGACAGAGATGCCCGTGTTATGTGGAGAGTAAACCATGTACTGAATGTAAATGTAAGGGCTGCAGAAATCCACATAGACCTGATGGAATGAAGGTATGTCTTCAAATGTTATGTTACATATTAACAATAATATTAGTTTATCACTGTATGTAACAAAACTTACAATAGTTTTTGGCAATTTTAAAGACACGCATGTCATAAAGTATGTGAGGCGGTTTATCATATGTTACAATTGTGAATAGGTGGTCGAGTTAAGATGACTTTTATGAATTGCTAACTAACGGATGGCAAAAAATATTAATGTTAAAATTTTTCAGAAACTTACATTTATGCTACTGATATTTCTTTTTGTATGTCTGTATGTATGCCTTCCAATTTTATGAAAAAAAGATATCAAACCATGCATCTTAACAGATATCACTAATTTTTAGTTTTCACCCATGGAGGACGGAATTGATGAAGATATAACATTTATTACACTTTATTGTTAAATTGCTTTGTTGGTTGGAATGTGATGTTTGTTGAAAATATTGGAACATTATATATACTTGGAGTTTGAGTATGTGTCATGTTACCAATTTTTTAGGTTTAGACATGGTCATGTGGAAAGAATGACAGATGAAAGATTGACAAAGCAGATATACAATGCGAATGTGGATAGATGTAGGTACCCGGGGAGACCAAGTTTGATATTCCACGATCAGATCACTTAGAAAAGGGCAATGAATGTGAAGGAAGCCAGACAGGTTTGTCAGGATTGTGAGGTCTGGCACTCGATACTCTCTGCCATCCCCGTAAGGGACTTGGCGTGAAGATATGTATGTGTGTATGTATGTATGTATATACATAAATAATGTATAACAGATATTGAAAAGTTCTATTTATTTGTAATAGTGAGTTTTTGTAAGCTAGTGTAGGATTTTAATAAATAGAATTGTATTTCAATTTCAATTAATCTTGATTTCTTGAGTTTATTACTTAAATGTTAGTAACTACGAAAATTATTAGTCTTTTAAATGCATTAATTTTTTTAACATTAAAATGTTGTAATTATCAAATCTTTGGCCCAATAAGCATAACATAGACACACAAAGTTTATTTTAAACTAGAAGACCCCACAAATTTTACCTCCTGCTATTGACAGCAAACATCACTATACAGGAATAATTAAAGTGTTGTTTCTCCTAGTTTCTTAAAGAATATAAAACATTTGCCTAATGGTCGAGAAGGTTCTGTTTTATTTATATAGATAATGAAAGTCATAGTACATTGTATAAATTGCTTTAAATTGAGATACAAAAATATAACAAAGTTTGTTTTGTTAAGTTTTCAAAGTAAAGTAAACAGTTAATGTCATCAAAAAACTTAAAATTGTTATTGTTGTTTGTAACAAGTGAAAAATCCAATTAAAGATGTATTTAATGAAATTTTTTTAATTTGAAACGTGAAATGAAAATTTTATATTTTGAGATAAATCAATAATTCATTCTAATATCTAGCTATTGTCTGGTTGGTAGTGAGCTGAAAAAAAGTAGTATTCATTATTTGTAATTTAACATATTTTATTTCTCTTTATTGCTACTTAAACCCATCTAATTTATAAACAAATGTAAGTATTCCAAGATTTAACTTTACACTATGCTGGTATCATAGAGTTAGGTTTAGAATTATAAGACATTAAGTATAATAATTTTTTTTTATTTGGTCTTCACTCTTTTTGCTAGACATTATCCATAAGGCTTGAGTTCGGTTTTCCTTTTTTGGAACTCGAGGCTGACATTGGTTGTGTGACAAAGAAATATACATATATTTCTATTATTCTATTATATTGCTGAGTTACTATTGCTGAGTAAAACTAATATAGTAAAGAAATGTTTTTGCTTTATTAATTTTAATCTATTACTTGTCCCAGGTTTAAGTAGTAATAGAAAAGGAATCTTTTAAATTTAAAAATAATGGGCTACCACTACTGCTAAGTAGTGTTGCTGATTTACTATGTCACCATGATGTTGTTGACAAATCACTGACTACATGGTATGCTTAGATCTTTAAAACTACATAACAATTTTAATGAGTTTTTTTAATAGATAGTAATTCAATATGAAGGTTTATATGTTATCTCTAATAATAATAATAATAAATATCCCGAACAAGTCACACAAATTGAATCTAACCCTAAAGTAAGCAAATTATACACTTGTGCTATGGGTGTTAGTCGTAGAAGTTTGTCCACCCGTGCGAAGAGGGGCTGGGCTGATATTGTCATATATTCTGATATCTCAGTTAACTTTTATTAATGTTTTTAACAAAAATATTACAGGTCCGACCACATATACCTCAGCTGGACTGGCAGTTGATGAATACAAACTCAGACACTTCTCCGACATGTTCGGGATCTTTAGACAGTTTGGACCCAGATGCTCTTACCATGGAAGCGATGGAAGAATCTTTAACTTTTTCATCAGAATTGAAATCTTCAAATATAAAAGGTACAGTTTTTTTGCCGTGATACAGGCTTAAGGATCATCTGTTGTTTGCCTTCTAATCCTACGTAACTATTTAAACAAATATTGTAATTGCATACTGATATATAAATGATGTAACAAAATAGCAATGAAGCAAGAAAAGTATATCTAGAATATAATGTATTTTATAAATGAATTTTAAAACAACATTATTGGTGATTCCTCCTATTAAGTGCGCGCGCGTGTGTGTGTGCGTGCGTGCGTGCGTAGATGCGTGCGTGTGTTTATGTATGTATGATAGGAATGTGGTGGGTATGTTCAACATTGGCTTGTAATTATGATTTTATTAGTTTTACCCATTTTACCTCTACCCATTTTTTATACTTGGGTATAATACAACAAACAGTGTTCTTTTTTTGATATCTTCATTGCAAAAAACATGGCGTATTCTGCCATTGAAGTCAGCATGTTTGAATCGAAATACTAACTATAACTAACTGAATATTCAAATTTCAGTATACACAAGTCAATTGCAAGATGTTTCACCGTCATTGCCAGCAACAATAATGATGGATGAGGACTTGGCTGGGTCAGCCGATGAAGAATTAAGTTCTCCTCATGATTATACACAATGTTCCCCACGAGACCTCCAGGACCAGGATGTTTCACCTCAGTCGTTAGGCACCCACGACATCACCAGTGACATCGAAGTGGACGTATGACAACAACTTTCTCTAGTGAGTGACTAGGGTTCTTGGCATCAGTGTATGAACATTAAGAGATTGTCACCACTGAATAAATATTCCAATAAATCTTTTGCGGTGGTGCTAGTCATTTATTCAAACAATTATTAGGATTAATAGGAGAATATTTTTAAAACGATTAAGTTATTTTTTATGATCACTGTAAATATTAATAAACCCTATGTTAAGCTTCCAGACTGTTTAAATAAATAGATCTATCGTATCAAAGTCTAATAAAATACGGTTGAAGTTTTATTTTTTTAATTTAAGAATATTTTATGTCGCAATGGTTATATTTGATAGTGTTTTCTTTCAATTACATTTTTAAATACGTTTTCATTAGCTTTTAATTTTCATGCTTTAGGGGAACTACACACTAAGTAAAGTATTCCAACTATATATATTCTGCCTTTTTTAGTGAATGGTGTAATTTCTTAACCGAGTCTCTTCAGGCGGTCATATTTGTACTGTACTCATTTGTATTTAAGTGAATATTATTATATAGGAGCAGCTGTTGCATTTAAATCGCAAACTATCAACTGAGTGACAAGAGTCATATTATGCTGGTTTTTTATGCAGGCTTCTTGAAAGACTGTGATTTTATTACCTCCAATTTTAAATTTTAATGTTTCTTACAACATTTTTCTTCGTTTCTGGCGAAAACTGAAGTAATTTATATATACTACTAGCTGCCCGCCCTCTCTTCGCTTCGGTTATTAAAGAACAAAAATCCTACTAATGTTATAAATGCGAAAGTTTGTGAGTATGTCCGGGGGAAGGGCGGAATGCAGTAAGCGCGCATGTCTTTGCTACGCTTCAATGATATTTAATTTTGCGCCCGCAGATTTTAACTTTTTGATAACTCATTAGTTGTTAATTTTTGCCTGATAGTGTAAAAGGCAATTTTTATCTAAATTACATGCATAACGTATCTAACAGATTTATTTGATTAAGGGTTAATACTGTATTGTTTTACGTAAACGCAAAAAACGGATATTGTGGATTATTCTTTAAAGATAGACGCTTAGTTTTTTAGATATATCGAAGAGAAAAATTCCACCATACATTGTTTTGTTAAAACTCAAAAGGACATATTGAACTAACATCGTTGTAATATCGTTGGTTTGTACAAAACGTAAACTTACTATACACTAAAACCTGCTAGAATTGTTCTATCTATTGTTGAAAACCGAATGAAAATCCGTTCAGTACTTTTCGAGTAAATCGCGAACAGACCGACAGACAGACGCGGCGGGGGACTTTGTTTTATAATATGTATTGATGTGAGTTTTTTTTCGAAACTTAAAAAAAAAGATTTAAGTAATAATACTTTATTTCAAAATAAACATAAAAAAATACAAATTTTACAGAGGAAAATAGCAAATAAACCTAAAACAAATATTAGTGCTTGAAATGTATGTATCATCATGTTTTATTTATATAGACCTGGGAAAAATAAATAAATAATTTGAGAAAAAAGTCTCTTTAAGTGGAGGTATATATATAAAAAGGAATTTCGCGACTTATTTTTTTGTTGTTTTAGTTACTGATATACTAAAAAAAATACTACTTAATTTTTAAAAAAAGTTAAAATTTTTAACATTTTTTATGAAATCAGTTTATTAACGAATTGTGACATAGAAGTGAAGTTGAAAAATTTATTCAAAAATAATTTTGTACTTGTCTAAGGAGCTAAAATATAACTTGCATAAATATACTTAATAAAAATTGTGCAAAACAGTTGACAAAAGTTTGTAATGATCATTTAAATTTTGAAATCAATTGAAAATGCGTAACTCAAAAGTGTAGACATTATTCCAAATTTGGTGGGTACTCAGAATTGTGTATCTATAGGACATAACTACCCGCGTTAACGGGTTAGAAAGGAATTAAAAATTTCGCCACGGGACTTGAATCCTCAGTAGCTCAATTGGTTAGAGCATTCGTCGGCTTGAGACGAAAGGTTACAGGTTCAAATCCTGTATGGGGCGAATTTTTTTCTTTCTTTAAAATTTATCCCAAGCACAGGGCAAGTGCTAAAATAAAAATTATTCCAAATCAAACGAGCTGTCGTCCATATTTCTTGGAGTATTATCTCTATTCTACAGAGCGCTAAAATTGTTTTGTTGTAAGCACTTTATGGTTTCTGCCACATGCATTTATAATTTTTACAATCAAATACTGCTCCAATCTCCACTATTGTTCTAATAATCAAGTTAATACGTTTTGGTCTTGCACTAATTAATCTTGTGTTGCTTACGATAAGCTAATGTTTCTTAATCAGTGAAAGTAATCATTATAATAAAAATTCTAAGTTTCAACTTCAATTTTATTGCAACTGAACGTTATTTGTACTAAAACTCTTAAATTCGAATTTTCATAATTAGCTGTAAGTAGGTATATTGTATAAATGACAACCAAGCCATCACTCTACACGGCCGCCGGTCTCGGCGACGAAGACCTCTCTTGCGCCCGGCGCCGAGCGACGTGCCGCCACTTCCACTACTCCTCCATCAAGTCCACCCAGTAACCAGAAAGCAGCACCAAGTCGAGGTACGGTCTCCCGGGAGATAGCCCTCGTTGCTGGCGTTGTAGGGAATAGTCAAATCCATTTAAATAATGATGTCTCGGGCTGAGCACTCTGCTCGGCTTACAAAGCTCTGTGAAGTTGTAAAAACCTCGCAGTTAGCAACATATTAGCCATTTAAAAAAAAATCATTTTTTTTTCGAAAACGTTTGGTTTGGTTCTCTGTAATATTTGGATATATTTTTATGAATTTTCAATACTATTACTTTTAAAGAACAGCTGGGTTTGTGTAGGTGTAAATTATGGGGCTTAAAAATAATGTAACGAAATTGGATCCGAATTAGGGATTTTCAAATCATCGAGCGAACTTTGAAGATTAAAACAATTTCAAGATGAAAAGTATGATTACAGAAATAGGTATTGAATATTCAAGCAAAAAGTTATATTTCTAATAAAACTTATTTGTATTGGATATTAATATTAAGCAATGTCTATATTTTCATAATAACCAGAAACAAAGACTTTGATTAGCCAAATCTGAAAAGCGCGTCTACAGTGCGACTGAATTGCTTAGTGTGTAGACGTCCTAAAGCTTAGTCAATTCAAGAATAATTAGGCACATGTCGGTAAATATGTATTGCATTTAATGTAAATATATTTGATTTATTTAATTAAACGCAATTTCTTTAAGCGAATGTACCTTTTAGCGAACATTTGATCAAAAATCATTTGTATATACGAAATAGGCTCAAATAAATATATATACCTAATAAGTTAAGGTACAATGATAATATATCAAAAAATCAATAAAATTGAGCCTTACATTAAATGTAAATCCAACTCTAAATGTCTAATTTTGTAGTTATTACATAAGTTAATTTAAAACCAATTTTTAAATATGCCATTGTGCCCTTTTGTACTATAGACGTAGGAATAAATTCTATAAAGAATAAATATTTTTACGTAACTCCAGATTATTCTTAGGTTAGCCAAAGATAATTTATAACACTTTCCTAATAATAAGTTACTGAATTTTATTACTTAGAGGTGCATATGGATAAAAGGCGATTATCATTGACTGTACAAATAATTTTATCATTAGTACTAAATTTTATCATGGCAATATACAGCTGAAAATATACCCCGAAAAAAAACCAAGTTATACGAACAAAAAACTCGTAGAATAAACTTGTGTCGAATGCATGAAAGATAATTACTGGAGGTTACACTCCTAACCAAGATCAGCGGGGCTATTCATTAGTTTTTTAGTGACGACCACTGGGTAAAGTGTACATCAAATAGCTGTCAAATGTGTTTTATATTTGCTATCACCTGTGACCAACATAACTACAGTGGAGATAGCAAATACAAAACACGTCATTTGACAGCTATTTGATGTACACTTTACCCAGTGATTATCACTGAAAAGATACAGAATCAGCCTCTGATCATTTTCAACTATTGCTAACTCACTCTAATGTATTGCCCTCACTTTCTGAGAGTTTTGTGATGTTAATTAGCAAAGTCAAAACGAAAGAGAGGTCAGTACATTAGAGTGAGTCAGCAGTATTTGAAAATGACATTAGGTCTATAAAGCTTCATGGTCGAATGCTTTCTGTGAAACGTCAACTGTTCATTTGACAGTTCCTGCGTGTTTTTGTTGAAATAGCTTTCTAATTGATGCAAATACTTCATGCTAGACTTCAGTTAATATGTTCCTCGCTCTTCAATTCATATGCGCTCTTTTAGACATGTGCATGTTTTATAAACTAGTGTCAAAAGAATATTGTTTGTATATTAATCACTTTATTGTATAAAACATAATATATAATTGAATCTGTGATACGACTATCACCGACAATGAAAATCCTCTACCTATTTCTAGCTTGCATGTTTTGGGATTGTGGATTCACAAAAGCACTGGAGTACAAATGTATTTGTATAGCGGTAACTTATCTTTGTATAAATGTATATGCTTTACTTTAATCTCTGGGAACGAATAAAATCCAATATTTTTTGTTACATGAATTTTTATTTTCTCAAATTTAAAAGCTCTGCTTAAGTCCTTTTATGAATATAAATTTTCCTGATTTTGAAACTGCGTAAGTAGTTTTTAGCTAAATTGAATTAAAAAAAAACAACAAAAAATGCAACATCGGAATTCGGTTTTTTGACATTTCGAAATCCAAATGAGTATCATCTACTATTTTTTGAAAATTGCTTTAAACATTTTAAGGATATATAGTAAACATAATATTATAAATTTAAAGATAGTAATAAAAAATATAAACCAAAAACATTTAACAAAACGAAAACGCAGACAGCTCTATTTCTAACAGTAAATACATAGCTACTTATAGTCAGTCATCTTGATAGTGGAAAATTTTGTTTGTTTTCATTACAATCTAGATTAATTCTAAAAATCTATAGACTAATAAATACGGACACTAAACCGACAGTTAACACAATAATAAGCCCAAGATATGCCCTCTAAAAGCTTAAACAATACTTGAAACATTTAAATTTAAGTGACTAATTCTGTTACATGGTTTTGTTGTTTCATTCCAAACAATTTGGTTGTCATTCTTTTTCAAGAGTACTCCATACCCTGTCAAATTCTTTTGCCAGCGCAAGAACAACTGCAGGTTCTGATGTCAGCAGGGTATTATCTCTATTACAATTCACATTATTGACTTCGTAATCCAATGATCCGATTATAGCCAGTCCATCTTTTTCTTTAGCGTCAATTAAAATAAATTCATGTTCAAGTTTGATTTTCGAATTAATTAAATTCACTTCAATTCCACTTTTTCTGAGGTCTTGAATGTTGTCTTGAGTTTCATTTGAATGTAAAGCCAGTCTTATATTAATGTTATTAATTTGTTTTACTTTCACGAGACAATTGGTTAAAGTATCACTCATGAGACTAGGTACACAAATATCTATAGATTGCCTTGCGTGTACTAAAACATAATAAATACAAAATAGGTTATTGAGCCCCAATTCTTTCCTAAGGTTTTCGTCTTCAGCTCCATAAAATAATACTTCGTTGAAGGTGTCAACTTGTTCCAAATCACTCTTTTTGAATTTGATAATTTTTCGTATCTTAGATGCTAATATATCAAATAAAGTAGTTTTGCACTTATACAAACTCATTTTTATGCAATTATTAATTAATGTAGCTTTTTCAATACCAGTAGACTTAAATTTGTTGATAAGTATAGTAAAGAACTGGATAAATAATCGAATAGTGTTTAAAAAAAAATGTCAACTACCCTACAAATAACAAACTATAGAATATAATTTAAGGCAAAAACTGTTTTCCATACAGCCTTAACATTTACTTTTTTTAGCTTCACATAGAGAGAAATCTAGCCATATATCCGATGTTTTTTTTTATTTCAAGTACCTAATAGTACAATATTAGAAAAAAAAATTAATTCAATGAACATTTGATTTGAGCGTTATTAAATCTAGCCTCTGATTACAGAACATTAGCTTAGTTATTTAAATAGGCAATAGCATAACTTTTGAAACTTTTTGAAGTTATACTTCTTTTGGTGCGTTAGGAAAAAATGATGAGGGTAAATTTTTACGATGCGCGCGCACACCGTCACGAAAAAACGACATGATGAAGTTGGCTATGAAGTTAGCTATAGATAACATTTTAGTTTTTAAAAAGATTTTTATCTTATTACGCCGAAGAAGTATAACTTCTAACGCGTGTACATAATTACACACACACTTTTTTTATTATTGTTGTTATTTGAAAGTTGATGAAACGTAAGTACCTCATGTATCGACGCTAATAGACACTTAATTAATATACTCACCTACAGGATTAACTCTAGCAGTCACAGACGCCAATTACCTTTTAATCATTCATTAAATTGACATTTTCTATACAAAATTGTGACTTGATTAAATGTTGACGTTACTACGCCCATATGTCTGCGAGAAAACGATATAGGTATATACTTAATACCTGCATTTCACAGTTTTTTAAGGTACGTTAGTTGTGCCATGGTTGTGCCTTTTCATCATACATACACACATACACATACTAAATCTATGGAACACACACATTTTTTCGTTGTGTAGATATAGTTTAGAGTATTGTAGTCTACTCAAAGCATTTTTCTACGTTTCTATATTTATTAGGACCTCTTTTTAATTATAGAAAAAGTCAATCAAGGAGGCGTTACTTTTATGTCAATTTTCTGGTTTCCGAAATATAAGTTTTGACGTGTAATTTTACATTTTTATTATATTTTTATTGAAGTTTACGTAAAACTGATCGCTCTCGTTTAAATGTTTCAAACAAAAAGGGATATGATATTAATATGACTACACAACAAACACATACAACTAGGGATAAAATCCTACCAACTTCGGCACCCATGACTAAAGCATCAGGGGATGCAGGAGGAAAATCTCGAGACCAAGATGGTAAGATTGGATGCAAGATATCAAAAAAGTTACGCAATGACTTAGAAAATGCTTTAGTAGGGGTAAGTACTCTAGTTATTTTTAAAGAGCACACTATTTTTTATGATGAATCCGCTCATAATGTGTTTAGTCTGTAGAAATAATTAAACTATAAAGTTCTGTATTTTTTATGATAATGGAAGGCAAACAAGCCTTTCACCCTCCAACCCGGAACACGTCAACGGCAAGCATAAGACGTTATGACGGCAGGAATAAACAAAGTGGTGGTAACCGGGCGAGTCGCTGCGAAACTCGACTACGTAGTAGGATGTCACGGTGCTAGTGACATAAAGCCTATGCTCGCCTTTTACGAGCTGCCTGGCAGGAAGGCAGATGGTCTATTCTGCAAAAGAGCCCGGACCAACATAGTTGAAAACATACACAAGACATTTAGGAAAGGCTCGAGGAGTCTGAAAATCAGTCAGTTTTGCGATTTTTTAGACATTTGTTTAGCCGTCGGTATGTCGCTCGTGCATTTCACATACCTGAACTCACTTCGGAGGGAGTGTAGCCTTAACGGCGGCGCTAAGACGGAGGATGCTTCATTTTTTTACGATTTAACGTTCCTTTAGTTTTTACTCTTAAATCAGACAGAAGACGTGGTTAGTTTTGGAGTTAGAGCTTATTGAAAAAAATAGAATGACTGAGTAGGCATACCTATCTCAAAAAATATAAAACGCACACAAAAGCACCACATAACGAAAGCGATTCGCCTTTTTGTACTAAATTTACTTAAATTTGGTACAAAAAGGAACAGGGGCTGCAGGAATTATAAATTTGTACGTGTTTGTACGCATGGTCACAGCCTTATACTAGCCTTAAGGGGCGCTGAGGCGGGAGGGATTCCTAAAAGAACACTTTTGGGCTCTAGTGGCCCGGAGTTGGCGTTGATTACATTATGTCTCTGGTTCGATTCCCAGCCAGCAACTCAAAATCTAAGTTTCCCGAAATTAGTTGTATACCCACCGTATTGACAATAGGTTTGCCATCTACCATATCGTGATGCGAAGTAGTATGCTGTGCTTCTTGTAGTTGCCCTGTATTGCCCTTACATCTTCTGAGATACGGGTTAAAGATACTCAACATTTATTATTTTTAGTCATGTAAAATCGGAGATATCTTAGATTTATTACTTGTTTAATTTCAAGAAACCCCGAGTGCAAGCTGATATTATAAAAGTATGCTTCCAGCTGTGTGATGTGTGGTTTGAAGAAATAAAACCTTACCTACTGCGCAACAACATCAAGTTGCACGTGAACCCGTCGTGGGAGGCAGGCGGAGATCGCGAGCATTTACCCACTGGTGCGCCAGGCTGCTCACATCTAGATCCAGGTAGATCTCATGTACGAGCCACATCCAACTTTAACACTCTTTAACTTCTTTTACATTTTATCTTAAGATTCCGACCATAAGATATCGATGCATCAGGAACTATAGTGACGATAGGCGATGGTTTCCTCTTACTATTAAAATACTCGTATATTTGTTCACTATCATAATATTAAT